>MU227862.1:164304-223462 GCA_018584345.1 Thuja plicata | reverse complement strand
AAGTCAACATTCCTAAATGGAATACTTGAAGAAGAGGTATACATTGAACAACCAGAAGGGTTTGTGGATCCAGACAAGAGGAACATGGTATGTAGAATTCACAAAGCCTTGTATGGATTAAAACAAGTTCCCAGAGCTTGGTATGAAAGACTTCATTCCTATCTAATAAGTATTGGATTCATAAAGACTAGTAAAAAATTAATCTATATTTGAAAGAAGATACTAATGCTAACACTTTGACTGCTGAAATATTTGTTGATGACATAATATTTAGAGGCAATGATATACTATGCAAATCATTTGCAAAAGAGATGAGAAAGGAATTTGAGATGTCTATATTTGGAGAGATCAAGTTCTTTCTTGTTCTACAGATCATTCAACAAAGTGAAGGTATTTTCATTACTTAGTCCAAATACATCAAAGAAGTTTTGAAAATATTCAAGATGGAAGATTTCAAACCTGTTGGAACACCAATGGCTACTAGATGCAAATTAACAAAAGAAGACAAGACAACCAAGGTAAATCAGACTCTATGCAGATCCATGATAGGAAAACTCATGTATGTTGTACACACTAGACCAGATATTGCACATGCAGTAGGAATTGTTGCTAGATTTTCTGCTAACCCCAAAAAATCACATATAACTACTGTGAAAAGAATACTAAGATATCTAAAGAAATATCTAAAGAATACTAAGGAATTTGGCTTATGGTATAGAAGAGAAGGAAAATTTGAACTAAAAGTGTTTACCGATGCTGATTGGGCTGGAAATCTTGATGACCGAAAAAGCACAATTGAAGGAGCATTCTTTAAGGGTGACAGACTTGTCACATGGATTCGCAAGAAGCAAGGATGCATCTCTCAGTCCACTGTAGAAGCAGAATATGTTGCTATTGCTGCAAACTTCTCAAACATTGCATGGATCAAACAATTGTTGGAAGGGATGCATATGAATATCAAAGAACCAGTGATTATTTATTGTGATAACACTAGTGCAATAAATATTTCCAAGAATCTAGTCATGCATGTGAAGACTAAACACATTGCCATCAAGTATCATTATTTGAGAGAACAAGTACAAGAAAAAAAAGTGATACTTGAATATGTGCAATCAAAAGAACAATTGGTTGATATCTTCACCAAGCCACTGCTAAATGATACATTTGAGTACCTGAGGAAAAGACTAGGGGTAAAACCCATGTCTAACAGACAGTAAAAGGACTGAAGGCTGCATCAACCATATATTATCAGAATATCAATCAAGATTGATGCTAGTAGAAGCTGAACTTCAACGATACATCTATATACAGAGAGGTATATATCAGAACCAAGCACAAGAACAAATTGATATATTGACAATGGATGAGGGAAATTCAAGGAATATATTATGGAAAGAAGGAATTAGTTGACAAAATGTCAAATATTTGTAAAATATTTGTTTGGCATTGTTGTCAAAGGGAGAGAATGTTTCCATATTATCATCAAAAATTATTCTTCTTCAGATTACTCCAAACAAGGAGAGATCATATCCAAAGGGAGAGTATTTGTATATAAGTTTCAAATACAAAGCAGTGACATCAAAAATGTAGAACGGTCAAAGAAAAAATTGACACCAAGAGAAGTCACAACACATCAGAAGAAGAAGAGAGAAAGCTATAAGAATCAAATCTAAGCTTACACAGAGCTTACCGGCGGTTAGACATTTTATCGGTTATAAAAAATTTTTTTTGGTAATTTGATGAATCTCAACAATTGTATTTCATATTGTATTAGCAATAGTATAGTGTGATAATATAGTATGTTGCCATCAATGCCAAAGGGAGAGATTGATGACATGTAACTGATTAAATGGTTGACTATATTAAGTTGAAGATGATGCAAGACATTAAATCAGTTAATAGTTTGTATTGTCATTGATGTCAACTTGATATCATCTGTATGGTCATATAAATAATTCCAAAGACTTCAAAGAATCAATGGAATAAAGGTTATGCTTTCAGCAATGCATAAAAGTCAAGTATTCACTAAGTGACAGAATACACCAACGGAGTGCACACCATTGGTAAAGATAGAGATAAAAGTCATAGTGATGCCCGACGAGCAGAAGATAGTATTGCCCAATGAAGTAGAATGAAAGGATGCCTGATGAGATAAACACAGTGTTTCCTGATGAGCAAGATCCAATGATGCCTGATAGACGGAGATCCCAAAGCTAACTGAAGCAACACTGACAAAACTAGCAGTTGTCACCGATGATGAACTACAGATTTGACTGACAGAATAGAGAGATCAGAAAATGACAAAATATCTAGCTGGCAGAGCTAAAAGATAGACTTAGCAAGTTGTTTGATTTGTTTTATTTGACCACAGTTAAGTAAGTGATTTAAAGATGATTTACACAGTTGGCAAGAAGATAACTATGAGATAAATCAGGAGTTAAAGCCATAAATCAAATTGGCTGGATTATTTTTCACATCAAGAATTAAGAATCAAGAACCTAGAATTAAGGAAATCATGTCTATTTAAGAGACAAGCATAATTCATTCTCAAAGAGATGGTCGAGAAGCAATCAGATACATGAGGGAGTGAACTAATAGAAGATGCTAAAGAGAAATTGATGAAGGATTAACTTCATGCTGTCCTGATCAATCAAGCTGAGGGAGAGCTAAAGAATTTTGTAGACACCAATGGACAGAGAAGCACAGCATCACAGAGAATAAATAGTTGAGTACAAAGGAATTATATTGATACATTGATTAGAAATATATTGTAAGTAAATAGATCTGAAAATCTGCAATTAAGTTGCATTAAAAATAGGTCATTTTATTTCAGTTTAACCATTGAAGCATTAAGTCTCTTAACAGAGCAGGACTTAATAGTCTTTTGTAATTGAGGTATATCCTAACATATTAATATAAGGTTGACTCATGATAGTAGCACCGGTCTTACCTAAAGCCTATTGATAGTCTAAGAAGGAGGTTGATTCAAGGATGGTAGTAAGATTTGCATAAAGCCTATTGATAGTCATGAGACTGATTCAAGGATGGTAGCATAGATGTCAGATACTTAGTCACAACCTATGTATTGAAAATCCTCTAACAAGGTTGCACTTAATAGTGTGTTTGTAACCTTTAACTGGGTTGGCTCATAACAGGGCTCACTTCAAAAGAGTGAAAATTTGGGGTACCGGTCCCAGTGGTTTTTCCCTTAATAGGGTTTCCACGCTAAAATCCTTGTGTTATATGTGTATGATTTATTACTTTACTATTTTAAATTTTGCATATGCATTTATGGATTGACTGGTATACTCTGCATATTTACTAAGTATCAGTAAATATAGTTTACTACTTATCAGTTATCAAGGAGAAACAACAAAGACAAGGTAAATCGACAGACAGTTATTTGTTTCAAATATTTCAATGGCATGCATCTTGTTGGGACTTAATAATTTGAGAAGTATTGATTCGTGGATTAAATTTTAAAAAGATTAAATTTTCTAAGGCCACTGATTCACCCCCCCTCTCAGTTATTACTAATAATGAACACCTCCATCGACACTACGATGCACATCAAGGGCTTCATCATGTGGCGTAGGATCTGTGTTACATTCAGGAGGCTACATTGCAATGTCATGCACACATTATTATGAAATAGATTGTTGCTCAAGTATTCAGTTTCTAATATATATATTTTTTGGCATATTTACCTGTTCACATGATGCAGGAGACTCTTGGGTTGGGCCAGTGGAAGATTGGTGTAGGCGTTCATCCACGGCTTGATAGCCTTCCTTGAAGGCAATTTTTTTGTGTTCTACCGTGGCCTCCAAATTAAAATCAGAGCCCTGCTTTTTTGATTAAACAAAATTATTTCCATTTTATAAATAATTTTTTTTCTAGAATTCATTTACTACTACTTATAATTCATGCTTTAATTTTTGAATATCCACCATAGCCAAGTTTGTGCTGCTCGATCTTTTGCAGCTTGGCCTTTGTTGTCTTTGACGTGTCCTACAACCTATGAAAAGTTTGAAATATGTTAATATAATATGTTAGATGATATAGATATAAAAATTCCTAATTAGTGCAATATTACATTGTACTAGTAGTAGTTAATACTATTGCATACCTTCTTCTCTCATTTGCTAGTGTAATTCCTCTTTTAGCATCCACTTTTTCCTTTGCATCCAAAATGAACTCATTTTAATCCCTCGGTAGAATAAAGGGAGGACACTCATACTTTGGGTTCTAGATGAGACTCCTTCTATATGAGTCCCTCACAGTCTTAAGATGTTTGGTAGCTTTTTCCAAAATTTTCTTCTCCTCAAAAATATTACCAAACTCATGCTCTAAATCTTAATGAGCTGATATTTTAATTCTTTTGTCTTGCAAGTTCCACCTTTTAAGAAAAAACACAAAATTGTTGCATAGAAAAATTAACTAAAGTTAAGTACCTTGAATATAGTAAAAGAAAAGTTGTGTAGCTTATACATATGGTTGGCTCAAATATCGTTAGTGCGAGGTCATAAATCATCTTATAAAATAAATCATTTCCTGTAAATAATGTCATGGGATCATCAATCCAAAACTTCTTATGAATAGGTAAATGCATATTACAATATAAATAATAATAATTTAAAAGTACCTAGAAGCTTAGGACATTTTAAAGGCATTAATTCATCTTCGTCAATCAAGAATGACGTCTGTGTAACTCCTGTGCTAGAAACACGGGTAGATCCAAGAAATTATAGTCAATTATCACCAATACATGTACTAGAATCTATCTCTGGCATAGCAGACAATGGTGGTGTATCTGCTAGTACACAAAATTAATCCACTATGAGATGCACCCATGATTAAACTACAAATTATCAAATCATAATTAACACAAAACCAAATATAGAAAAACAAGGATTTACCAGGGACAAACCCTAAAGGCGTCGATGTTTGTATGCCCCTTGTTTCTGACATTGCACTTGGCAAAGTCTGATGGACCGTTGTCAACCTCCTAGGAGTCTCCTGCACTTGATCACCTAGTGAACAATACATTGTTAGCAAAGATATTCTAATATAATAAAAGTAAGAGTTAACTTAAGAAGTTTTTGAATGTTCGATCAAAGAAAAAATTCCTTGTAACTTGTCAACTTAAGGGTTATTTTACCTGAGGTAGCCGCAGCTCTGCTCGTACCGCCCTCACCGTGAGCTGGAGCTAGACTAGGTACTTGAGTTTGCAAAAACTCCTGTAACAAGAACACATACATATTTTAGTTCACAACATAAAATTAACCTTTATTGAACTTTTGTTATAATTGAAGATTCATTATTGCTTACTTCATAATGATGTGCTATGGCCATCAATTCATGTTGCCTCTTCACCATCTCCTCTATTGGATTTGGATCATCGAAAATGCTCATAATTTCTAAATTGATTTTTTTAAGTTTTTTCCTTATCATATATGTTAAATTAGGCACCTCTAGGATATCATCATTAGAAGGGGTAGGTGCCTTTGTTATTTTAGGTGCTTTTCCCCTATCCTGAACATCAAATTGTGACAGAAATATTAGTAAAACTTTCATAAAAACTCGAAAACCCTAAATACAATAACATAATAATATCACATTTTTCAACTATGTAATTTGTACAATTTCAATAAGGTTTACCATGGCTAAAGAATGGGTGGGAGGAGCATCCTCATGGCCTCTATCCTATGGGGATCCATATCATCCTGTGACAAAGATTAAATATAAAAACTTCAATGAACTGATCTTAGCAAAAAAAACTTATTAATAAAATGGTATATAGTATTAATTTTCAAACCGGAAGAAAAGTAGAAGAACAAATAAATGATTGTAGGTGTTTTGGTTCAGAAATCACATTATTAACTGCAACATAATTTTTGTTCTTCGATTTTATTATTATTATTCTCCAAAATTAATGCAAACGATGGAAACTGATTTTCATTTTGAAAGTTTGTAATTTCAAACAATTACTCTGTAGGCATATGTTTTTTTTTTGAGTTTATTTCAATGATGGTCTACGCTGAAATAAAATAATCTCTAGGTTAAAAAACTTTAAGGTTTTGACGGAGTTGCTTTGAGTGTGTGGTTGGAGCAACTGTGTGTAGTTGCTGAGAATTGCTATATGTTATTGAAAAAAAACCTGATTGGGTGGCCAAAATAATTATAAAAATAGATGGATGTTTCAATAAAAATGTGATTGATATGGGTATGGTATTGTGCGATTTAAATCTCTACAGACAAAAAGAAATGGATTGTCAAAATTAATTATAACTTATGTTGTAGACTACCAATTGTACAATTTCAATAAGGTTTACCATGGCTGAAGAATGGGTGGGAGGACCATCCTCGTGGCCTCTATCCTATGGGGGATCCATATCGTCCTATGATAAAGATAAAATATAAAAACTTTAGTGAACTGATCTTAGCAAAAAAAACTTATTAATAAAATGGTATATAGTACTTATGGCCACCCTCCTGATGGTAACTTTGTTTGCATCTATGCGATTTAAATGGTAATCTATTAGCAATTCTTCCCCTACAATTATTGATTTTATCGCACATACAAAAACTTGATTCCCCTCACGCACCTCAAAAATGCAATTGGGTTGCTTATTAGTTGAGGAAGGTTGCGTACTATTTATAAAACCCGCAATATTACCTATTGCTTTTGGTCTCCCATCAATGTACATAGCAAATCTTTTACTTTGATCATTTTCTTTCCATTGTATATAATTTTATGATAGTGCATACCTATGCATACTTTTTTTATATTGAACAATCTGCATCCAATCATTGTAATTGTAACAAGGACCAACATACTTCATCAATTCAACAACTTTGTTGTAACATACCTTTATCCCATCCATGGAAAATAGGCCCAAACCATGTAATGAGGATGGAGCTATGTGATATATCCTCTCATTAACACAAAAATCAATGTTAATTGGAGGTATCTCATTAGGTTCCCATTCTTTCTCAATATGTGTGTACTGAAAGGGCATCTTGATGTTGCCTTTGCTCTCATCATCATAAGAACATGACCCCCCTTTAGCAAGAAAAAATTGCATGCATTTATTGAATTTTTTTCTAATCTTTTGACCTCTAGTTGATCTCCCTATTTTATCCATAGTACATGTAGAACTTTCATCTACCATTCCCTCATTTTTGTCATTTGATGTAGATAGATCTGACAAGTACCTATTTGGTGGTTCCTGCAATTCATCAAATGAGATTGTCACGTCCCCACTTCAACTACTAGAATTTTGATAATAATTAAATAATATATATGTGTTTCTTCTTTGTCTATTTAAAAAAGAAGAATATAATAAAATTATGTATATTTATTGACTTATACCTGCCGATCCATGTCACTGTGCACGATCCTCACCAAAGGGGTTAACTTTCCTACATATGTTAATCATTTATCTTAAGTTAGCTACAGATAACTTAGAAGACAACATGAACATTTTACTCCATTTATTTTAGGACACCTGCGTGTGAAATGATCAGAGCTTACTAGGAGTCATGTATATCTTAAAAAAATTGGAGATGTTGTACTTAATGTTTATATCTACACATATGGTTTTGAAAGAAAAATTTGGTGCATGTTGTACTTAACAATCAGAGCTTACTAGGAGTCATGTATATCTTAAAAAATTTGGACTTGTACTTAATGTTTATATCTGCACATATGGTTTTGAAAGAAAAATTTGGTGCATGTTGTACTTAATGATCAAAGCTTACTAGGAGTCATGTATATCTTAAAAAAATTGGACATGTTGTACTTAATGTTTATATTTTCACATATGGTTTTGAAAGAAAAATTTGGTGCATGTTGTACTTAATGATCAAAGCTTACTAGGAGTCATTGATCACATACCTTGTACATTTCAATAATGTCATTGATCATCTTCTTCATCCATCTCATCATCATCGCCATCATCATCATCATCATCATCATCATCACCATCATCATCATCATCATCATCATCATCATCATCATCATCATCATTGTCGTCATCATCACCATCATCTTGATCTTCATCATCTTCTTCTTCTTCTTCATCATCTTCAATATCTTCTTCTTCCATAACATTATACTCTATCGGCCTTCCTCTTAGTTCATGTCTAACAACAAATGACCAACCCTGTTTATGTGGAACCTCTAAGTAAAACACTTTCTCACATTGGCTTGGAAGAACATCAGGCTCATCTCCAACTCGCTCAAATGACCTTGTATTAATCATTGTAAATCCTTTATCATGTTGAATAACAGTTCTATCTGGATCATTTTGATTTAGTCGTAGCCTGTACCATTTGACGACGAATAGAACTACTTTGAAGGAGTTAAAGTCACACTCAATTATATCATCCAAGATCCCATAGTATCAATTTTGAGATTTTTGAGGATGTATGTCATTTCTAGATGATATATTAGTGACCTCAAAAATTGCAGTTATCCCAGAACCACAAGTTTTCTTAGTGTCATCTAGCTTTTTTATGTAAAATTTGTGGCCATGATAGTACATAGCTTTGTGGTGCTTCACCTGCAATTTTTGAAGTGTGACAATTATTTGCATTGTGATTTGATATGAAACATATGAGTGATGATCATTAATAAATTTGTACGTACCTGTCCACCTCTTAAACCATATACTAGATCAACTACCATCGGCGTAACATTGGAATCTCCATTACGATGAGCTTCTGTAACCAATGAAGCAACACCTTCCCATGTTAACGAGAAACCATTTTGTTGACATCGTTTAATCCATACCATCATCCAATCAAGATTATTCACAATATACAAATGTATTGCATCCCACTCTCGACCAACTATATTAAAAAATACACCAATTATAAATAACTTATATTGAAGATTTATAAGAATTAATTAACTACAATAACATCTTATATTTACCTTTCACTTTCCTCAATCTACCTTTTCCCATCAAGTGCTCCCCTTCAAATTTGTTAATGGAGTTTAGATCCCAAATATGATCTACATGGATCTTTGCTTCAAACTTCAGAAGATATTCACTAATGTACACTATGGTCTGGTATACCATATATCCCTCCACCATAGAACCCTCAGGATGTATCAATTTTGATATTGTTGAGGATGTATGTCATTTCTAGATGATATATTAGTGACCTCAAAAACTGTAGTTATCCCAGAATCACAAGTTTTCTTAGTGTCATCTAGCTTTTTTATGCGAAATTTGTGGCCATGAAAGTACATAGCTTTGTGGTGCTTGACCTGCAATTTTTGAAGCGTGTGACAATTATTTGCATTGTGAATTGATATGAAACATATGAGTGATCTGATCATTAATAAATTTGTACGTACCTGTCCACCTCTTAAACCATATACTAGATCAACTACCATCGGCGTAACATTGGAATCTCCATTACGATGAGCTTCTATAACCAATGAAGCAACACCTTCCCATGTTAACAAGCAAATATTTTTTTGACATCGTTTAATCTATACTGTCATCCAATCAAGATTGTCTGTAATATACAAATGTATTTCATCTCACTCTCGACCAGCTTTATTAAAAAAATACACCAATTATAAATAACCTATATTGAAGATTTATAATAATTAATTAACTATAATAACATCTTATATTTAACTTTCACTTTCCTCAATCTACCTTTTCCCATCAAGTACTCCCCTTCAAATTTGTTAATGGAGTTTGGATCCCAAATATGATCTACATAGATCTTTGTTGTAAACTTAGGAAGATATTCACTAATGTACACCATGGTCTGGTATACCATATATCCCTCCACCATAGAACCCTTAGGATATGCTCTCTGTCGAACCAAGCCTTTCAAAAATTTCAAGTGTCTCTCAAACATCCACATTGACCTAGTTGGTGCAGGTCTACACAATTCAATCTCCTCAACTTGATGTATGAGGTGGTGTTCTTGTGCATTGAAAAAAGTTGGAGGTAGACACTTTTACATTTCGCACATAAGATGAGGAATTTTTCTCTTCTAATATTTTATATCTTCTTTATTGATTTATTTTGATGACAACCACCTCATGTATTTTCCAAGATCATATATAACTTGTTTGACACTATTCTCAAAGTGGTGTGGGAGAGATAGAGGTAGAACGTACTACAATATTTGTAAAATAAGATTATCAGTATTTTATAAAAGAATGCAATGAAAACTACATGCAGTATACAAATATATAGTGAATTCAAAATAAGTTTAATTACCTTAATAAATGTATGCCAATCATGTGTTTTCATCCCTAGCCCAAATTCACTTTTCTTTGATATGAGATCGTTTATATTTGTAGCAAATCCTGTGGGAAATCATATTTTTTTATAACTTCTTTTATAGAATTGCTCTGTTGCTCCAACAATAACCAACTAAGGGAACTTGTATCAATCTAGTCTCGATTATTATTTGATTGAATGAAATTTTTCATTGCATGGTTCGATTCTTCAATGTCACTAAAAATTTTGACAATTTTATCTTTGTCATGCCTTCCATCCAAGATTTTCCATAATGTCTCTGTAACATTCTTTCCAATATGCATAGGATAAAACAAATGCACGATTGGGAGTTTCTCGTAGTATGACAACCTACTAAATTGCATAGGATAAATTTTTAGTCCTTTTGGAAGTTGGTCATTAATGCCTTGACGACCTTTAGGAGCATCAATTACATCATCAGTAAACAAAACACAATATTAAAATGTGAATTTCAAACAAAAACCATCAGATGGAATGACATTACCTCTAAGATTTATTTTATTGTATTCCAACTTCCATAAGTGAGGTTTCATTCTCTGTGGCTTTGATGTAGTCTCTTCTTTTCCATTGAAAAGATGTTTTTCGGTAAATTGGTACTTGTGATTTCTGTGGAAAAAGTGTCTATTCTCATCGAACACCTGCTTTCCTAAACTTTTTGAATGATGAGATTTCATCTTTAGACCAAAAACTGGACATGCAAATTTTCCCTTTGTCTGAAGACCTACAAGATCATGTATAATTGAATTAAATATGTTAACTTTGTGGTAGCACTATAACATACCAAAAAAGAGGTGTTAAGAAAAGAACATAACACAAAAATGTGTTAGCCCAAGGGCATCGTGTATTGTCTATACAAGAATTGTATGGAATTGAAATTGTCTTTGTCCTATTGGTCTAGAGATGTCATACATAGTGACCCAATTCCATAACACCATCAACTCATCGACAAGGGGCTCAAAATATACATTGATATCTTTAACTTGGTACTTACCTAGTTGAATGAACAAAAATATTACATAATTATTATGACCATTTTGATGGATTACTTATAATAAATTAATTTAGATGACTATTAAATGAAAAAAAATACCTGGAACAATCAGTGCCAACATTATGTGCTCCCATTTTATGGTCATCCAAGGAGGAATGCTATTGTTGATAAAAAAATAGGCCACACTGAGTAAGTAGATCTCATCTCTCTAAATGGATTGACACCATCCTCTGCCAATGAAAGCTTGAGATTACGAGGTTCTTCCTTAAAGTGTGGCCAATTTCCTCTATTTCTTTAAATGCTAAACCATCCACAGGCATTCGCAAAATGTCTTATTGACTTCTATTGTGTGCATGGTAATCCATAAATTGTGCCAAGCTATTGCACCTGAATAATTGTTCCAGACGTGGAATAATGGGAATAACCCAAAGAACCTTGTGAGGCACTTTTTTTTTATTTGATCTAATCGATATCTACTAATATGACAAACAGGGCATTCTGTTGCAAATTCATGTTGTTTATGATATATAATATGCTCATTCAGACATGCATGTATTGTATGATACTTCATTCTAATATCTTTCATAATGGCAGTTAATTCTCGATATGAGTGAGGTAGAATGTTTGATGGTGGTAACAAATACTCACCTATCAACCTACGACAAAAAATATAATTTGATAATATAAAGAATATTAATTGCTACACAATTCACCCAATGTTAATTGTAAGGGAATTACGACTAAAAAAATGAAAAAAGATGACATACCTTAACATACATGTCATTGCTATGTTGGATAAACCATTCATAACCTTCAAGTTCACCAACAACAATATAGTGGCAAGAAGAGTTTTTTGGGAGCCTTTCTATAGGGGCTCATGTGCCTTCTCAAGTATAGGTAGATCAAGGTCTGTGTCAATATCATCATCATCATCATCATCATCATCATCTTCTTGATCATTTTGATTATCTTGATCATCGTGATCTTCTTCATCATCATGATCTTCTTCAATTGGATCATTACCTTCTACTTCTATATTCACACCTCCATGTTCCCTCATTTGGAAATCCACATTCTCTGGATTGTCATGGTCCATAACATGAAACCTAGGGTGGTTGGCCTATATCAAAATGATGACCTTATATTAACCATGACCATGATCTCATCATCAAATCATGTCTTATGTATTTTATAAATTATTAAAACACATACCAATGGATGAAATTCATTTCCCCCTTCAATGTGACCATGTTGCCTACAATGTTCCTCAGCTTTTTTGATTAGATATCTTTGAGTCTTTAATCCCTTACAAATTTTGCAAGGACAATAACATTTTCCATCACCTTTTCTTTTTAAGTTAGACCACAATCTAGAAATTGTCTCCCTATTTTGTTGTTCGTTGATATCGTCAGACATGGTTTTTCTTCAATGGAATGACTTGTTGGTGGAAGAAGGCTGATTTGTTTGCAACCTACATATTCTATATCAAGTGTATTAAAAGAACACCCAACATTAATAATCAAGATTCTTTTTGGTAGGGTGATAGTTGGATTGAAAATAATAAAACGATGCATGTTTTATAAGTTGGAGATAGATGCATGTTTTATATCTTGAAAAATTTGGACATGTTGTACTTAATGTTTATATCTGCACATATGGTTTTGAAAGAAAAATTTGGTGCATGTTGTACTTAAAAATTAGAGCTTAACCCTAGTGTAGTGATGTTAGCCACCATAGATAAATTGTAGTATTGTTAGCCAAACTACTAGTGTAATAAGGGGACTAGTTAGTCCTAGTGTGTGTCTCTCAAGTTTTACATTAAAGAACAAGCATAATAAAGACTTCATTAGTTTTACCTTGTCAGGAAATCAAACACTAATTAATCATAATCAAGTTGAGCACTAGAATAATAGTACGTCATATATATCAAACTCGTAACCTAACCTCTTGATACTTGTTTCCTACATCAAAAATGCTTCCACGTGTCAGAGAAATATAAGGAGATGTCTCTAGACATTTGAAAACTTCAAATCAGGTTTCTTTTTGTCTATATATGACTCCTAGAATTTTTATTCCAAAGTAGTTAGCTTACGAGTAAACAATGTTACTTTAATCTTCATATAATAGTAGATAAAAGGTACTGCAACACTCATTAAAACACAGAATTTTTCTTGATACCAGATTAAGTCTGTAGAAATGATATAGATCTTAAGAAATGAAGAAAGAATAAAACAAATTGCACAAAAGTCAAATAATTACCAAGATTGTTTGTGTGGAAGCCATCTTAGACTAGTCTCATGTATATCAATTTTATTTTCGGGTAGCAATATTTATATGACCTCTTCATTTTTGTGTCTCAAACATGTTTGCGATATTTTAGATCTCTATTTTTCAAAACTTCTGAAATAAATAAATAATTCTTTAAATAAAGCCAGGGATAATGTACTGGTCCATTCCCCAAAGCTGAATTACAGACCCCAAATGTCCTTGAAGCTCAAAAAAACACTAGGTCAAACCATACATATTGTTGCAATGACAGTTTTTCTGTGTAGCATTTTGGTAACTATTTCCACAACATTGTAAATTAATAGGGAAAGAAGACCTTGGAACCCTCCATTCACATTTAATTTAATTTCAGCAATATCATTTTGCACTTAAATATAGGTTCAGGAATGAAATGTACATGAAAGATTAACAAAATTAAATGAATAAACTAGTACTCAATGATCATATAGAATGTATATATTTATCAAGATGAATGACTATTCAATTCATCTTCTAGATGACTTTTTTACTTCTACTATATCTAGAAAATATTTTTAAAAATGAATATTATCTACTAAACCTAGGATTATGTATAAAAGTGTTACATCCTCCTTGCAAGGTAGTCATGAAACCACTATTTATGTTATGCATTGGTCAACTTATTTATGACACTTCAATTGATTGATATAAAGCTCTATTCTTCTATAAAAGGTTTTTCTTATTTGATAGCTTGCTCTCTAATACAATTTTAGAATTTTCAAAAACCAAGATATTCACTTGGTAATGACTTGAGTTTGTTTTCTCAAGTAAAATCAATTGTCCACAATGCTATGAATATTCAACTTTTATTATTACTATCTCCAAAGAGAGTGAGAACTGGTAAATATAAGTCAATTGCACCCATTAATGTAAATATGTGTTGTAGCTTCACCATGTGGCCCCCAAACTGGACAACCGAGGCTGATTACACCTATAAGTAACCCAAAAGTGTACTAAAGCATGCACTAAATGACTTGGCTATATGTCAAGCTAAAAATATGACACACTTGCTTATCAAAATGCTCTCAAATGAAAACATATGTTGACACACAAAAAATTGCTCCTATGGCAAGAAACCTTATGTTAAAAAATTGCTCCTATGGAAAGAAAAATAATGTTGAAAATGAAGGCATATGATGATCTCGCTCCATGCGCAATCATCAAAAAGCTTAATGTAGAATGTACTCAATGACCTAACTTTCTATCAATTTGAAAATGTGAACCACTTCTTATCCACAATGCTCTCAAGCGAAGACAAGTAAAAAATTGATCCCGTGGCAAGAAAAAACTATGTTGGAATGAAGGCGTATGATGATCTTGCTTCATGCATAGTCAAAAAAAAGCTTAATGTAGCATGCAGTCTAAGATGCTCAAATGGTAAAATGAACATTACTTATTAGGATGCTATAGTGATGAGAGGCAATATGTTGTGATTTGCAATATGCTACAATGACATCCTCAATAGGTAATGTGAGAAGTCTCCAAGTATAATGCTCAAAGAGCTAAAAACCAGAATCATGATGCTCCCCCCAATGAGAGTGGAAAGCCATTGTAAATATCCATTAGAAAGAGAACAACTAATATGAACCAGTGTATATAGATGAACAACTCAATGATACCATCCTAGGTTTTCATCACGAATCTCCAATAAGAAACCCTTTCAAGTTCTCAACTCTAATAAAAGGCATGTCTAATCAGTAAGAAGCAGTCCAAAACATGCTATGAAGAGCCAAAACACAGTGAAATGCAATACCTAATAACAATTCTATTATGAATATGCAAATCATTAATACACAAAATAAGACCAAAGGAGTGATTTCAATGCATTGAAAGCACTAATATTAATTTATCAAATAACATGGTGAAGACCAATGCTAATAAGGGTGAAGGTTTTGAACTCTTTTAAGTAGTAGTGAGTTTTTGTATTGTGTTAATTTATCAAGAAAAGGGATAGAAGTCATCACAAGAAGTTATGATAGCCACAACCAAGAACAATTATTTATGGAGATCAATGAGATCATCAAGGACATAACATTCCAAACTTTCAAAGCAAAATAGCAATCTGCAATGGCAGGTTATAAGGCTCAAATCAGATAAGTGAAAGAGAAAAACATTAAGTATCACCCAACAATAAGATTTTGATTGAACAAATAAATAACGTTTGGTAATATATACACCTAAAGAATTAAAATCATAAAAATAATAAGACCTAGAAATAGAGAATCAGGCTTAGAAAAATCATTTCCAAAAGAAACTAACAATGCCTTAAAAAGTAAGACAAAGCTTCAACAAGATTATAAGCATGTAATATAAGTTGCAAAAGATATATATTTCTCATTAATTAAAATAGGGAAAATATGACTTGTAAAATACTGAAGTAATTTTGCCCAATTCAGAATCCATCGTAAAATAAAACATGTAAAATGATGATAGTTGTTTTTGGCCCAAGTCAAAATTGATTCCAACATCATTTAATGAATATGAAAAGAAGTAATTTCATTGCACATCTTCACAACACTCTTTCAACCTCTAAAGTTGTTTTTTTCACTATTTAAGAACAAACTGTCTCTCCGCTCATTGACCAAAGGGAATCTGATTTCAAAAAAAGTGTTGGAAAAAAGAGCTATATAACCAATACCTGACTTGCACTTGACCCATCTTGAAAGTCATTTTAGAGACTAAATTGAAATGGATATGTTCACTAATTTCAAAATTACCATAGGCAAGAAATAAACTCCATCGGGACAGAATTCTAAAGAACAACCTCACAAGAGAATTTCAAATTAATAATCTAAAAGACAATGATATAATCTTCTTTGCAAGCTTGTACAAAATGAAATGTATCCTCTTTACAAGACCCTGGTCTTTCTTTCCACCAATATGAGCCACAAAAACATGTCCGCAACTATCAAGCATGGAAGGTATATGTTTTCAACTAATGCAGTTTTCAGAATTCCCATAAACATTCAAACCACCAATCATGTTCCACTGGCAGCCATCAAATTTAATAGCAGTGCACCGTAATGTACGCCACTCCAAGTATAAACATCTCTTTGAGGCATTCTGTCAAACAGTTCACGTTCCTTGTTTGTGCTTCCATAGTTACAATTATAACATCTGTTATCCTTTCATAGATGTTTGTACCCTATTCTGAAGTTGCCATTTTGGAATGAGCAGCAGGACGTTGGAAAAAGTTGTGGAATTTGGCTTTAGTTTTGATGATTGCAAATATGGTATAGGTTTTACTCGGTATTTTTGGGATTTTTCATTTAATCATCTTACTATGCAATGCAGGCTTTGCGCGGGGAACAAATTTGTGTAGCTTTCTGAAGTAATCATTTCTGGAAGATTATGTTTGTCCAAGGGTTTTTGTATCCCTAAGACTAGTCAGAGGGGACGCTAAAACATGTTGTGATCAGTAAATAAAAACAATTTTTCTGAATTTTAACTTTCATATTAATAATGTATTGTAGGTTGTGAAGGACACAATAGATCCCAATGCAAGGATTGAGTTCAGAGAAAATACTCAAGATGATGAAATTGCAGCACACAAACCCGCCTCCTCCTGCCAAAAGCACTTCGATCGGCACACGAAATTGCAGAAAATGAAAATTGTGTTTAACACTTTTCTTTTTTTTCTATATAATCCCATGTTTGTTGATATTTCAACATTTCTTCTTAAACTTAATAGATGTTGATATTTCAACATTTTCGGGAGCATAAACAAAAAAAAAAGAGTTTCACAAGCCAAATTGGCCTGCCGTCGAAAAGTTTGGTCTAAAATATAGGCCTAATGTACTAGTGATTATATCAAATACATAAGACAAACTAATCAAGGTCAAGGATATAAAGAAATATCAAGTCCCCAAGTGACTTAAGTCCTCATCAAAACTGAAACTAAAATGAGAGAGAGAGAGAGAGAGAGAGAGAGAGAGAGAGAGAGAGAGAGAGAGAGAGAGAGAGAGAGTCTTATTGTGAACCACACTTGAAAAATGCTACAAATGATAGAATTAAAAAGTCTAGAAATTTGTATCATTCTAGATCAATCCATCAACAAGGATCAGTCTTTAAAGAAAAAACATTTCCAATAATGGATCCAACACAATCAGTCCTAAGGAGAGGCATGCTTCTTTAGGGATAAAATAAGGGTGATTAGTCAAAGGACCAAATGTGTGCAGTCATTCAATAAACCAAATGTGTCCAGTGGGGATCATTCTGAGGATCCACTAAAAAAATAACCTCAAATCGATGTGTGTGAGAAAAATGTGAGCAGAGTGTATGTCCCCATCTTAAAGTTTTTACAAACACCTTAATGGGAGAAATTTATTTAATTGAGTTTACATTCATCCACAAGAAAAATTTCCCCTATGAAACTCCCCCAAGAAAGGACAAATCAAGAGAAATGAGAACATGACAAAAGAGAGCACAAAAGGGAACTACCAACTTTGGGGTCACTAGCTCATATGATAACTCATGTATATCTGAATTATGTCAAAATTAACTATCATCATCCCCCAAAGGAAGTAGAATAACAAACACAATCAAAGAAAATAATGTAAGAGTTACGAAGAAGATTATTTTGTATCACAGAGACCAAAAATAATAGGTAGCTACCATTTTGGATCATCTCAAGAAGAGAACACAAAGGCACATGTACAAATAATGGAAGAGGCATGGCATACCATGTAATGACATATATAAGAAGAAGAGTCAAACATAAAATTGTGTACAAAATTGTGATTCCATTATAACCTTGCACCAATGGAGCAACAAGGGTGGTTTAAAGAAATCTAAACAAAATAGAAAATAAGAGGCACAACATGGGGGAAACACATCATGACAAAAAAGAAAATAAGAAAAGAAAAAATAATCCACCATGCAAGAGAAGCTATTCAAGAGTATCTCCCTCCCCCCATCTCAGTCTATAGTGTTTAAGGAAGGTGGGAAACTCAAAAGAGGAGAAATGATATCAACAATAGATGGAACAATAGTTATTTCCAAACAAGGACCTTGTTGTGAAGAAAGGTCATTTTGTTCATTACTAAGAGTGATAGATAACTGTTTTGATAGTATGGATGGTAAATCATGATCAATATCGATAGTCTCATACATGTCATTAGAATCACTAGCATGATTATCATTATTAGCATCAAGAACATCATTGTCAATAGTGTCTTATTCATCTAGATTAATTCTAATAGAATCCAAGATACGAATAGCGTTGTCATGTTTGTTCTTTTTAATTTTCTTTATATTCACTTCCTCCATGGGCTTAGACATGGGTTGGTCAAAGGGAAGCAAAACATGAGGAGGTTTATGAGGTGAATAAATGTTTTGAGAAGCACATTGAGAGGCTCTAACAATACTCTTACGGTGATGGTCATCATCATGATGGTTACGTCTAGTTTTTATAGAAATTTGAGATTAGATAGGATAAATAAACATCAGGTCCTTTTCTTCTTTATGAGGAATAAATGAAGGAACCACACTAGGTTGAGAAATGGGCTCAAAAGTATGTTTATAAGAAATAGGAAGGTATGGTATATGGGGTGTAGGAAGAAGTCTGCATATAGGGAAAAAAGATGTAACATACTTTGGTTTGCTAAGTTCACAAATCTTTTGAACCTTGTAGGCTTGATATGATCTAAAGAGATGGTCAGGAGAGGTTTGAGTTGGTTGAGGCATAGAAGGACAAAAGAAATCAAGTTCAACTAAGTCTCAAGACACATAGGATTGATAAAGACTATGGTTAACAGTCATGGTTTCTCCATTATGAGGAAATTTAACCCATTTATGAATAGGAGAAGCCAAAAAATGTATGGAGGTAAGACAAGAAAAACCAAGTTTTACTTAAAATTGATTAGAGGTTGGAATGACAATGAATGTAATTGTCATATGTAAAATACCTTCATGAAACATTACATAAAATAATATTGAAAGTTGGTGCTAAAGATATTTTTTAATTAAACAATCAAACTTGAGATCCTAGAAATCATCTCATGGTTCTCTATATGGAAAGACTAAATTTATGCTCGCAACTGCAAAAAGCATTCATAATGTAACAATCTCTAGAATGAGATATATGAATTAAGATAAATGTTATGATCTACATGCTTTATTTGATATGAATATGCACTAATGATCCCAAGATGAATTCAATTATGCTGATGGATGACCAATTCAACAAAATGCAATTACTATGATGCAAAATGGTGTGATTACATGAATTGATATGTGATTTGGTGATTCTGACTAAGAAATGAATACTATTTATAGGATTTCCCCAAGGGTAGGGGTAGATTGATTTAACCATGATTAGATGAGAGGGTTTGAGTTGTGTTTCAAATGGGGAGACAAAATGAGTGGTGAGGATAGAAAGGGCTAAATGAGTGGCTAAAATAGAAAAGTTTTGGACTAAGCCATGTGCTTTCAATTCTCAATCCTCATTGATTAATTTTTTTTTGTCCCTTAGTGGTTATTTAAAGTATTAAGAAATTAATTAATTAAAATAATTATTTAAATAAGCCATGTAGGGGAATTAGATGGGTTGGATTTGATTTCACTCAACTGGACTATATAAATAATTGAATAAATTAATTACATAGTTTAATTAATCCCTCTTGGCCTTAATTTAATTAATTAATTACTTTGTTAATTATTCCATTTTTTACATGATTTTACCATGTTGACTTTGGTTGACCAATTTAGGGTGTATACAGTAACATCTAAAGCTTTAACACCAACTTCAAAAGGGAAAGTAATGGAACCATGTGAAGGATAAAGGAAACCATTACAAGTTTGAATATTCACATTAGAGTTGTCATAAAAATATTTTTGCAATTGTTTGTTGAAAATATGTTCTTCATTTATCATATTCATCAAGAAAATGGGATCAGTAACGGTGCCAAAAGTAGGAAATTTATTAACCTTGGCAACAATATAGAGGGGATCATCATTCACTTTAATTGTCTTGCTAGGATGAAATTTAATGCAAGGCTGGGATAAAGGTTTGGGTTTGACTTGCTCAACTTGGTTAACAACATAATTGGCTTCATTAACTTTGTCATCATAGTCAATGCATTGGGAAGAAGAAGGTTGGTTAGTAGTATTGGTTGAGTGAGATGGAAAAGGACTCTAGTATATATTTATAATTTTTGTTTCTAGGAGGTGCCACAGATTTGTTTCCTTGATCATTGTCACCATCAACAAATATAGTCTTAGAATCAATAAGATCTTGGATAATAGCTTTCAGTCGAAAACACTTTCCTGTATCATACCCAGGCTAATGGTGATATTAGAAAAAATATTTGGGATCAAATTATTTGGAGAGGTTTAGAGGTATCAACTAGTTTGATAGGACGAAGTATTAACATTTTATCATTAATTAACTTCAACATCACATTATACAAAGATTCAGAAAGATGAGTATAATTACGAGTGGGTTTAAAATTAGACGAAAAAGGAACCACACCTTTGGATGTTGCAGCCACTTGGTCATCAATATTATTTGATGACTTTTTTATTTTGATGAAGTTGTTTGACTTTTTAAACTTGTTGAAATTGGATGTAGCATCACTCTTATCAATGGTAACAGAAGCCATTGGAGTACTGGTTCTCTCAAACTGGCTCACTTGTAGTTGATAATCATGAAGTAGTACACAAAATGATTAAAATGAAGAGAATTCAGAAAGAAGTATCTTATCTCTAATGCTACTTTGTAAATTAGAATGTGTTGCATGTTAATATCATGTATACGATAAGAAATATGAGCATACAAATGCTTAAATCTAATAATGAAATCACTAAATTTTTGTTTAATACCTTGTTTACAATGCATTAAATCAGTTGGAGAGATTTTAGGACTTTTTTTTTTAATTATTCAATAAAATAATTTTAAAGGTTTTGGAAGGAGTCAATTGAATAAGGAGGCAAGGAACAATACCATTGCAAGGCATTGTCTTGAAAGGTTCTATTAAGAAAATTTTCCATGAACCTATGGTAATGAGAGAAATCGCTACACAAGGCTTGGAAAGTTTTAACATGAGTCACATGATCACCCTTACCATTATAATTTCCAAGATGTGGAATCTCCATATATTGTACGGTAACATCACAGATAATATCCAAAGACTAAGGACTAGAAATGTCACAAGTTATAATATTGAACTTAGATTGAGTCATGGATGTAATTATTTTTTGCAAGGAAGACACATTTTGAGCCAAACTATTGATTGTAGAATCGGTTTAAATAATAGTAGGAAGAGAAACATGACAAATATTAGGAATATTGTTGGAAATCGAAGGAATGTTTGAATATAAAAAAGGAACACTATGATGAGAATTCATGGAAGAAGGAAATTAAACACATGGAACACTTGAAGTGATAGAAGTATCAATTGGATTAGGAAGACTCACATGTGTAGGATTAGAATTTTGAATTGAATTTTTCATGATAGGTGGAGTATAAGTGGACATACTAGGAATGGAAGTAGAGATAGGAAAAGCGGTATCAACACTTGTAGTGGGTGGTATAAAAACTAAATTTTGATAAAAATCCTTAAGAGGTTTGATATTTTTATCAAAGAGATGTGAAACACTATGCAAGAGGTCAACACCATGGTCATTTTTGTGAATAAGTTTATGTAAGCCTTTTGCAGTAATAAGAGCCTCAAGATTAAAGTTTTCTTGACTTAAGCATTGTTCAAACTTTTCAAATTCTTTAGAAAGTTTTTGGACTTGGATAGGAGGAACTCATAAGGATTCATATTCATCATGATAATAATGATAAGAGTTATTTTCCATGATAGGATTGATTTCATGGAGATTCATGATGGTCCTATCTAGATTCCTAGGAAAGGAGGTGTCAAAATCAAAGGAACCCATAAGTATATAGCTTCTTCTAACCAGAAATCGATAGGTGTGACTCAAATTGATGAAGCTCATGCAAAAGGGAATGAAAGGAAATAAATATTTAATGTAATTTGAAACAAATATGAAAAAGGAACATGAACATTAACTATCAAATTTAAACTAGGTATGAGAGCATATAATAGAACAAAGATGCAATTAATACAAACTAGATCTAAATAAAATATAATGTAAATGCATACAAAGTAGATATAAATTCAAAGAATGAGAATATATCACCAAAATCCAAATGTAAATGCACTAAGTTGGGCTCACAAAAATGTAACATAAGAAATGGTGAACCAAGTCTAAGAGTGTAGAGATGGCTCACAAAATCTAGTTTATTTTTGTGGATGTCTTGATATCATATGTTACATTAGGAATACCTCCAAATATGTCACTCTCAAACCCAAATAAGATTAGAAAATCCAAAAATGATGAAGGGATGCTAATTTTAGGTCTTGATTTGAAGATGGAGTATGGAGAAGAATTCCTTTATTTTTAAACTATGAAAAATGAGATAATTACTAACTGAGTATTATATTAAATATGATGTATAAAAGGAGATGAAAGATGAAAAGAAGAAGAATGAACTCACCTTGAGAGATAGGATAGAAGGAAAAAGCATCAAATCTATAAATGATTGTGGCAAATCTATCAAAACTGGAAAGTGTTCTGGATCTCGAACTTTGAGACCTGTATTTTTTTACTGTGAAATTTGTAGATCCAAAGGATAATTCTTATTCAAGTCAGCATAGTCCCAAAAATTTGGCCTTGTCCTACAAACTCATAAATTAATGAAATTTATAGAAAATTATTCACAAGTCCTCAAACTCTAAAATTATGGATCCAAAACCTGAAGAACTTGTTCTTGCACACAAGAAAAAGGAGAAATAGGTTGATGAGAAGGGGATTTTCTTGGTCAAGCCCCTTGTTGAGTGTTGTTTTTACACAATAAAATTGCTAGGAATTCAAGATTTTATTTCCTCTCTTGAAAGAATATTGAAGCTATTCCCAAGGTTCTCCATGGTTGTGGTACAATAGCTTGGCAAAATTAGTTGAAAATAAATGTGAATGTTCACGAGGAGGCCTTTGCTGGTACTTTCAAGACTTCAAGATACAAAATAAATTTAGTACTCTTTTTATATTTTCAGTTTATTAATGCTTATAAATTACCAATTATGCTAAATCTATGCTAAATCCTACAATGAGTATCTTCTCTATTCAAAATTTTCAAAAAAAGATCAAAAGATTTGGGTAACAAGAATTAAGAAAATTCATAGAAAATAAATTCCTAACAAACGTAAACCATTGCTATACCTTCCTTGTGAATCAAATGGTAGAAATATGGAAAGCCAGAGAATATGAATTTGACCATGTCACAATTCTATACCCAATAGATGCAATCATTTGGAGAAACTTTTATCCAGATTCAAGATTTTCAAAATATATCAAATCATGAAGCCACAACATGTGCACACACACGAGACAGATTTATCTTTAAACAATAGAATTATCCTTCCTAATCATTCGTCACATAAATATTGATCAGTAGAAACAAACTCCAATCTAATTAATCGCTAATCCACTCACAATAAATGGAGTTGGCTATTTGAAATAAATGAACAAGAAAACACAAATTCACCAATTTCCCATAAATAGCAGAATAAATCACACTGTGAACGAAGCACCAACTGTATATATTTTATTTCATAAAATATATGACCATTTTACATTGTTCTAATACAATATATAACACTTTCATTTACAAAAATTCAAACCCCAAAACTAGTGCTCCATCTATGATAAAAAAAACAAAATAAATCTTAGAATAAAATCTTATTGAAGTAAAACTACTTCTAAAATAAGTACTAACAAGCTTGGATGGATCCTTGGTCCGTTTACATTCAGTTTCCCCATAAATCAGGGCCAAACTCACCCAAAGGAAAATAAATCTGAACTGGCATTCCATTGTCTCTAACAAGATTCTTTATTTTAATCTAAAGTTCTTCTTTGAATTCTTCATCCTCACTTCTCTTTGCATGGGAAATTGGTAGGAATCTTCTATTCAATCCAAAATTAACCCCATTCCATAGGTAATCTGATCAGAAACTCTCTCTTTATAAAAATCTTCTTCACGTCAAGATTGATCAAGCATTTAGACCCCGACCTTTGCTTCAAAAAATAAAGAGGAGAAAAAAAAAATTAATATGGATGAACTCTTCTGGGCCTCCCCAAAATTTGAGACTTTCAAAGCCTGAAAGGCCAAAATTCTATGTTTCAAGAAATGGATAAGTGTCAAAACCAAAATGGACAATCTATCTGGGAGGATATCCAAACAAGAATCCAAAAGCCTCTATAGTATTTCTTGCACCTCATCATAATATACCTCTTTCACATTATTGAGGAGATTCTCTTGCTTTTCCCTAAAGGTATTCAACTCGGAAGTAAAGAATTTGATTTCGTCTTCATGCTCATACATTCTTTGCATCTCCTCCTTAAATTTGAAGAGTTGATGTAGATCCTCCTTTGTGTTAACCCCTACAAGAATCCCCTTGAACTGTAGCACGATTCTCTTTACAGAGACAAGACTTTTTTATCACTATTCTCATATAACTCCAAATCTATACCTGTGAAGAAATCTTCTATTTTCTCCACCCAAATCATAACTCCCTCATGTCTTCCATGGACTTTGTTCATGCACTTTTCATAATCCTTTATTGTCTTTGTTATGCTCTTATTCCATGTTCCAAAATTATCCAATTCTCTACCGTCATATAATTTAACCAAAATTTGCAAGCGCTCTTCCTTATTATCTTCAGGTCCTTGAACACTTTCTACCATCTATTTAATTAGAAATCTAGTCCTTGCTCATTTTCCATTATATCCACCAACCTGGTTGCCTCCTTGAGAATGGTTCTAAAAGGTTTCAAAATGGTCGTAATGATTCCTTCTCCTAATTTCTCAAAATCTATCTCTGAGTATGTACATGCCTGAACAAAATAATTGGTTACTCCTATCGGCAATCCTAGTGTGGACTTCTTCTACAAAAAATCCTGTAATGAGGCTTCAGAGCAACTTGGGTCAATGGGACCCACTATTTTGAGAATGAATCTCTTCAGTGCTTCATTTTTTTTTCAGCCAATAATTTTATCCCTTCCTCATCTTTATCTATGAAACCTAATGCATGTTTCAGCCCTAAAGGTGCCAATGTTTCTCTTCCTTCTCTTGTAGGTTCCCCTTAATCAACCTCATCAAAGGTATAATCCTTAGGATTAATCTCTATCTAGCTGGCACAGGTTGTGGGTATTTCTACTTGTGCCTTCCGCTGGCCCCTATTGTCTTCAGTGACATAGGACATGGTCCTTGCGGGTACATTAGGTTCTTCTTGGTGAAAGGCTTCGGAGTGGTTACAATCAATTGCAAACTAGTTTATAAAATATTTTAGGGAGTGGTTAGGATTGATTTTATGGTTGATTGGGGGTTCTTGGGGGTATACAAAACTGTTATAAGTGTTTTTTTGGGTTGGTAAATCCATCCTTGGTGAGTTGCTTTGGAAACCATACCTAAATAGCCCTTTTAGGCCTCTCCACTTTGTGTAAAATTTGTGGTACAGTGGAAGTGTTGTATTCTAAGGATTTGGTGTTGGACACATCTTCCAAAAGGGTACTCAAAACTACAATTTTTTAGTATGGTCTTTGACAAAAACAAATGTTATCTCAAGAAAACCTCGTTCTTAGGGCTACTAGGGAAGCTTGTCCAATTAGGCCTAGTGGAGAAGTATGATCCTTGAGACCAGTAAGACTTAGAAAAATCTCTCACTATATCCTAACTTGGATAATTGGGATTTTTATAAGCCTAATCCACTCCCTATGGTGATGTTTGAAGAAGTAGTGCACTAGTATGTGTTGGATGGAAGAATTTAGTGAAGAATGGTGGTTTCAACTTCATGACACACTATCCTAGTGTGATTAGGACATTTTGGTGATATCCTAGCCTGCACATAGGTTTTTTCAAATACTAGGAAGGATTGTGGTGTTTTTCTTGGATGAAAATTGAAGTGTAGAACCCAAGTGATAGTCCAATTGGATTGTAAGGCTAGAAGAACACTCAAAGTTGTGGTTGGGATTATTTTCCAACCCTACCCTGTTTTCCTCTACATTATCTAGACTCAACAATCCAAGGAAAATTTTAAATGCAACTTGTACTTAAGGGAACAAGTCGAGATCTCCACTTGTACCCTTGCGGACAAGTTGAGAGCTCAACTTTTCCTAGGTTGAATAAGCCTAGGATGTTAGGGAAGGTGATAAAATGCTGGACAAACTTAAATGCAAATATCTAGGATCAAGCATAACGGTCATTCAGACCTTAAAATCATCAAAATGGGGTCTAATAGGCCCTAAAATACAACCAATTATGGGTGCTAACATTTTAGGACTATACAGGATGTCATGGAGCTAGTTTTTGGCTAGAGAAAAATGAGAAAGAATGCTATAAAATGCTAGGACAATGAACAAGTTCAAGATACTAAGAAGATGGAAATGAACTTAGAGCATGAGGATTGGATAGAGAAACTTAGCTAACTCTCAAGAAAAAGGGAGTTGATTATGATGTGAATAATGATTTGAAGGAGATAGTCTTCGATGTTGTTAGCCTCTTTTTTATTTTGGATGTGATTTGTTGCAATGGGATCAATCCTTTTAGTAGTTTAGTGTTTAATGATATAATGTTTAGTTATTATTTAGTTTATTTTATGATAATGCAAGACTTAATGGCCCATCTGACTAATATAGACTCTTTGTTTAATTTTGGTAGGTAAAAGTACAAACCTGTGTCACACTTTTATAAAGGAAAAGGACCACAACATGCAAACTGTTCAACTTTAACGACATAAAAGGTGGCATTTGTATTTAGAATTTGAGGATGATGTAAACTAAAGAAATGTGTAAAAATGGATTAAGTTTATGTCTATAATTTATTTATTTTTTTAAATTTTACAAGAATGTACATAGTTTTTTAATTTTTGAAGTCCATTTTTCCATTGCTAAAAACTATTGAAAATCTGGGGTCTAGTTCCCTCCAAATAAGTATATGGAAATAATCTATTTTTTGCTTGATTTCAAAATATATTATAGATTAAATGTATAGCTAGTGTAGAAAAGAAGAAATATTGGTTTTCAATGTATATTTTCTCCGTTATAACTGCTCAAAGTTGAACTTATCTGAAATCGACAGTTTTCACCTCCCTCCAAATTTCCCCTATCAAATGTACACCATTCAGAAAAAAATTAAATATTCTTGAAGAGGACTCTCTCCTCTAGTGTTAAATATAAATTTTAAATATTTTTGATATGATTTACTATTTTTTTTTTTTTATTTGAAGCAACATCTTCTTGATTGTTAAAATACCTAATTGTTGTATTTTGAAATTATAATATATTAGATCTAATCAAAATATTATAAACTTTATATGAAAATAATCTTGACTCTGATCTCTACAAAAGGGTATTTTTTATATTTTTTAAAAATATCATTAAAAAGAGTAAGGGTTATTGAAACATCAATTTTCTGAAATAATTTTATTTCTTTGGTAATTAGTATAAAACATGCATTTAATAGACATTTCCAATTGGAAAAGTTTAACCACTTATCTAGCTTAGCTAGAATGAATCTAGCTAGACCATATGTTTGACGAAAATTAATTTTTATTTAGAAATACTCAAATTTAGTTGTGCTGATAACTAGTAAGTATGTTATTTTGATGAATATTAATCTTATGATGGTTTGTAAGAAGTATGTTAGTATTATTGATTATCTGGGGAATGGGCTTTATTACTATATATTTTTATTAAAATTTTGAAGCTATATTTGTAAGGGTTTTTATCATTTTGGTTGTTGCTACTAAATTTTTTTTTCTTGTGCTTTACTTGTTGTAAGGGATAAAGACCCCCTCCTTATTGATTTAATAAAAAAAATCAATGATCTTACAAAATTTAATCAAACTAGAAATCAAAATATAAAGATAAAAAAGTACAAACAATACAATCTAAAAACATTTTAACTAAATTAATTAATATGATTTGTCTCTTATAAAGTCGGTAACCTTCTTTATTTACAAGTGAAAGAATATATTATTGACAAGCCACAAAATCTACATAAGCAAAACCAAACAAATAGGCTAGAGCAATTAAAAAAGAAATGATCAAAAGACAGATAACTACAATATTTTTTATACTAACCAGTAAGAAATGAATGAAATATTTTTCTCACTAAATAATGAAAGTTATTATACCTGTTAGTTGAAGATACAGAGAGTGAGGCTCCAAATATGCCTCCTAAATTGACCAATGTCGAGCTATCAAAGGTAGTGAAAGATCAAGGGGCAGAAAATAGGTGGTTATAAGAAAAGAAGGAGAAGTTGTAGGGTAAAATGAGGGAAGCCTTGAAGACCTCTTAAGTGCAATATGAAAGGTATGAAGAGGAAGATATCCCTGAGCAGGAAGAAGAGGATGTTACTACATATTAGAGGCCCTTCATACAAGGCCCAAGTCCATGGGAGGAAGAGCCATGGAAGGAAAGTCTTACTTACCCACCTATGGAGGAAGAAGTGATGATGATATGGTTATGGACTAGATAGAGTCCTTGGATAATTACTTTAAATGTGAGGGTACACCTAAGAGTCAAAAGGTGAAGATAGCTATGTCCAAGTTCAAGGGGGAAGCCCTTACTCAGTGGAACTTTGTTCAAGGGTAAAGGACAAAGAAAGGAAGGAGCATGATTGTTTCTTGGAATAATATGGTCTCCAGGGTCAAGGAGACATACATGCCTCTGGACTATGAAGTCCAAGTACACAAGAAGAGACAAAATCTAAATTAGGAGATGGATGTGAACACCTACACTGAATAATTGTAGAGGTTATGCCTAAGATCAAAGCTAGAAAAAAGTGAATGTTTGAAGGTAGAAATATATCTAAAAGACCTTAGAATGAATATACTAGAGGAATTGAACCTATTGTTCCCTGATACAGTCAATAGATGCTATCAAATAGCATTAAAAGTGGAGGAGAAGGTTAAAAGAAGACAAGAACATAATAATAGAGGAGGAAGAAATGGTAAAGGTAGAGGAATGGCCAATGGAAGAGGACATAATTTAAAACCCCATGGATAATATATTCAAGGAGGATCTTAGGGAGAGATTAGTTTTAGAGGAAATTTTTAACATAGAAGATCAAATAGTAGAGGTGGATTTGAAGGTAGGAATAGAGGTCCCTTAAGGTGCTATGATTGCAATCAGATCGATCACCCTACGCACAAATGTTGAGAGAGGATAGGATCAAATATGAAAGAGGAAAGAAGAACTCAAATTTTACAAGATGATGCTCAGAGTGTGAACTCACTAGAAAAAGAGTTAGATATAAAAGAAGGGGTGTGTCTCATGATATATATGACACTATTGAAGGTCCCTGTCAACCAAAAACCATCTCAAAGGAAGATAGTATTCAGGACAACATGTAAGATCCATGACAAGGTATGTAAACTCCTAATTGATTTTGGTTCAATAGAGACCTTAGTGTGTATTGAAATGGTGGAAAAACTAAAATTTAATAGAATACCTCATCCTTGTCCTTATAAAGTATCTTGGTTAACAAAGAAGTAACAAACTATGGTAGATGAGCAATCTTTTGTATAATTTTCAATTGGGGACTATAAGGATAAAATATTTATGAGATATAATGGAGATGGATTCATGCCACATACTCCTAGGTCATCCACAGAAATTTGATAGGGAATCCCAACATGATGGGAAGAGGAATGCATACAAAATCATGAAAGATGGACAAAAGTACACCACGGAACCTCTTAAGGAAGATAAGACTACTAAGACTAATGAACCATAGACACATTGTTAGGAGGAAAGTAGGTCATAAAAACCATTAAGGAATCATACATAGGGTATGTCTTGATCCTAAAACCAAAGGACAAATATGTTACTACAGAGAAGAAGAATATTTCAAAGGAAGTACAAAAGTTGTTGAATAACTACTACCATGGGGAAGTTGCGGATCATTTTCCCCATACCCTCCCACCCATGAGATACATAAGTCACAAAATGTACTTAATACCAAGCTTGTCCTACCCAATAAGGCTTCTTACAAAATGACACCATCCAAAAATGTAGAAATCTCTAGACAAGTTGCAGATTTCCTTAACAAAGGCCTCATACAAAATAGTATTAGTGCAGTACCATTAAAGTTTTGGCTCCTCAAAAGGATGGGAAGTGGAGGCTCTTTATGAAATCCATAGAATTGAGAAAAATTGCTATAAGGTATATATTTCCCATTCCCAGAATTGAAGATCTGTTAGATCAACTAGTAGGTGCTTTTTATTTTTCCAAGATACACCTTAAGTCAAGCTATCATAAGATCATAATTAGGCATGGGGATGAGTGGAAAACAACATTCAAAACCATAGAGGGAGTGTATGAATGGATTTTTATACCATTTGGCTTGAGAAATACACCAAGCACATTTATGAGACTTGTGAATGAATCCTTTATTGATTTTATTGGTGAATTCATTGTTGTATATTTGGATGACATAATCATTTATAGAAGGAATAGGGAAGAGCGCTTGAAACATATAGAGAAACTCTTGAGGAGGTTTCATGAACACGGGTTGATGATAAATCTAGATAAATGTATTTTTATACAAGAGGAACTAACATTTCTTGGTTTCATTATTTATAAAGGAACTCTTAAGATGGATCTTGAAAAGGTAGAAGCCATAGTCAATTGGCCACCTCCAAAGGAACCTAGTGATGTGAAGAGCTTTCATTGTCTAGCCACCTTTTATAGGAAGTTCATAAAGATACTCAGTAATATATGCACGCCTATATTGGGCACCATCAAAGGAGGAGAAAAGGTAAAGTTATCTTGGACTGAAGAATCCAATGAATCATTTGAGTATCTCAAATCTAGAGTGGCACAATTTCCCATTCTATTTCTTCCTGAATTTAATAAGGTGTTTATTGTTGAAATTGATGCAAGAAATTTGGAAATAGGGGCATTAATTAGTCAATATGGTAGACCTATATATTTCTTTTTAGAGAAATTGAATGAAGCTAAAAATAAGTATTCTACTTATGATCTTGAGTTGTATGAAATGGTGCAAGCCTTGAAAAGTACAGACACTATCTTCTACCTAAATAATTTATTGTTTATATAGATAACCATGCCTTAAGCTTCTTTAATGGAAAGGACAAACTAAAATGGAGGCACATCAATTGGGTAGAGAAACTACAAGCTTATACCTTCACAATCAAATACAAAAAGAGGAAAGAAAATAAGGTTGCAGATGCCTTAAACAGAAGGATAACTTTGGTACAAGAAGTCCAACTTCAAAACATTGGAATAGATTCCTTGAAGGATCTATATGAAAGAGACGTGGACTTTGGAGAAGCATATCAGGTATGCACTAAATTTAATGAATTTTAGATACAAAATGGTTTGTTATTCAAAGGGGGACAATTATGCATTCTTAGATTCTATATGAGGGATATCCTAATAAAATAAAATAACTATGGGAACATGAGTGGACACTTTAGGTTAGATAAAACCTTTGAACTAGGTATAACAAACTACTTTTGGCCTAAGATGTAGACCGACATTACAAATTTTATAGAGACTTGTGTCATTTCTCAAAGAGAAAAGGGTGTAGCTACTAATCAAGGAATATATCAACCCCTTCCTATCCCAACTAGACCATGGGAGAGAATAAGAATGGATTCATAATGGGCCTTCCAAGGAAAAAGCAAGGATTTGGTAATGTTTTTTTGGTGGTTGAAAAATTCAATAAAATGGCTCATTTTATACATTGTAAGAGTACTCATGATGTATCTAATATTTCCAATCTTTTTTTTAGAGAAGTGGTTAGGATTCATGGACTACCACTCCCCATTGTTTTAGATAGGGATGTGAAGTTTCAAGGGCATTTTTGGAGGACTCTCTAGAAGAATATTGGCACAAACTTATTCTTTAAATCAGCCTACCATCACCAAACTGATGGTCAAAATAAAGTGGTCAATAGATCACTTGGTAACCTTCTCAGATTCTTAAAAAAATAATATGGATAGTGATGGGATTTTGTATAACCACAGGTAGAGTATGTATTCAATGATTCAATAAATAGATCCCTGAGGAAAACTCCATCTCAAGAAATCTATGGGATGCACCCTGGAGGCATTATGGAGATTAGAGAAATGCCTAATGATGAAAAGGTTAGTGTAGAAGGTGAGGAGTTAGAAGAATTTATTAGACAGGTACATGAATAAGTGAAAGTTTCACTGTAGTAGACTACTAAAAAGTAAAAACAACGTGCAAATCAGAGAAGAATACCAGCTCACTTTTAGATTGGGGATAAAGTATGGGCATATCTCCAAAAGGGTAGACTTCCTAAGGGTGGACACTCCAAGTTGAAAATGAGGAAAATAGGTCCATGTACCATTCTTAACAAGTTTGGTGAAATGCATATGAAATCACCCTACCCCCTACAATTGCCATTTCTCCTATTTTAACATATGAGACCTTACCTCTTACAAAGGTGATGTAGATGCTAATGATTATTTGTAGGAACAAGAACAAGTGTAGTGGCCCAAAGAATTACCTCCTATTGAGCCTATGCAATTGGAGAATATTCTTAATACTAAGGTAGTCAAACAAACAAGGAGGCATACTTATCGACACTACTTGGTGAAGTGGAAAAGGTTACCTAATGTTGATGCCAACACTTGGATGGATGAGAAGGATATTCAACAACATGGAGCCAAATTGAAGTTGAACTTGATAATTTTCTCACTAGGGGAGTATGGTTAATGGGAGACTAGTTTTGTCTCTACATAGTCAGCTTGAATCTTTCCTAAGGTCTCTCTCCTAGACCTCTTAGGGTGATCTCAACCCTAATATTGAGGAAATTCACTAAGAACTTCCACCTCATTCTCCAGATCTAGTTCCCATCAATTTTTTATTCTTCCCTTGGTTGCAGAACCCACAAGGGTAGTTTCTCTTTCTTATTTCTTCCCTAGTTGCACTATTTCCAAGCTCGCCTAGGGTAAGAATTCCAAAATCATGACTCTCACTTCTACTATAAAAATAAAAAAGAAAGATATGTACATGGACTCCTCTTGAATTCCATTCAGGCACATTTTTTTGACCATGGATTCAAGAACCTCGAGGATCCATTTCTATTTATAACCTTGAATGGAGCAGGAACTTACAACTTGCAAAATGAAAACAAAACTTAAAATACTTCCATGCAAAAGCTATAAACAATCATTAGAAACTAAAAACAAAAAATAAAATCAAGTTTACGCCATGAATCAACTCAATTAGCTAACAATACTTAAAAATGACTAAAAATACAGTCTGCAACTTCTCATTAACTGGAGATATAAACCACAAAATATCCAACTCTTCCAACATATCTGCTAACCTCCCTCTCAAAATGAAGGCTTGGGAGATCTTAAATAATATTCCTATCATTAGAATAGAATTAATTGTCCACTCAAGGCAAAAACATCATTTTAGGAACCGTTACAACTTACCATATTTTCCACTTAAGAAAAAAGCCACTTTTCCTAGGCCATTATAACTGAATGTGTCAAGAAACAATAGTACCTACCGAGCATCAGTATATTTAGTGAAATAACTTAGTACATGTCAAGAATCAATACATGCCTAGAAATAGTAGTACATGTCGAGCAACATCAGTACATATCGAGCATTGGTACATGTTGAGCACTTATCTTAATGCATTTTCAATTTCTAAGGTTCCTAATGTCATGGTTAGATTTCCAGAGGCTTACAAACTACCTCTACAACACATAATTAACCTAAAAGCATACATATAAGCAACTAGGGTGTCTATTCACCAATTTGACCCATTTTGCACTCGGTCATTACAAGATTGAATGAACAAACACCTTACAAAACAACTTAAACAAATCCAAAATGTTCCTAAGGGCCTTTAACCCTAAGTTCTCATGCACCATACCCCTTGCCCAAAATAAGAGAAATCAACTTCTAGGTGATTGGATCAGGTCAGGGTCAATGCCTAACTTCTTGAACTTGGTCTTCGGCACCCATGTAGGTTTGAAATCAGCTTGTCCTTTCAATTTGACCAGACGTTCCATGTAGGTTTGTTTTCTAGTCTGCTTAGAAACCCTTGAATTAAGAATCTCCTCTACCTTTGGCTTTGGAGTAACTATAAGTTTATGTTCTTGGATAACTTCTGTATCTACTGATAAATTAGGATATCCTTTTGGAATTGGTCTCTTATAGGACACAAGATCTACCACATTAAAAATTGGAGATAACCCTTTGTCAGTAGGAAGGTCAACTTTGTAAGCATTAGACCCATAATTTACCAAAATTGTACAAGGGCCTATCTTCCTCATCTGAAGATTACTTGGGACACCTTTTTGCATTCTTACTTTGTTTAGGTACACCATGAACAAATCTCCAACTTGCAATTGAACATCTCTTTTCTTTTCATCTACCTTATGTTTGGTGCGAGTTGTACTCTCCACTAATGTCTTCTTCACATTATCATGGACTTCTTTCATGGATTGAGAAAAATTCACCATAACCACTCTTATATGAATTTCTTCCAAGATCCTTGAATTCACATATACCTTGAGGATGAATTCCATACACTACTTCAAAAGGGCTCTTTCTAATGGATCTCTTGACTGTATCATCATAGGTAAATTATGCCTGAGAAAGTAACTGATTCCATGATTGTCCACATTCTTTTATGAGGCATCTCAAAATATTTCCTAAGCTTCTATTCACCACCTCAGTCTAACCATCAGTATGTGGATGATATGTCGAGCTAAAGGAAAGATTTGTACCAAGATTCTACCATCAAGTTTTTCAAAAATAACTCAAACTTAGAGTCCCTATCTGATAGTGTACTTAAGGTTAATCCATGTATCCTTACTTCTTCTCTAAATAAAATATTTTCTATATAGCATAACGAGTAGTTTTGCATGGCTCAAAATGAGCCATATCTCTAAATCGGTCCATAATCACAGAAATAATGTCCATTCCTTGATTGGTCTTAGGAAGTTTAACTGCAAAATCCATACTGAGGGACTCCCAATGTTTATTTTGGATTGGAATGGGTTGATACAATCTTGCATTTGATGAATTCCCCTTATCCTTTTGATATACTATATGAGTCTCTACATACTTTGGGACATCCCTACTCATTCTTGGCTAATAATAGTACCTGTGTACCAAATCTAAATTTTTATGCACCCCAAAATGTCCACTTAATCACCCATTACATTTTTCTTGCACTAAATTCTCCATCATTGAACCTCTCGATACCTAGATTTGTCCTCCCTTAAACAGAAGACCTTCTTGTAGGATGAAATTAGAATACTCACTATGAAAGTTGTTTTGAAAATATTGACATACCTTGTAGGCTGCTGAAAAGTCCTCATCTACTGGATACAGATCATTGAAGTTGTCTATGAAAATTCTTCTAAACTGAATCTCTTGTGGTGTGAGAAATATTTTACTCAATGCATTTTACACCTTATTCTAAACTCATTTTTTGTGCTTGATGGTGAAGGTATAGGCTTGGATATACTCCACCAACTTCATATGCTTATGGTCTAGTTTATCCTGTGAATTCAGAAAACTTAAAGCCTGAATGTCAGTAAAGACTATGAATTATTTAGGAAGGAGATAATGTCTCCACTTCCTTAGTTCTCGCACAAGTGTATACAATTATAAATCATATGATGAGTACTTCTTCTTTTCATCACTAAGTTTTCCACTCTAAAAAGCTACTGGTTTTCCCTCTTGAATCAGAACTACACCTATGGTGACATTACTGGCATCACATTCCATAGTAAAAAAACTTGTCAAAACTAGGAAGTGTCAGTATAAGTTGGATTTCTATTATTCTCTTCAAATTCTCAAATCCTTATCAGCCTACTCATTACATTGGAATTTGGCTTTCATATCTCATTTTATGGTATCTAAAATAGGTGTGTTGATTTCACTAAACTGTGTAACAAAATTTCTATAGAATTGTTCTAATCCATGGAAGCTCCTTACTTCTGTGGCTGACTTATGTGTAGACCAACTCAAGATTGCTTCCACCTTTCTTTTATCCATCTTCAAGTTACCCTATGATATAACAAATCCCAAGTATACTAACTCTTGCTTCATGAACTCAGTCTTCTCTAAGTTGATTGCCAACTTCTCCTCATGCAGTCTTTGCATTACCATTTGTAGATGTCTAAGATGATCCTCCTTGGTTTTACTAAACACTAAAATGTCATCTAAGTACACTATAACCAATTTTCCAATGAAGTCCTTCATCACTTCATTCATTAACCTCGTAAATGTGCTCGGGGCATTAGATAACCCAAAAGGCATAACAAGCCACTCATAGAGTCCCTTGGTAGTCTTAAAAGAAGTTTTTCACTCATCTCCACATTTAATTCTTATATGACGATACCCACTCTTAAGATCTATTTTGGAGAAATACTTAGCTCCCCTTAAACAATCCATAAAAATAGCCTATGCTAGGGATTGGGAATCTATACTAGATAATAACTCTATTTATGGCCCTAGAATTTGTACATAACCTCCAAGTACCACCCTTGTTTAGGGATAGGAATTTAGGAGATGGACATGGACTTATTCTCTTTGAATCAAGCCTTGATGTAGTATCTCTTGAATTTGGTTAGCAATTTCTGCATTATGTTGTGGGGTCATTTCATAATAACCTTTGTTTGGAAGTGAGGCTCCTGGGATGAAGTCAATCTGATGACTAATAGACCTATCAGGTGGTAGGTTAGCCGATTGACAATCAATAACTATGGCTTGGTATTGAGTTAACAATAATTTGATTTCCAAAGGTAACTCTTCCTTCTTGTTTCTCTTTTCATCCTTTGGTTTTAGAACCAAATAAAATCCCACTAAATCTTCTTCCTCTAGTGTCTTCAGTAATTATTTCTCGCCTACCAATAGTATTTTAGGACCCCCTTTCTTCACTTCATCCTCTTCCAAGATTGATTTTATTTTTAAATTCACTCCATCTTTCTTAAAGGAATATAATTTCTTAGCTCCATCATGCACTACAGCTTTGTCAAACTGACCAGGTCTACCCAACAATACATAACAAGCATCCATGGGAAAGACATCACAAAAAAATCAGTCCTTATACCTCCTTATGGAAAATTCCACCCAATCTTTCTCATTAACTAGTACATGTTGATCTTTGTTCAACCAAGTAACTCTGTATGGATTAGTATGAGGAATCTTTTTCAATTTTAAATTTTCAATAGCTTCCATAGAAACTATGTTATCATTAGAACCAAAATCTATGATAAATTTAAAAACCTTACTTAGTACCTTCCATCTGAATCAAAATAGACATCTTCTTTGGCTTGGCTCTTCTTTTATGGGCTCTTAGAGGAGTGCTCTTCAAATCATCAAATTCTCCCCTACCTGTGAATCTAGGGATACTTCTATTGTCTTGCTACTAGAAGACTCTTCTTGCACATAGTTGATTCTTTTATCTCCTCCTTGTGATGTAGAAACCTTCTTAGGACACCTATAGGTAGTATACCCAAACTGTTGATAGTTTTAGCACTCCATAAAAGAGAAATAAGATCCTCTTCCCTGGTTATTTGTTCTTCCTCTTGAACTATTATTTGAACCTCTTCCTCTGTTGTAACCACCTCTTGTGTTACTCAATTCTCCTTGATTCTCAGTGAGTTTGGACTCACTCTAATTTCTAGCCTCAAAGTTCCTTCCACCAAAACCTCATCTTTGGCTTCTATTTTCTCTTCCTCTACCTATAATGTTTGAATCTTGTTTCTTTTTGAACTTCTCTTCTACCTTGAGAGCTACCTGATAGAATTAATGTACTTTATTGGTGCTTAAGAGACTAATTTCCTCTTGGATATTATTTTTTAGACCATTAAGATACCTAGCCACTTTTAGGCTCTCCTCTTCCATTATATGTGACCTTAAGCATAACTTGTGAAACTCTTCTCTATAGGTACTAACCTCTAAGTCTTTTTGTCTCTGATTTTGTCTTTTCTTGAGTATATACACTTCATAATCACTAGGGACATAATTTTCCCTCATTTTAGCCACCATACCTTTCCACCTAGTTATAGGATTCTGTCCTTCTTTGATCCTTTCATCTTGGACAAACTTCCACCAACTGAGAGCAGCCCCTCTCAATCTTGTCTTTCCTATTCTAACCTTCTAAACCTCGATCACATTATCATAGTCAAAGTGATTCTCAAGTCCATCTATCCACTCCATGACTACTTGTGGTTCCATCTTTCCGCTAAATAGACGCACACCTTCCAAGGACTTACTACTCATATCTTTCAAAGCTTTTGAGAAGGGATCTTCTTGAAGCACAGGGCCTGGCTCTGGTATTATGTCTTCCTCGACCACTAACTTACCCTTTCCATCAACATATCTCATTAGTTCATTGACTGCTACAGTCCTAAGTTGCACTTCTTCTAACTTAGTTTCCATTTCGGCCAACTGTTCCTTCAGGAGTCTATTCTCTTATTTATTCTCTTCTACATCCTTTTCCAACTCAGTGTTGGACAACATTTTGAATGAATCTATAGACTCTTGTAAACACAACACCCAAACATCACAAGCCCAATCTTTAGGCTTGTATACCAATATCATAGGAGATGGGTTCTATCTCTACAGAGTCATATTGACTCTTTCCTAAGGTCTCTCTCCTAGACCTACTCGGGTGCTCTCAATCCTAATCTTGAGGAAAATCCTTAAGAACTTCCACCTCCTTCTCCAAATCCAATTCCCATCAATAAGTTATTCTTCCCTTGCTTGCGGAACCCACAAGGGTAGTTTCACTTTCTTCTTTCTTCCGTAGCCAAACTATTGGCAAGCTTACCTACAGTAAGAACTCCAAAATCATGACTATCACTTCTCCTATCTAAATCAAAAATAAATATATCTATAGGGACTCCTCTCAAATTCCATCCAGGCACATTTTTCTCACCATGGATTCAAGAACCTTGAGGAGCCATTTCTATTTACAACCCAGAACAGACTAGGAACTTACAACTTTCAAAACGAAAAAAAAACTTAAACTACTTCCATGCAAAAGATCTAAACAATAATTAGCAACTAAAAATAACAAAAATCAAGTTCACACCATGAATCAACTCGGTTAGGTAGTAATACTTAAAAATGACTAAAAGCATAGTTTGCAACTTCTCATTAACTGATGATGAAAACCACAATACATCCAACTCTTCCAACCTCTCTGCTAACCTCCCTCTCAAAATGAAGGCTTGGTAAATCTTAAATAATATCCCCATCATTAAAAAAGACTTAACTGTCCAGTCAAGTTGAAAATATCTTTTCAGGAACCGTTACAACTGACCATACTGTCCACTTAAGACAAAAGCCACTTTTCCTAGGCCATTGTAATAGAATGTGCCAAGCAACAACAGTACATGTTGAGCACCAATACATTTCAAGCAATAGTATTACATTTTGAGCATCAGCGCATGTCTAGCAGCATTAGTACATGTCAAGCAATAGCATCACATGTCGAGCATCAGTACATGTCAAGCAACTTATCTTAATGCATTTTAACTTTCTAAGGTTCCTAATGCCTTGGTTGTATTTCTAGAGGATTACAAACTACCTCTGCAACACACAATTAACCTAAAAACATACATCTAAGAAACTAGGTTATTTATTCACCAATTTGACCCATTTTGCACTCAGTCATTACAAGAGTGAATAAGAAAACACCTTACAAACCAACTTAAACAAATCCAAAATGTTTTTAAGGGTCTTTAACCCTGAGTGCTCCTGCACCAATGGTGCAGGATAACCTATGTTCTCAAACTACACTCTTGGAATTCCTTGACGGTACTAAATAAGGAAACACTAGACATACATTGTTTTGTGGTCCTTTGGACCCTTACTTTGTAATAAGGACCATTCTATAAGACAAGTTACCACAAGGTATCATTATAAGTCTTGGGGCTAAAATTTATTAAAAGGTACTTCAAATATGTTTTTTTAGCTGTGTTATGATTTTAAGGATTTTTTTGGGTATGTCCAATCCATATAGGTTCCTAATAGGTTCTAGGGAGCAAAGTGGAGCACTTTTGCAACAAAAGTTGTAAAAGTTGCAAAAGTTGCTTGACAACTTTTGCAACTTTGTTGATAAATTTTCATAACAACCCCCAATGGCTCGAAGCTTTGAAAATTGGTTGAGGACATTTTATTTGGGGTATATATGTTCAATAATATTAAACATGGAAGTTTTTTAATTATATATCAATTGGTGGCAAGTTTGAATGAAGTAAATAACTATTTTCTAGAAATATCATTGTTATTTTGTACTATACAGTAACCCTGTGATTGAAAGGTGTTGAATTCCTCCATTTTTTGATATTATATTGTGTTGAGTCTCTAAAAAAAGTGGTTTGACTTGATTTGATGGAGCTTAAAGAAAGATATCCTTTTTTTGGTCAAGATTGGTCTGGAAACCCTTGTTTCATTAGGGTATTGCAGAGATGTGCCCCTAACATGCCAATACACTGTGGGATTATCATGACCCTTGGTGAAATGTGATTAACGGTAGTGTATTATATAATTCAAGAAGGGAAGAGTAGAAGGATCCCATTTGACCACTTTGGCACCAAATCCTAGACCAAGCACCTCTATGTACTCAGTTACAGTCAATTGCAAACTAGTACACAAAAACTTGTAGGGAGTGGTTAGGATTGATTTTATGTTGGATTGGGGGTTCATGAAGATATAAAGACCTGTTCTAAGTGTATTTTTAGGTTTCTCAATCCATCCTTGGTTTGGATATTAGACGTAATTATCCCTTCTAGGCCTTTTCTTTGGTGTTGGATACATCTTCCAAAAGGGTATTCAAAACTACAATCTGTTTGGGAGGGTATTTGATAGAAACAAAAGTTATCTTGAGAAAACCCCATTCCTAGGGCTACTAGGAAAGCATGTCCAATTAGGCCTAGTGGAGCAGTATGATCCTTGAGCCTAGTAGAACTTTCCAAAATCCCTTAGTGGATCCTAAGTTGGATAATTAGGATTACTATAAGATTTATCCACTCCCTATGGTGATGTTTGAAGAAGTAGTGGACTCGTATGTGTTAGATGGAATAATTTAGTGAATAATGGTGGTTTGAACTTTGTGACACACTATCCTAGTGTGATCAAGACATTTTGGTGATACCCTAGACTTCAAATAGGAGTTGTCAAACACTAGGAAGGATTTTCATGTTTGTCTTGGAGGATACTTCAAGTGTAGAACCCAAGTGATAGCTCAGTTGGATTGTAAGGCTACAATAACATTTAAAGTTGTGGTTGGGCTAATTTTCCAACCTTACCCTACCAACCTCTACATTATCTGGACTAAAAAACCTAGGGACAAGTCAATATCCAACATGTACCCCAGGGAACAAGTTGAGATCTTGACTTGTACCCACTAGGAACAAGTTAAGAGCTCAACTTTTCCTAGGTTGAACAAGCCTGGGATGTCAGGGAAGGTGATAATATGTGGGACAAACATTAATACAAATATCCAAGGTCAAGTATAACGATCATTCAAACCTTGAAATTATGAAAATGGGGTCTAATACGTTCTAAAAGATATCCAATTATGGGTGCTAACTTTTTACAACGATACAAAATGTCATGGAGCTAGTTTTTGGCCAGAGAAAAATGAGAATTTTTTTTATAAAATGTCAAGACAATGAACAAGTTCGAGATACTAAGAAGATGGACATGAACTTAGACTGTGAGGAATGGATAGAGAACCTTAGCTAACTCTCGAGAAAAAGGGAGTTGATTATTATGTGAATAATGATTTGAAGGAGATACTCTTCGATGTTGTTAGTCTCTTTTTTATTCTGGATGTGATTTGTTGCAAAGAAATCAATCATTTTAGTAGTTTAGGGTTTAATGATATTATGTTTAGTTATGCTTTAGTTTATTTTATGATTATGCAAGACTTAATGGCCCATCTGACTAATATAGACTCTTTGTTTAATTCTGGTATTTTCAATAACTCTCATACTAGTAAGTATGTTATTTTGATGAATATTACTATTATGATGGTTTTTAAGAAGTATGTTAGTATTATTGATTATCTGGGGAATGGACTTTATTACTATGTATTTTTTTATTAAAATTTTGAAGCTATAGTTGTAAGGTTTTTTATCCTTTTGGTTTTTGTTGCTAAAAGTTTTGTTTCTTGTGCTTTACTTGTTGTTTTGTTCTTGTTATAAGGGATCAAGACCTATCCTTATTGATTTAATAAAAAAACAAATCAATGTTCTTACAAAATTTAATCAAACTTGAAATCAAAACATAAAGATAAAAAACTACAAATAATACAATCTGAAAACATTTTGACTAAATTTTATTTAATATTAGTTGTCTCTTATAAAGTTAATAACCTTCTTTATTTACAAGTGAAAGAATATACTATTGATGAGCCACAAAATCTACATAAGCGAAACTCCACAACATAAATCTCCCCATTCGATAGTTTGTGCTCTGCTAGGGTTTTTTCACCTTGCGTCCATCTCTGCATTTTCATCCTTCACACATACCACAGTTATTGTGTGAAATAGCTTAGTATTTATGGCTCCAGCCACTTCCCACCAAGCAGTTGATGCTGGTGTTGCTGTGGTTTCAGATAGCAATGGCATTGCCAAGCAAATGCCCCTGCAAGTTTGTACCCAAAGTATTCCACGAGGTATGGCTCAGCCTGACATTGTTTTACCCATTAATGAATTCAATGATGCATGCACTTGGCTTGAATCGCACACCCTGATTGGCTATTTTCTGGGTCACAACCCCCCTAAAAATGTTCTCAAGGACTGGGTTGCAAAGAACTGGACTCCTCACAGAATCTGCCTCGAAGGCATTCAGAGCCTTACTAAAGGCTTTTTCCTTTTCTTCTTTTCTAACCCCTCCCATGTGGAGGCTATCTTTGCAAAGGTCCCTGGAATATTAGGACCTCATTGTAAATTTTCCAGTGCTGGTCCCATGACTTCTCTGTCTCTGATGAAAAGAAGCTCAAAGTCCCAGTGTGGGTCAAGTTCCCTGGTCTCCCCTTACCTTGTTGGCCTTTCATGCAAGCCATAGTGCAAAAGCTTGGTAGGGTTATATGTCTCGAGAATGATCATTTTCTTAATCCATGCCCTCACAAGAGGCTCTGTGTTGAGGTTGACCTTTCTAGGGACCTTAAAGAGTCCATAGAGATTCAGGTTAGTGATACCACCTTCACCCAGAAGGTGCTCTATCTTAAGCTTCCTAATACTTACTTTCGATGTCAATCAGTGGAGCATAAGATTAAGGACTGCCCTCTGGTAGTGCCTTGCTCCAAGCCTACTCCCAAGGAGGCTAATACACAACCGGTTGAGGCTGGCAAAAAATAAGCTAGAAAGAAAGAAGATGGCAGAAAAGATGAATGGGTCACTATCAGTCGCCATAACAAGCTCCCCAAGCAACCTGTTTTGGCTCTTGCCTCCCATCCGCCACCCACTGATAACATGGTTTTTTTGGAAACCCCTGTTATAAAAGTTTCAAACCCTATTGAGCAGGGGAAAAAGGTTTCCATCACCCAAGTTTTTGTTCCTACAGTCAACTTGCCTTCTACAGCTGCCAAAATTGTTCCCTCCAGTTCCTTCCACCGCTCTCGCAGCCCTTCTGGGCGTGCTGAGGCAATGCACACTGGCATGCAGGACAAGCGGCATAATATTTCTCTAGATTTTCCTGGGTCTAGTTTCATCCCAGGGTGTTTGTCTAATATTTTTTCCTCCCTTGGGGATGAGGATGGAATGGATGACACTATTATTCCATGAAGTACATCTCTTTGAATGTTCATGGGTTGACAGACCTTCACAAAAAATATTCTGTTAGGGATTTCCATAAGCAGTTTTGTCACTTGGATGTTTTATGCCTCTAGGAAGTTAAGATTTATGGTTTTATGCTTGATTTTTCTTGTAAATTTATTTGGCCTAAGAGCCTTGCTCTGTATTCTTAGCATGAGGCTGCCTGAGGCAGAGTTTTTACTCTCCTCTCTCCTTTTTGGCATTCTCTGCTGGTTAGTCATGGTTCAGATCCCATGCAACGAGTGGTTTGGGCCACTTTCATTATTGAGAATCATTCCTTTGGAATAGTTAATGTTTATGCTCCCAATGATGTTGTTGAAAGATCTCACCTTTGGCGATGGCTGGCGGATTCTCTGCCACCTGCTACTTGGCTTGTTTGTGGGGACTTCAATATGGTGGAAATGGCGGCTGACAAGGATGGTTTTTTTCCATTTTGATGGACAGCTGGTGAGAGAGAAGATTGGTATTACATGCATAATAAATTAGGAATTTTTGATCCCAATGTGGGTCATCGCTATTCTGATGGGGTTTGGAACACTTGGTCTAATTACAGGGCTTCTTCTGACAGAATTCATAAAAGGCTTGACCGTGCCATGATCTCGGCTCAATCTTTTTTTCCTTCTCCGATAAGCAAGCCTTACCTATCCTTCCTCTTGTTGATGTGACCTTGTCAGATCACTATCCCATCCAATTTAATATTGTTTGGAAGACAGCTAAGGCTAGGCCTCCCACCATGCAATTCTACTTTAATACTTCTATCCTTTAGCATCTTGCCACTATGGCCCACATTCACCGGGTTTGGAACCTAGAGCCTAGACCCACCTGCTTGACAGGTTGGATTCAATGGTGGAATGATGCCCTTAGGTGTACGGCTCACTTTTTACATATCTATGGTTGATAATTGGCCAACTGTCATCGTAGAGCTTATGATGCCAACACCAAAGCCTTGCGTATTACCACCGAAGCCCTTGCTCAAGACCCCTTCAATCAAGAGTTTCAATTCAATCTTTCCAAGTTACATCATCAGAATCAAGTGGCTGACAACCATGCTACCAGAGGAGCCTAGATCAAAGCCAAGCTGCACTCATTAAAGGTTGGAGATCAAGTCTCTAAAGATTTTTTTACTACCCTCTGTCCTTGACATACCAGTACGGGCATAGCTAGAATTTGTGAAGGTTCTTCTCTTTTCATGGAGCTTCCTGATGTTTTGCAAGCCTTTGTTCACCATTATGAACAAGTCTTTGCTACTCAGGGCCACTCCCTTGCCAGCGAGAAGGCTCTCAAGGATAGAATCATGGTGGTTCCTCAGTGTCTCTCCCCTGCTTAGCGGGTCTTTTGTGACCAACTACTATCTCTGCAGGATCTTCAAGAAGCTATGTTTGTCATGGCTGATGACAAATCCCCTGGTTGTGTTGGCTTTCCCTGTGAGTTTTACAAAACTCTATGGGATGCCATCGAACCAGATCTTCACCAAGTTTACCTGGAGGCCTTTCATACCCAATCCCTTGGGGATATCATCAATCAGGGGAATGTCAAGTTCATTACTAAGTCTGGGGATCCTGAAGATATTTGCAACTGGCGGCCCATCACTTTGCTCAATGTCTCTTATAAGATCATTGTGAAAGCTCTGGCTCTTAAGATCCAACACATGCTTCTGCAAATTGTTTGGCCTGAACAAACAAGGTTTATTAAATCAATATTTATTCTTGACAACATCATTGCTATTTGGGAAGGTATGGAGTGGGCTCGAAAGTCTAACCAAAAATCCCTTTTTCTCAAAATTGGTTTTGCTAAAGCTTATGATCATATTGAATGGCATTTTATCCTTGCTATGCTTCATGCTATGGGTTTCGGCCCAATATTTCTTCAATCTATGCATATGCTCTTTAATGATGCCTCCACCTACATTACCATCAATGGCTGATAGTCTTCCAACTTTGGCCTTTTTCGTTCCATTCGCCAGGGCTGCCCTCTAGCTCCTGCCCTTTATGTGTTAGCGGCCAAAGGGTTTGGATATTTTCTTACTCATTCCATTTCTATGGGAACTATTAGGGGAATCTCCTTGCCAGATTCTTCTCAATAGCTGGTCAATGGCCATTTCGCTGATGATTCCTTCCTCACCTTGGCAAAGGATGAAGAGAATATCAAGGCAGCCTTCCATTGTTTAGACACTTTCTGCTTGGCCTCTGGCTCTGCCATTCAGTGGAACAAAACCCTCTATTATAGATAGTTGGCTCTTCCTGAGCCTCCCTGGCTTTCATATTTTTGTTGGACAAAAATTCAGCATGGAGAGATATTCCAGTTTCTGGGTATTCCCTTTTCTTTTCAAGGCAATCCTACTAATCTATGGAATGCAGTGCTTTCTAAGATTGAAAAAAAGCTTACTTACTAGATCATGAAGCCACTTTCCCTCACAGGAAAATTCTAGATCTACTCCAAAGTTCTGGCCGCTACGCATGTTTACTACTCCTCTTGTTGGGCCCCTTCCAAAGCCTCTTACAAACAGCTCGAGAAACTCCTTCAAGATTTTCTTTGGGCCTTTGGTATTGATCATTAGGGATTTCACAGAGTCACCTAGGACTTTTTTTGCCTTCCTAAGTCCTTTGGCGAGCTTGGTTTAATTGATACCCAAAAGCAAGGACATGCTCTTTGTGCCAAGTGGATTGTGCATTGCCTCTCTGGTGATGAATCCTGGAAAATTCTGCTTCAGCACTACATTTCCTCAGGATTTCCTCTCCACAATCCCACCTGGAAGGGGATTGGCTTTCAAACCCTTCTGGTTATGAGGGATCCTATTTAGATCCAGGGAACCTTTTTTGCCAAAAGTATCTGGAGAGCCTGGGAATGTATCAAGCCTTGGCTTCAGTGAACTAGAAATGGATTTCGTGATGGTCTTTCTTTCAACCAATAGAACATTTGGTGGTCTCCTCTTCTTTCCCAACAAGGGATACCTCTTGGAAAAATGCAAGGAGTTAGTGCTCTTTGGTTCCACAAGCATGGAATTCAGACCCCTAAAGATGTCTTTTCCAGAAGCACCATGAGTCTTCGATCCTGGGATGATCTCCGAGTTTAGTTTTGGCTCATCCGCCCAGATCATCTGACTTTTGACTTGCTGGTTTCTGCCATTCTGCCTCACCTCTTGCACAAATTGGCAATTTAGTCTGTCAAACCGTGGTGGAAAGACTGGAAGTGGTATCTTGCCACTCCATTCACTAGTTACAATCCAAAACTTGGGTATTCTTGGCTTATGCCTCATTTTCCCATGATTGATTCGTTCAATCACTGCTGGCATCTTTCCTCTTCAAAAAAGAGTTGGGGGTGGAGATTTTGCATCATTTGGGATGTTGTTACTGAGCCTAAAATTGCTCATTTTACCTGGTGTTTGTTATACCAGGGCTTACCGTTGGGAGATTGGCTTAGACATATGGGGGTTCCTAACCCCAAATTCCCTTTTTATGGTCACTCAGAGACCCTCATGCATATTTTTTGGTTTTGTCATTGTGCTCAAAATTACTGGAATTGGATTCATGACTTTTTTTCTCCCTTCAAGCCAGAACCCTTTTCTTGGCACATGATTCTCCTTGGTGACTCTCCAAAAATGCCTTCCCAGTTCACCCAAATTTGGCATTCCTTTCGGATGGAAATTTTATTTACTTTGTGGAAAGATAGAAATGTTGTGCTTTTTTCTCACAGTTCTCGAGATATTCATGTTTCTCTTTTTGATAGAGCATGTATTTGTAATAATGTCATGATGCAGATTTAGGTGCAAGCTAACAAAGTGGCCTTAGAGGATGCCCACTTATAGGAGTTGCTCCAACACTAGGGCAATGCCCCTTGCACTGTTGCCTGAGTGCCTCCAGATTCTCTCGCAGCTGACTGTACGCCACCTAGGGGGTGACATTGCAGTTAGAGCTCCTCTGCTAGACACTCCAAGACCGCACAGCAATGGTGTCACCGCTCCCCCTCCCCACCTCCTTAGAGGGATGTGGGTTCTAGGTGGCCTCCTATGCTTTCTTCTACTATTGTTGCTTGGCCTTCGGCCTCTGCTCCTAATAATCAGGGAAAATTCCCTCACCTGGCGCTGGCTATCTCGCCCAGGCGGGAGGAAGGAGAAGTTGAAAAAGAAGATCCTGAAGATTTATGGGCCATCCCTAATCAAGATCCTGTGCCCACTGTCTGGGGAAAACTAGATGACAGAGATCCTCCTCCTTCTTCTGCTACTTATCTCGTATCCTGAGGGGCTCTGGTTTTAAATGTTTTTTGATGAATAGCTGTTTGTTTTTGGCCTAGGTGCCGTGTGAACTTTCGGGGTGAATTTGTTTCCCCCGGCCCTTTTTTGTGAAATTTTTACTTTAATATTTATATTAATAGTAAAGGCCTCTATTCATCAAAAAATCTACATAAGCAAAACCCAAACAAATAGGCCAAAGCAATTAAAACATAAATGCTCAAAAGACGGACAACTACAATATTTTTTATACTAACCAGTAAGAAATGAATGAAATAGTTTTCTCACTAAATAATGAAGAGTGGGAATAGTGCAATCAATCTACCAAATTAACATAGTTAAAACTTAGTCGTGAAGCTATTCTTTGATTTTCTATTCTAAAGAACCATTAGAAATAACCCAATAGTTGGTGTGTAGATTGTGATGAAAGGAATGTATGCAGAATAAGATAGCACCTCCTGACTTTTCAACGGCTCAATTTCCTAGGGGAATATGATGACAAAGGTGGCACTTAGGAATACTAAGAAAGTGTAAAAGATCAACATGGGCAAAGGTATCATGAACAAAGTGGCCACCATTTCCACTTTTGCTTCATACTGTGGCTAAACTAGCCAGGCAGCAACCACTGTAATAGAAAGTGAGAAGGCGAGAGTATTAGCAAGTAAAAATAATTTGAATTGTACAGCATCTGCCATAGTGTCCATTCTCTATTTTTTCTATAACCCCCCCTGGAATTTGAAATATGGCCACAAATGTGACTATGGAAATCAGCGATGCCACAACTATCGGGATTGGAAGGCCAACGGACATTTGTCCTGTTGTTGCCTTTATCTCTTCAACTGCTCAGTTATGAGCTTATATCTTTGGCTCTTTTTTCATTGTAAACATTTGATTGAGTTAATACATTTCTTCTGCTCTTAGTGTGGACATAGCCACTATTGTGGTGAACCACGATAAATAGTGTGTTATGTGTTAATGTGTAATCTGCTCTTTTATTTTATAACTCTATTTTTATGTTGAATTCTTCAATTCTACAATTGGTATCAGAGCTGGGTGAACAACTCATTGGAAATTTGGTAATTAAATTTCTTGAGAATGGAGGATACAAAATAGAGAAATTTGCAGGCAAGAACTTCAGTCTGTGGAAAGTGCAGATGCGTTCCTTGCTGATCAAGCAAGATTTATCAATCACGCTCGAATGAAAAATAAAGAAACCAACTGCGATGTCTGATGATTGGAAGAATATTGATGACAAGGCAATGGCATCAATTTTTCTTTCGCTGTCATAAAATGTCTTGTTCAATGTCTTGAATGAAAAGACAACAAAAGAAATTTGGGATAAACTTCAAAGCATGTACGAGATGGCATCGGCTGCAAATAAAATCTTCATTATGAAAAGACTCTACAAGATGAAAATAAAGGAAGGGGCAGCGATGTCAAATCATATAAATGATTTAAACACTTTGTTATGTCAAGCAACCTCGATTGGTATGACAAAAGATAATGAATCCAAAGCCATCATCTTGTTGTGTTCCTTACCTGACAGTTGGGATCCAGTAGTTATAGCTGTTAGCACTTCAAACTCCACAATGAAGAAGCTGGTCTATGATGAAGTGGTTTCTACTTTGCTTAGTGAAGATATGAGAAGAAGTAACAAAGACATCTCATCTAGTGATGCTCTTACCATGGTCAGCACTGAAAATAGAGGAAGAAGCCAGCATACAGGCAGAAATAATTACAACCGATGGTCACAATCTAGTAGAAGATCACAGTCTAGAGGAAGAGAAGGCGGCTGTTGGTTTTGTGGAAAATCTGACCATGTCAAGAAAGATTGTAGAAAATACAAGAAAGCACAACAAAAGGTTTTGGATAGCAGAGCAAATATAGCTCATGATAGGGATGATGGCATCTTAATTCTCTCCACAAGCGACACAACATCTAAATCTTGGGTCCTAGATTCTGGTGCTTCCTTTCATGCTACTTTTTGCATGGATTTGTTTACAAACTACCAATAAGGTGAGTTTGGAAAAGTTTAATTGGGGGACAATAATTCGTGTGAGATTATTGGAAGAGGTGATATTGTTTTGCATTTAAATGGAGGATTTAAATGGTTGTTAAAATATGTTAGGCATATTCCAAAATTAAAGAAGAATATAATTTCCATGAGTCAGCTATATACACAAGGCTTTCTCACCACTCTCACAGAAAAATGGAAAGTCACCAGTGATTCTATGGTTATCCCAAAAGGTGATAAAGTGGGCAGCCTTTATGTTGTTGAAACTATTGGTGAGGTGGGAGCTGCTATGACTCTTGTGGGAAGCAATGCCACACATTGGCATCAAAGATTGCGTCACATAAGTAAGAAAGGCCTTGAGGTTATGCGGAACTGAGATCAATTACCCGGTCTTCAATCCACAGATTTGGAGTTTTGCGAACATTGCCTTTGTGGGAAACAAAAACGGGTCAGCTTCTTGAAGAATGGCCATGACAAGAAGACCACACCTTTGGAGTTGATACACTTGAATGTCTTCAGTCCCACGGAGGTAACCTCTTATGGAGGTGCATAATATTTTTTTACCTTTCTTGATGATAGCACTTGAAAGGTATGGGTTTATATGCTTTCTAGAAAATCTGAGGTATACTCTAAATTCAAAAATTTTAAAGCTCTTATGGAAAATCAAAGTGGTCATAAAATTAAGTATTTGAAGATGGATAATGGAGGTGAATTTTTCTCATTGGAGTTTGATAACTTTTGTATAGATCATGGTATAAGACGAATTAAGGTTGTCCCTTATTCACCTCAAGAAAATGGGGTAGCAGAACGGTTAAATAGAACCATTCTTGAGAAGGCAAGGTGCATGCTTTCCAATGCCAATTTGGGCAAAGAATTTTTGGAAGAAGCCTGCAATATAGTGGTCTATTTATTCAATAGGTCTCCTTCATCTCATCTAGAGTTTGGTATTCCAGAATAGGAATGGCTGGGAAAGAGGATTTCATACTCACACATCTGAGTTTTTGGGTGTGAAGCTCATGTACACGTCCCAAAAGAAAGAAGGATGAAGCTAGATTTCAAATCATAAAAGGGCATATTTTTGGGATATGGAGAAGACCAATTTGGTTACAAAATTTGGGATCTAGTTGAAAAGCAAATTATTCGTAGTCGGGATGTGGTGTTTATGAGAAAACATTTCTAGCCTTATCAAAGGAAACACATATAAAAGATTATGTTTCTTTATCAGATTTTGCCATCAATGGTACTGACTCCTCTCACAACACAAATCCACATCCTCTACATTCTTGTATGACACCCACCTTTGTTCTAGCTCCTGCACCTACAACATCTTCATCCTCCTCTTATACTTCTACAAATTGTGATAATGATGACACTGTGAATTCTCATACAGGCTACAAATAGAATGATCTTGTTATGCAACAAGGAAGACCACAGTCTTTGGTTGAAACGATAGCCTCTATTTTTTATAGTAGCACTCCTCACATCCCAGCCAACATTTTTTATGAGGACATAAATCCTCTATTTAGCCTGTGTGATAGAGTCTCTAGTCTACTTGAAGATCAGAATCTACATAGTGCAGATAGCCCCTTGGTAGCCACGGGAATAACCAGTATGCAGGGAGAACAGAGCCTACAAAACTCTCAACACCCGCATGGAGTTCACTGTCAGTGTGAACAGCAGGGCCAGCGACAGCAAGGCCAGCAATAGCAGGGTCTCCATCTACACCAAGGCCTGCGAGGAGAAGAAGACTCCAACCTGTATGGAAGTCAAAATAGAAGGAGTGGCCAGCTCAGTCAGCATGGATAGTATGAACAGAACTATGACCCCCCGCGCAAAGAGCAGATCCAGCGCAAAATACAGAGCCCACACACAATAGAATTTGGGATGACTTTTTCCAGCTAGCATGGAATACTCTGCTCCCCTGCAGCTTCATGAAGGATAGAAAGCTCCTTGGCAACCATACAAAAGACAAATCTGATAATCGGTTCTGAACAGAACAACACATTCTCTAATGACATGTTTGCATCAAATATAGATAACATTGATTGTAATAAAAATATCATTTCACAATCAAAATTATGTATTGATTCTGAGCAGACTCATGGATCAAGGAGATCGACCAGATAGAGGAAAATTCCTTCTAATCTCTCTGATTATGAGCTATTGTTTTCTGAGGAAGTAGAGCCTTCAATTCTTGTTTCCAAATTCTTAGAGCCATCAACATTTAAAGATGCTCTTAAAGATGTCAGCAATGATAAATGGCAAACAATGATGCATGAAGAGATGGATTCTTTACTCAAGAATCAGACTTGGGATTTAGTCTCTCTTCCACCAAGTCAAAAACCACTCAAGAACAAGTGGATTTATAAATTGAAAGATGAAGGAGGAGGTAAAAAATGGTTCAAAGCTCAGTTGGTGGTAAAAGGATATGCTCAGAATAGGGGATTGATTTCGCTGAGATATTCTCTCCGATTGTGAAGATGACATCCATATGAACAGTATTGGGATTGGTTGCTATTTGGGATCTCAAATTAGAACAGCTAGATGTTAAGACAACATTTTTACATGGAGACATAAATGAGGAGTTGTATATGAATCATCCTGAAGGTTTTGTGAAAAAGGGACAGGAACACCTTTATTGTCGTCTGAAGCATAGCTTGTACGGGCTCAAGCAAGCCCCAAGGCAGTGGTATGTTAAGTTTGGTTCCTTCATGCTTGAACATAATTGTATCAGATGTGAATCTGATCCATGCATCTATTACAAGATACTTCCAAATGGTGCATTTTTCATTCTTCTTCTATATGTTGATGACATGTTGGTAGTGGGAACAAGTTCTAAAATTGTTAGTGAGCTAAAAACTACTTTGGCAAGAACATTTGTTATGAAGGACTTAGGGGCAGCCAAGAAAATTCTTGGAATGACTATCACCCAGAATAGGAAGAAGAAATAAATTACATTGTCACATAAAGAATACATTGACAAAGTAATTCAGAGATTTGGTATGGCTGATGCGCATAGTGTCTCTACTCCCCTTGCTACACATTTTTAGTTATCAACTAATTTGTGTCCACAAACATAAGAGGACAAGGAATATATGGAAGATATCCCTTACAAATTAGTAGTGGGAAGCAGTATGTATGATATGGTTTTGACATGTCCTGACATTGCCCATGCGGTGGGAGTAGTTAGCAAATTCATGAGCAATCTCAGGAGGTTTCATTGGGAAGCTATCAAGTGGATACTAAGATATTTAAAAGGCACTTCAGATTATGGTTTATGTTTTGGTAGCAACAAGAAGCAGATGCAAGGATTCATGAATTTAGATCTTGCTGGAGATTTGGATAAGCGTAGATCTACTATCGGTTACACATTCATGTTCACTGGAGCTGCTATTAGTTGGGCCTCCAGGGTTCAACATTCTATTGCTCTGTCTTCCACTGAAGCTGAGTATTTGGTGCTTTTTGAAGGTGCTCAGGAAATGATTTGGTTGTAGCAACTTCTTGGTGAAATGAAGTACCAAAAAAATGATTATGTTCTATTCAGTGATAGCTGCAGTGCCATCTTTATGGCACATAATAATACCTCTCAGCGACGTTCAAAGAACATTGACATCCATGCTCACTTTGTTCGGCATATGGTTGAAGAGGGTAGGTTGAAGGTTGAAAAGATTGATACCAAAATCAATCCGGCTAATATATTCACAAAAGTTGTAACCAAAGAGAAGTTCAAATGTGCAAGAACTTCTCTTGGCCTTGTTAAGTTGAAGTAAGTCAACATGTAAAGCAGGGGAATGCCTAATCAGTTGAAATATCCATTGACTTCTGGTGGGAGTTTGTTGGGATTGGAAGGCCAACAGACATTTGTCTTGTTGTTTCCTTTGTCTCTTCAGCTGCTCAGTTATGAGCTTATATCTTTGGCTCTTCTTTCATTGTAAACATTCAATTGAGTTAATACATTTCTTCTGCTCTTAGTATGGACGTAGCCACTATTGTGGTGAACCATGATAAATAGTGTGTTATGTGTTAATGTGTAATCTACTCTTTTATTTTGTAACTCTATTTTTATTTCAAATTCTTCAATTCTACAACAACCATGTGTGTATTTGCGATGTCATTTTCTCTCACTTGCTTCGAATCAATGCTCAGATTAGGAATGATATTTGATATTTGCTTGAAACTCAACTGATTACCTTATGTGCCTTCCAGTATCTATTGGATGATGGCACAATTTGGGTTGTCCTGAGCAGCTGCAGATGTTATGTCTAGTGTAGTCATCTCTTCATGATTCACGACATTCACGTCTACGCCTGGAAATGAGACAAAATATTCTACAAGCTGCATTCACTGCAAAGCAAATTTACTTTACGCTTCTATCCATTAAAATAGGTAAATAAGCTTTCTCACAAAGCCATTCAAACATAATTCATTGGTGGCTTCATTTATTGTATTGCATTTAGAAAACTTGTAATTTGTGCCTATTCAAGCTAGGAAACACTAACAAACAATTATTATTCATAAAAAAAATGTTCAAATTATACTAATATTATATCTTTATATTGCTTCTACTAATTATTATGTCGTAGGAGTTTCCATTTTGGAAAGCCCCTGGGTGCTTTGTACATCCATTGGTGGGAAATCGTACTGAAAGAATGACGACCATTGAAGCTATTTTGACCGTTAGATTTCCCCCACCATTTTATTTTCCCATCTTGTCTTTTTCTATTCAGCTCACTTTAAATGTTCCCACTATGGTTCGGAAAAACAATAGATATTTTCCTCCATAGCATGACCAGTATTTTCCATCTGACGATGTGCAATACATGATAAGGGAAGTGAGACAATCAAAACTTGACCATTATTTTCCATCTGACGATGTGTAATACATGATAAGGGAAGTGAGACAATCAAAACTATCTCAATGATTAATATTTTAATATGTTTTTGTTTGCCATTTTTTAATTGTCATCATTTATACCCATCTAAATTGTTGACCTCCCATCTTGTAAAATAAATAGAGATAAGTTTTGCGTCCATGTCAACTGGAAATATCACCCTTGTCTTCAACAAATTCCAAGTCACAGTGACTGCAGTAGCATTTGTACTGTTCGTACTTCTCCCATGCCATCTTAGACATTTGCTCTCTCCTTCTCATGACCACCAAATATTGTCTGAAATAAGGGGAGCCACCAACCCTCATAATAGGAATTGCAAAATCTAAAATATAATCCTGAGAATGTGATTCTTTCACTTCAACAATGTGGCACAATAAATTGGCCAAAAAAACATCACAACATGGAGTCTCTTATATGGATTTGAAAGTCTCCTGAATGGAGAAATGGTACACCCCCTCCTCCCTTGCTCAAACCCACATCCTTTTCTACTACAAAACAAAACCCCAAAGCATTTTACTTCAATTAGTGAGACGGTTGTCCAATATCTTCACATCATTCAAACGTCTCCTTGTGTTCTGACACTAAGTATGAATGAGAATCTCACACCAAGAGCTTCACTTCATGCCAAAGCCCATGAATATTATTTCAAGAACAAGGCTTGTTTTCAAAGAAAATAGCTACAACCGATCAATATAGAAGCCACACAAAAAAAGAGGACTCCCATACCTTGCACTTTATTTCACAAACTTCAGATTAAGAACATGCTCAAAATCATCTCCGTTGTCTTCCATTTGAATAGGATATAAACTTCTTGTACAAATTTTCAAATATTAAATTCGTAAATTCAATAAACCAATATTGATAAAGATATTTTTCATTCAGTAACCAAGAACTAAAATTGACTACAAATTTCAAAATGGTTGGTCTATTCAGCATACTTTAAGGGAGGTCAGTGCAAATTTCTGGCATACGTTTCTAGACCACTTTTTGGTCATTTCAAAGCCTTAGCAGAAACCTATCATTATTTGACACAAAATAAAAATTTTTCTCTCAACAACATTAAAATTATCACATAGAGACTACCACAGCTAAATCGGCAATGAAGCCCAGCATGCCCTTCACTACCACCTTGCTCTTTTCAGATTTACCATTTTTGTAAAATTCAATTTGAACAAAAAAAATAATCAATTGCCTCTTATTCTCCTGTGCATCACCACATTGTACCACTCTGCTCTCTTTGATCTTTCCTATGCTCGGATATCAATTGTAAAATAAACAGACAAATCAGAAACCACAAATAGAGGCAAGATTTAACATGTTTCTCCAAATTGGCTACATACACCAAAGAGTAGAGAATCAATTGTTATTCAGTCATTACAGCTTGCATACATAGGGCTTTTCTTTCACACACACACACACAGATATATATAGTCTTCAAAGAAGACAAAGAGACAAAAGCGAGAAGATGAAATAAACACTCACAGAATAAGAACTGAACAGTCAAACTTCAGATCCAACACATCTCACAGATCTTGTTTGTCATTCATTCACCATCTCAAAAGTGGTTTACAATTCTTTGTTTTGGAAGGCCTTTTGTCTCTGATCTAGTTTGATTTGGCCCTAACAAAACTAGGTTTAGCTGACAGTTGAAATTATGTGAACAAAACAATTCATGTGAGTTGTTTGGTCGAAAGCCTCAAAAAAGTGGTTTTGTGAAACCCATGATTGCATGATATGCATAAAAGGATTTTGTTACAAAGGCTTTAGAAATGTTTGTGCAAATGCTATTCGTAGGTCTAAAGCCAATTGCAGATTTTATGTTGGCTTTCCTTCAAAATGACATCTCATTCTTTTTTAACTTCATTTTATTTCACTCCTAAACCCACTTGATTTCTTAGGCCAGTCATCAAAGGAAAAGGAATTGTATGAATAAGATAGGAAGCTCTAAGAATTGGAAAAACTACTTAAATATTATTCATATAATACAATACAAGTTATTTGTCTCTAATTGGATACTTTTGTTTTCAGTCTAATTCAATAATTTAAATTTGAGAATTTTTAATAAAATATTGGACAATTTAATAATATGTTAAAAGATAATTTTAAAATACAAAGAAATTAATTAACATGAATTCATCTTAACATCATATTCATTTTATACCAATGCTTCACAAGCATTAAGATAGAGGGATGTAGTATTAAATTATAAGTATGGTTTACTATATAAATTTGACTTAATATTGATAAATAAATATAAGAATTAAAAAAAATTAAATAATATAAATTACTTTAAATTTTTCTATATGTGTACACACATGTTGAAAGATGCCCATTTAAAAATAGACACCTTATAAAGATTAAATTGTCAACACAGCTGAGGATTAGAGTAGATTGGACTACAAAATGCAATGTGAGTTTGAGAAAGAAATCAAAAAGTTCGTGGATGATAATGAGCAATTTATGGGAAACAAGAATAAGAAAAATAAGAACCACCAACCATAGTGAAATAAAATAAGTCATATCACTCAACTTTGATTGCAATAATATCTTATTTGTGGTGTTTATCGCATTTAAATTTGGGCTTAAATTTAAGATGCATTCTCTTAAATTGCAAGATAATATTAGATGATATGGTATTATTCTGATAAGCTTAGACATACCATCGATATTGAAATAAAATATATATTAGATAATATTTTTGTATAGGATTTTGGGCCCCTTCAAACCCATTTTTGTAGTAATCAAAAGCTATATTAGATAATATGAGATTAATATAATTTTTTATATGTATTGTTGTATGTGGTAAATTTTTCCTTGTTAACTCACCATACACTTCAACATAGTCCTTCTTCACCAGGTACACAGAAGACTGAATATGAGATTATTCATCTTGCCTACCTGCATGATTCGACCTGTTGCCTTCTATCCAAACGGGGTTTTCAAAATTGCTCTTAGAACAAGAGTCTCACAACCATAGACCAATCTAGGAATGAAGGATTTATCTCCATGAATGCAATACAATGCAAGATTATTCTAAGAAATGAGAGATGTATGATAATCTAAGACATGATTTTCAATGCAACTATTCTAGAAATTGAAACTATCTTATTGCAATATGAAATTATTCTATATGAGATATTAAGAAATGAGACAATAATTTAGTATCCTAACAATGCATATGATCAGAAATTTAGGAAGAATTTGAATGAGAGACTGAGAGTTCTTTTATAGACTCAGAGATGATTAGAATAGAAGCTTTCCTCTTTGAAATAAAACAGATAGAAAAGCCAGTTTGAATTTAGAAAGCTTTATTGAAAAGAATTCAATAAATTGTTTTCTTCCTGCTTTAACTGTTTTATTTCTTTGATTTAATTTTGTTTTATTTGAATTAAATTGTTTTCTTTCTCTTTAAAGCACAATTAATTCAAAGTTTCCATTTCTGAACAGAAGAAAGATTTTTGAGAGATTATCCAATTAATTAAATAAATATGACCTCATAATTGCTTTTTCTCAATTATCTGAATAATTAAATTCAATTATTGAAAATGAGGATATTTATTTA
>MU227862.1:149668-164201 GCA_018584345.1 Thuja plicata | reverse complement strand
TCGAGTAGAGTCAGTTAAAACTCAGAATTGCCTAGTACAATAGGACTTTGATGATTTAGAAGAATGACAAATGCAACAAAATTGGTTAGGGTTGCAAGATGCCAATTTTGGGGTGTTACATTTTGCCTCTCTTTGAATAGATGTACGAGAAGCGCATTGATTCAAAGAATGGTCTGATGCCTAAAGCTCGAAAGAATAGATTTGAAAATTGAGAATATAAAGATTTTAGAGCCATCTCTAGAATAGAGCTTGACTCTTCAAAGTATAGGTTAGGTTGCCAAGACACCGGTCTAGTAGTGTTTTCGAGGGCCATCTTCAGAATGAAGCTTGATCCCTAGGGATCCAGGTTAGAATGCCATGATACCTATTAGATTGATATCTTTCACAAGACTATCCTCAGAATGAGGATCAACCTTCAGGAGTTAGGGTTAGAATGCCCCAATACCTATCCAATAAGATAATCAATAGATATTTTAGGACTATCTCCAGAATGAAGCTTAGTCCCCCAATATCTAGGTTAGATTGCCAAGACACTGGTTAGATAGATATCTTTCACAAGACTGTCCCTAGAATGAGGCTCAACCTTTAGGAGTCAAGGTTAGATTGTCCCAATACCTGTCTCAAAAGATAGTAAATAGAGGTTTTTAGGACTATCTCTAGAACAGAGCTTACTCCTCCAATATCTAGGTTAGATTGCCCAAACACTGGTTAGATTGACATCTTTCACAAGGCTATCCCCAGAATGAGGCTTAACCTTTAGGAGTCATGGTTAGATTGTCCCGATACCTATCTCAAAAGATGGTAAATAGTAGTTCAGAATCATCTCCAGGACGGAGCTTGATTATCAGGAGTCAGGGTTAGATTTCCCCGATACCTGTCCCAAAAAAGATAGTTTTCAAGAACCATCTCCAGAACGGAGCTTGATCCTCAAGAATCTAATTTACATTGCTCTGATACTTAAAAGATGACAAGATGTAAGGAACAAAGATGCCCTTATTGATTGTGGAGTATCTAGTTTTGACTGTGAGGTACAAAAAAATGAACATGCCCCAAGTGATGAGATGCCCCTAGAAATGAGGACTTTTGAAGATCAAATCAGATTGATTGAGATAGATTTAATGATGTAATCATCCTGCCCCCTTGGCAGTGAAATAGAAAGATGACACGTCATATTGATGATGGAGAGTGAAAAATCACAGATAGATATTGAGTCAGAGATCAAGAAGAACTCATAATAGATTACGAAAGAATTCAGAAGATTCAAAATCAATTTCAAGTGATTTCAAGGTCTGGTTGACCAAGTTTGACTAGGGTTGACCAAAGTTGACTAGAGTTAAATTTTGAGGAAAAAAGTCAAATATTTGAGAAAATAATGATATGATATGATTCTGACAAGAAAGCGACGTTAGAAAGTTGACTGCACAAGCGTCCAATCGCGTCAGTCCCAAAAAATTTTAAAATGTGATTTTGAGCAATATAGAAGTGTCAGATTTTGATTTTGATCATGAAAATGGATTGAGCATATAGTTGAAGATAGAGAGAAAGGATCAAACACTTGGTTAGTCATGATGAAACCAAGACTCTAAAGAAGAACTCCCCTATGTATGAACCCAGGAGAATGCAAAGAAGAGAACACTGAATTCTTGCCACAATGCAAATCTAGAATGAAAATGCAATCCTATGCTAGATGCAAATTCTATGCTAGACACAATATGAAAGTGCAATTCTAGGACATGGTTGTGAGACCCATCATAAAATCATCATCATTGAGCATTTTTTTGGAACATCAAAGTCGATACAACCCTTACTGGTGCCACAATGCAACCATAAGGATATGAATATGACTCTTCATCAGATGAAATGTAGGAAATGAATGTAAGCACCAGGGCACAAAAGCCAAGATGACCTAAACATTGTTTCCAGTTAATATTGCAAGAGTAAACCAGTATTGAGGCATTCAAAGCCAAGATAACCATGAGTGTGATCATGCGTAAACAAATAGAGCAATAACAAATAGAGCAATAACAGGCAAGGAGATAGTACCGACCTCACCATGGCGTACAAATAAACCAGATCGAGGGATGCGAGGTTGTTCCACATTATTGCGGGAGCTCTTATCACATACACCCTGTTTAGTTGATGTTTCCAAATCATCAAGACTACACCAAAAATCAGTAGACAAATAAAATATCAATGAAATCCATGAGAATAGACAGCATACAAAGAAATATTCAATCATAGCTTAGCCAGTTTCAAAATTTGCAAATGTATTCACGTTTAGAGGGTGTTAAAAAATATTGTTTGTTCTTGTGAGTGCATTGTGTTTGATTGTTATCGATAGATGTTTATTTTTGAGATATCTGATGTGTGTTGAAAAACATAGATGTGTCCAAAGATAGTGTTAAAAAACACTTTTTATGGTGGTGTTGAAAAACACCAGTTTGTGTCAGTAGAGAGTTGTCCTCAAGAAGTGACAAGATTACTGACTCAGGTGTAAATCAAAGATGTGAGCAAATGGGGGGCCTATTCCCCCAAGCAATGATGAATGACTTGACATATGTTACAAGGAAAAATGAGATGTGAGTGCCCCCAAGCGTATGGCATTGAATCAATGACAAGTTAGGAGGGTCCACGAAGGAACCAGAGTGCCACGAAAGTGACCAAAAGATATGTACAAACTAAAGCACAGAATCATCAAGACTGAGTATCGATAGATAGAGCATTTGAGTACAACTCCAGCTGTAAAAAATGTAAGCAATCTCGATAGAATAGCGACAGTAGGGAGACGCAGTGAGGACCACTGGTGACTGATGCAAGAGAGATGCTCAAATGAAGTGATCGTAGTATAAGATATACATCAGTAGGTAGATGCAGTAAGAACCACTGGTGACTAATGTGAAGAAGATCCTTAAAAGATAATAGGAAAGTGTCCCCTAGATTAGAAGGGTTTCCCTAAGAGTATGACCAGTTTCAATTCATGTGAGTTGGTGTTTTGACGGGTAACTAAAAGCAAATGAACGTAGGAAAGTAGTAATGCAGGAAAGAAAATGCGTGAAGCCAAGTGGTGTTGCAATAAATATAGCATTATGGAACAAGCGGCACCTATTTACCAAGTTTTCACCTTCTTTGCAGAAATTCTTTTTTTGCTACCATGACGCCTATTTGCTAGGTTTTCATCAATGGCACTTTTTTCTCTTTTTTTCTTTTTTTTTTTCTTTTTCTTTCCAATTTTTTTATTTTTTTTTATTTTTGGAATATATGATATTTTTTGGAGATACATCAAAGCACCTATCACTAGGTTTTCACTAAGATGATCATTTTTTCAGGACTTTGTCATATTTTTAGAATTTTTTTAGGAGTTTAGTATATACATGAGCACACTGAAGATGTCTCAGCTGTAGAACCGCTTTAGATGAAGAGAGTTGATGGGCTCTTTGAGTTTTTCTCCTTCAGTAGTAGAGATTTCATAGGTACCAGACCCAAACACTGTAGTAACAATATACGGACTGAGCCAATTTGGTTCAAACTTCCCTTTCTAGATCTGATGTTGTTGATTCTTAGGGTTCTCCCTCAGAACGAGGTCACCCACTTGGAAATCTCTTGGTCTAACATTTTTGTTATAGCTCTTGGACATCCTCTTTTGGTATGCTTGAAGGTGATCAAACACCACTTGGGGATGTTCATCAAGTAATTCTAGCTCTTGTATCTAAGATATTTTGGTATCTTCATCAGTAATGAGGCCTTTTAGAGAGACTTGTAGAGAAGCAATCTCGACCTCAATTGGTAGCACAACATCTACTCCATAAACCAAAGCATAGGGAGCAGCCCTGTTGGTGTTCTTATACTTGTCTTGTATGCCCAGAGAGTTGGATTGATCTAGAGATGCCAATCTAGTCCAAATTTATGCACTATGCGATGTAGGATCTTAAGGATTGTTTTGTTGGATGCTTCCGCCTGTCCATTACCCTGAGGATAATAGATGGAAGTCCAATGTTGAGTAATTTTAAACTTAGAGCATAGCTTTGTCAAATCCTTATTTTTGAATTGTCCCCCATTATCTGTGATAATGGCTTAGGGTACACCATGCCTGCAGAAGATGTAGTTGAGAATAAACATAGCGACTGTTTTTCCACTAGCAATGGTGAGAGGGACTGCCTCCACCCACTTAGTAAAATAGTCCATAGCTGTGATTATAAAATTATGTCCATTGGAGGATGAAGGGTAATTCTGACCCACCAAGTGAAAGGCCCAGTGTTGAAATGGCTAGAAAAAAATGAATGGAATAAGCTCCTTAGCTGGAGCATGAATTAGGTTTCCATGTAATTGACATTGTTTGCAAGACTTAACAAATGATGTTTCTTATTTTTCCATATCTGACCAATAGTAACCAGCTCTAATAAGTTTACGGGCCAATGTCAAGCCATTAGAGTGAGACCCATAGATGCCTTCATGCACCTCTACTAATGCTTGTTTGGATTCATCGAGTTCTAAACACCTAAGGAGGGTACCATCTAGACCACGTCTATACAAGTCATTAGCGGTGATGACGAACCGTGAAGCACTGCAGATTAGGTGACATTTCTCATTCTGGGAGTAAGTGTCTAGAACAATCTGGTCATGAAGGTAGGAGAAGATGTGATGGTAGCGGGATGAGTCATGTCCTATAATAGAATAGATCATCCAGGAATTAGGGGAGTCATAGGCTGGGTAGTGTAACGTCTCCACTAGGAATTCATGTCTAAAATCATTTTTAGGCATCTGTAGCATAGAGGAAAGAGTAGCCATGGCATCTGTCACATTATTATCTACCCTCGAAACCTATTGAAATGTGATATGAGTAAAATACTATTTAAGATCATCAACCAAACATTTATAAGGTACCAACTTGTCATCCCTTGTCTGATAGATATCATTGACTTGATTGATGACTAGCCATGAATCACCAAGAACATTTAGTTCATCGACTCTCCACTCAAGGGTGATCTTCATACCATTGATTAGGGCTTTGTACTCAGCAATGTTGTTTGTACATGGGAACAACATCTTATATTCTTTTGGTAAAGTGTACCTTTGAGGTTTTATGAATAGTATCCCAGCACCTGACCCCTATTGGGTAAATGAACCATCAAAAAACATAGTCCATGAGGGATGTGTAAGAAGTAATATGGACTCATCTAGAAATTCAATGTGCAATGGTTGATGATCAACTAGAGGTGCTTCTGCCAACTGATCTGGTATTTCTTGTCCCTTAATGGCTTTCCTTTCAACATATTCAATATCAAACTCACTGAGAAGCATGACCCATTTAGCTAGTCTACCTGTGAGGGTAGCTTTACTGAGAAAATATTTCAGAGGATCAATTTTAGCAATTAGATGTGTAGTATGAGCTAGCATATAGTGCCGCAATTTTTGTGAAGCAAACACCACTGCAAGGCAAGCCTTCTTTATAGCATAATATTTCATTTCATATGAGACCAGAGTTCTACTAATGTAATAGATAGCCCTTTCTTTATTGTGCTGATCTTCCTAAGAAAATAAGATACCCAATGATGTATCCGTAGTAGATATGTAAAGTATAATTGGATTCCCATGAATGGGAGGCATCAAGATCAGGGGGTTCTCAAGATACTGTTTGATTTTTGTGAACCCTTCATCACATTCTTTGTTCCACTGATAAGCCACACCCTTGTGCAAAGTCTTGGTAAATGGTTTTGACTTGTCTGCCAGTTGAGAGATAAAATGTTGGATAGAATACAGTTAGCCCTAAAGTCCTCTCATTTGTCTGATATTTTTTGGTGGCAGCATTTCCATGATAGCTTGTACTTTTGCAGGATCTACTTCAATACCTTTGGCAGAGATGATATAGCGAAGTAATTTTCCAAATGTTACGCCAAATGCACACTTCTTAGGATTGAGTCTTAGACTGAATTGTTCCATACAATCTAGTATAGGACCTAGATCAACAAGATGTTTCCTTCGGTGCATGCTCATAGCCAAAGTGTCATCAACGTAATCTTCCATTGTTTTATGCATCATGTCATGAAATATGGTGGTTACAGTTCTCTAATATGTAGCACCGGCATTTTTAAGTCCAAAGGGCATGACATTACAACAAAAGATGCCCCAGGCACATGTGAAGGAAGTTTTCTCTTGGTCCTCTAGCGCAATTTTTATCTAGTTGTAGCCAGAGAAACCATCCATTAGTGAGTACATTTCATACCCAGCTATCATATCTACGATCATATCAATATTAGGCAATGAAAAATCATCCTTAGGAAATGCCAAATTCAGGTCTCTAAAGTCTGTGCCGACTCATATAGATTTATCATTTTTTGATACAGGAACAATATTAGAGATCCACTCAGCATAATCAATTACTCGGATAAACACTGCCTTAAGCAATTTCTCCAATTTAGCTTTGACAAGTAGAGCTACGTGTGGATGCATTTTGTGAAGCTTCTGCTTGATGGGCTTAACACCTGGTGCAATGGACAAATGGTGCATGATTATATTAGGGTCTAATCCTAGCATATCTAAATATTTCCATGCAAAGTTAATCTTTTTGCTTCTGAAGAATGTAGTGAGTTCGTCTCTTTCTGCCTCTGATAGTGATTGTGCCAAGTGAATAATCTAAGGTTCTTCTTCTATACCCAAGTTGATAGGTTGAGTTGTTTCAATAAGAATATATGATCTTTCCTAAAAATGACTTGGGAGTGCATCAAGTATCTCATCCTCGGGTGCCTCGGATAGGTTTTCACCCTTGGGTACGTCTTTTATTTTGACTATTTTAGGCTTTGATACTGCCACAAGGTGGTTTTCACCATCAGAGCGCCTATTTTTTCTTCTTTTTATTTTGTGACTAAGATACTTGATGTTAGCCTCAGTCATTTTAACACTTGCTTCGCTAGTGGGAGACATTATTGGTTTGACAGCATGTAGGTAACAGGCAAGAGTGTAACCATTCTGGAACATAAGGACTTCATTAGATGGGGAGGTAGAGTTCCAGTCTATAAGCTTAGGATGGAAAAGTGAAAGAGGAGTGATGGGTTCAAGTGCATTCATAGTATAATCATCAAAGACATGGACAAGTAAGTCGAGACCCAAAGCGATCTCATCCAGAGGTATAGTCGAATTCCTTTGATTCCTAGTGACCGTAGTAGATGACATGTTAACATCTAGGGAGTCAGACTCATGTGACCCTACACTAGACCGCTCACCTACTTTGAGAAGGTTTTCATATGCATTAGTTGTATTTGTATCTCTATCAGAAGTGGCATATGACAAGCTATCAAACTCATATTTATGGGAGTTTGTTTCATCATTAGGTCTCATGTCAAGAACGTGAGTGAAATCAACCCTTTGTCCCCAGTTGGGATGAGTTCTACCTAGAACCTCTGCTATACTTAGATGAGCACCTGTTGACCTACGTACCTTAGTAGTGTTTGTAGCATTAGCTATCTCTTGTGTAATGAGAAGTGACTAGAATTCCTAGTCAAACTATTCTTGAAAGGGTGGTGGTATGTATAAATCACCCTGATGACTAGGATTCAGAGTATATATGTCTTCCCACTCTTCATAAGTTAATGGAGAAAGTGAAGTGGTGGTATCAAAATCACTGTTAGTGTCTACTATACTGACACATGGTACAAAGTTATCTAGCTCAGCAAAGAATGCTACCAGATCTGGGGGGATAGGATAAAGAAAAGTATCCTCATCAGAGCTGTCTTCAGGTTCTGCAATTTTAGGTGTTTCTTCAGTTATTGGTTTCTTATCTTCTTGAGGTACAAACTTATTTATTCTTAGTTTGAATGTGAGCTTCTGGAAGCCTATACATGTAGAGTAGCGTATTCTGTGACCAATGGCTTCAAGTGGTGCAATCAATCCCTTATGATTCACACCTATGGGACCATTTCCTTTATAGCCAAAACATAGCATAATAGATAAACCTTTGCCATATTACTCAAGTTTTATGTCATAAGGAGGAGTATTCTTAGAATTGTCTTCTCCTTTATAGATCCAAGCTTTGATAGCTCTATTTTTTAGCTTCTTCTTCTAATGGTACTGTGGCTTGTACAAAGGTGCCACCATACTTTGTTGGAGGAGGAACCGTAGAAGGTTTAGTGCTCTCAGAAGGTCTCCCAAAAGAATGGGGAGACAAAGGTAAAGATGTAATAGATAGCACAGGTTCAATCTGATATCCTCCCATATCAGTTTCTTTGAGTGTCAGAATATTTTCTATTTCTTTTAATTTATCCTCAAGGAGTTCAATAGATTCTCTGTTGGTAGGTACAAGGATGTCAGCAGATTTTGTGAGGGCATTGTAGTCATAGCGTGTATTGATAGGTATAGTCACTTAAGAACCTTGGAATGGGAACTTAATGCACTGATGGTATGTGGAAGGGACAACCTGCATTTCATGGATCCATGTCCTTCCTAATAGAATATTGTATGCCAAATGTATGTCAAGCACTTGAAAGATAACATCTCGTTCAATAGTACCAACTCTTATCTTAAATACAACTAGCCCCTTGGATTTATGTTCTTACTCATCATAGGCTTTAATGGTAATCTTTTTGTGAGCATCAATGCAATCTTTTCCATATCCTAACTCAATAAGGAGACTAGTAGAGAAAATATTTAGGCCAGTGTCGTTATCTATGAGAACACGATGAACACACTTTGGACCTATCGTGACTTCAATGTGTAGAGGATTATTATGCGAGTGACCCAAAGAATGGTCATCTTCCTTAGAGAAAGACAAGTAATGTGAGGAGTTCAAGTGACCTACCATAGATTGAAATCAGTCGAGATCAAGATCTTTTGGGACATTTGCCTCGGTGAGGGCTTTGTCCAGGATTTCCCTATGAGCAGGGGAGATTTTTAGGAGCTCAAAAATAGTTATCCAAGCATTAGTACGTTGCAATTTATCAAGAATGTTGTAATTGGTAGCATTAGATGAGGAACCCACTTTTGGATTCTTAGTAATAGAGTCAACCTTAGCTTTGTCTAAAGGTTGAGTTGATGCAGATATAGAAGGCTCAGGGCCTTTGAGGATGATTTTAGCACGAGATCGAGTAACAACATTAGCGCTGACTTGAGACTATCCTTATTAAGAGGACTGAGGTATAGACCCTCACAAAATGAAAGGTGTTTTAGACTTGAAAGTATCTTCCTTTCCCTTGAGAATGATGACATTACAATATTTAGTGTCAATAGGTTCAACCATATTAATGACATTGTCATTATTGGTGTAAGTATAGTTGACCTTAGCATCAGTATTTTTGCCTTTAGATGATTCACCTTTTACATGAGGAGGAAATGGGTCTTTGAAAGCTTGGTGATTAGAATTTTTGTTGTGACCTCCCACAACAATAACCTCACTATCAATGATATCCTAGATTGTATGCCACAATTTAAGACAAGTAGCTAGTTTATGACCTTTGTTTTGGTGAAAATCACAATAAGTGGATTCATTCCACCAAGAGGGTCTTGGTTGTGGAACATAAGGTCATGAATTATTCAATAGAGTGAGTAAATGATTGTCTACAAGAGTCTTGTAAACTACCTTGAGAGGTTCTAAAGGAGTGAATTCACGCTTGGGTCTAGAAAATTGTGAAGTACTTGGTTTAGAATCTGTCGTAGCCTTTTCAATGGCTTTGGCCGCTTGCATTGTGGTAGTGAGATTAAAGGAAGCCTAAGGAGGCTTAGGAGTCACATTGTCTACAACACCATAATTCACAACATTTTGGTTCTTGTTGGGAAATTTAGACTTATCTTTTCTTGAAGCAGAAGACCCTTGTTTGTTTTCCTTGTGTAAGGTCAATTCTCCTTTCTTGATCATAAATGTCTCGATTCGTACAGCTTGTTTAATCATGTCATCAAAGGTTAGAGGACCTTATATCTATACTTGATACCCAAAGTTGGGAAGAAGATTATCGAGAAAGATGTCCAAATTTTTAGATTCAAGTATCTTGCGAGAATATCGTGTGTAGAGTTGTCTCCATCTTTGGAGAAATGCCAAGAAGGATTCCCCATTATTTTGTTTCAAGTTGCAAAGATCTCGAATATGAACCGGATGTTGGATGTTGTGAGAATAGTGTTTTAGAAACAAATATGCAATTTTGTCAAGGGTCTTGATGCCAGTTGGTAGTCTAGAAAACCATTCCATAGCTTATCCTCCCAAACTACATGGGAAAATATGCATAAGATAGGTTGTCTCATGTATGAATTCCATGGAGAGAGCACCAAATTCTCTCAAATGGTCTTGAGGGCTAGATGTACCCAAGTATTTTTCATATTTAGGAAGTTCAACTCCTTTGGGAAAAGGAGGCATGTGAAGATCTTTATCAAATGGGAAAGGATAGATGCTTTCTAGTGTGAATTGTGTGATAGGTTTGTCCTTCTCTTTCAAGAGTTTAGAGAGTTGCTCTTGCATGGTTTGCATTTCTTTTTGCAAGTGAGAATTTTTAGTTTCTTCCTTTTTCTCATTAAGTGTCTCTACCTTGTAATCAGAGGGAAATTTAGCACCTTGGGTGGCTAATTCGAGAATGTATTTCTCCTTCTCTTCTTTCATTACGACCGCCATCATTCTCATGAAGTGTTTATTATTGCGGGCCTCTATGATATCCCCTTGGGTTATCTCCTTCTCTTCTTGAAGAGGAGGGTTTTCATTCTGGTTGAAACAGGGTCCACCCAGTTGACTATGATCTATCATATTGCTAGAATGCAAGGATTCAAAGTGTAAAGACTCGATATGAAAATATTGAGTGTTCTCTGAATATGGGTCTTCTTGGAATAAAGGATTTCAAACCCTACTAAGATCCAAAAGAAATGACCGTTTATTGTAAGGTCATTATATCGGGGAAGGAGATCAAGATGATTCATCACTAGATGTAGCTGGTAATGGTGTGGAAAGTACATATTTGTCTTGATTAATTGAAGGAAAATTTTTGCCACTTTGAGTTGTGATAGTCATAAACAAAGTTTTAAACAAGGAAATGTGAACTAGGACCAAACTTGAAATTGTCTCAAAGTAATTGCACAGAACATGCCAAAAGGTGAAGTATCCTTGGTGAAAATCATCTAAGATGAGGCTAGAAAAACCAAGAGATGACTATTGTGACACAAGGCATGATGAAACAGATGGAAGAGATCAAAAAGACATGATACAAGACCAATTTAAGCAAGAATCACGTAGTTCTCAACCCAAGAAACCAAGTTTCAGACTGTGTGAAGATAGATGGCAGAAAAATAGACCCATATCAGAGACCAGATTTGATAGAAGTACAATTGACTGACAGATTTTAACTCACTATTTTGGACAAAAGATGCCAGTTTCATGCAACAAAATTCTCTGTCACGTGAAGTTTCTCACCGAACCATGCAAAGAAATACTCTCTTCACATGAAGAATGACACCAGCTGACAAAATAAAGAATGACAAAATAATGGCACTATTGCCAAATATCGTGTGATAGTATAATATGTGTCACATGAAGATTCTCACCGAATGATGTGAAGATTGGGAAATTTCACGTGAATCTATGCAAATGTTGAAAAAAGGACGTTTACAGAATTAGACTGTTAAGACTAGTTTGCATTTTCTAAGATGAAATCATGCTATTTTCTGACAGATAGTTGAAGTTACAGATTGTTTTGGACATGTTCAATAGTGGTAGTTTGTGTGTTTTGATGATAGTTTCGATTGTTTAAATGATACACCCATGCAAAACACATTCAACAGAATGTTTGTAATACCAGAACAAGAACATCACAATCTTAGGATAGCCAGGACAATATCTGTTGAATCCCCACTTCAACCAAAGTTTAGCTACACTTACTCTTAGCGGATAACTTAGAATCTTGGAAGCATGGGCTCCTCCTTACATATGCACTCACTTCTCAGGAATACCAAGCTTCAAACCCTGAAGGAATTGCTTCCCAAAGGGCTGTTATCTCTACTAAAAGTTGTAAGAATGTAGGGCATCTTAGTCGGTCTCTGACCTTCCGCGCCAACAGATAGAGGGTTTTTGGAAAAATAGAACAATGGTTTGTAGTAAGGTCATCCGTTTAGGTGGTTGTGATCAAGTCATTTTCCCAATAAAGGGGGCTCTCCCAATCCTTTCAAAGAAAGGCTTTCACCTTAACGATGTCAAGACTTTAACGCACCACTAGTGTACTGGAGGAGATTTTGGTTACCACAATGAATTCACACCTATCTATTGTGAAATTAATCATAATAGAATTTTTTATATACCGGTTTGGAAGGGCTTGGCTTTAGCCTATTACCAGTTGGGCATCCACTCTCACCGGCTCTGCTAAAGCTCTCGGGAGGTAGCCACTCTAGAAGAATCGCATGAATTTCTCTTACACCCAAGATCCATAAAGGCGAGGGGAGAGTATATGTTCATGTAGTGGAGAGGATTACAATCTAAAAAACACTTCAATCATGCAAGACAGTGATTCATTTTAAGCACCAACCGAAGTGTGTTTTAACTACTGAAAATAGATATAAGAAGTTGTGAAAACATGCAAGGTCTTCGACAAACATCCTGCAATAAAACCCATTAGTACTTTGTAATGCCTTTCTTCATATCAGTGTCCTGCAACAAACATGTCAGAAGTTTATGATGGCTTTTCTTTGTCTCAGCGTCTTGCAAACTACTGTTATGTTGTTTCAAAAGATAAAATTAGAGAAGCACAGATGTCAGAAAATAGCAGGTGGTTAGAAACTGAGGAAATGAAATATCAAACTGAAAGCTCTGGACTGTAATCTCATGTGATAAAGTATGGTAGATCACGTGAAGAAGTACCATACACCATACAAAGAACTAGAAATTTCACGCGAGATGTACAAAAAGTTCACACGAAATTAGAACAAAACTTGTACGGAAGTATAGAGAGAATGCAAAAAAAAATGAAAAAGATGAAATGAAATGAGGCCAGAATAGAATGTACCTGCCATACGGTGGGTGCTAGAAATGTATGTGGTAAATTTGGCCTTGTTAACTCACTATACACTTCAACATAGTCCTTCTTTACCGGGTACACACAAGACTGAATATGAGATTATTCATCTTTCCTGCCTGCATGATTCAACCTATTGCCTTCTATCCAGACGGGGTTTTCAAAATTGCTCTTAGAACGAGAGTCTCACAACCATAGACCAATCTAGGAATGAAGGATTTATCTCCATGAATGCAATACAATGCAAGATTATTCTAAGAAATGAGAGATGTAAGATAATCTAAGACATGATTTTCAATGCAACTATTCTAGAAATTGAAACTATCTTATTGCAATATGAAATTATTCTATATGAGATATTAAGAAATGAGACAATAATTCAGTATTCTAACAATGCATATGATCAGAAATTCAGGAAGAATTTGAATGAGAGACTAAGAGTTCTTTTATAGACTCAGAGATTATCAAAATAGAAATTTTCCTCTTTGAAATAAAACAGATAGAAAAGCCAGTTTGAATTTAGAAAGCTTTATTGAAAAGAATTCAATAAATTGTTTTCTTCCTACTTTAACTATTTTCTTTTTTTGATTTAATTCTACTTTATTTGAAATAAATTGTTTTCTTTCTCTTTAAAGCACAATTAACTCAAAGTTTCCATTTCTGAATAGAAGAAAGATTTTTGAGAGATTATCCAATTAATTAAATAAATGTGACCTCATAATTGCTTTTTCTCAATTATCTTAATAATTAAATTCAATTATTGAAAATGAGGATGTTTATTTAATAATTAAATATCATTTAATTCCTTTTTCATGTGTCTCAACTAAAGAGGGTGAATTTAATTTAATTAAAGTGCTAGGACTTTATTAATTAAATTAGTTCAATCATAAGGTTTGTTTAGCCAATAGATATTTAGGAATTAAATTTGATGTATGATTAATACAGATTTAGGATTTTCTACATTTGACACTCAGGTCGAGTAGAGTCAGTTAAAACTCAGAATTGCCTAGTACAATAGGACTTTGATGATTCAAAAGAATGACAAATACAACAAAATTGGTTAGGGTTGTAAGATGCCAATTTTGGGGTGTTACAACTGTCAGCTCATCAATATTGAAATAAAACAAATATATTTTAGTAATAATAATATTTTTAGTTTAGCTTAAATAATATAATAATTTATAGAATTTTAGATATTATTAATGGTTATTATCAAAAAATTTAACATAAACAAAACTAAAACTATAATGGAGAAGGTGAAGTACATGTTATATATATTTAACACACACACTTATTGCCTTATAACTATTTCCTTATATGCGTGTGTTAGGAAACACACATCTCACTTAAATATGATTAGTTCAAAGAAGAGAGAAAGAGAGAAAGAGAGATATTGCAAAGAAGAGAGATGTGGAGAGAGAGGGGGGAGAGATAGGGATATGTGCCTAGATGGAGTGAGAGAGATGGATGTATAGAGAGGGATATGTGTCTAGATAGAGAGATAATGTGTGTGTGTGTGTGTGTGTGTGTGTGTGTGTGTGTGTGTGTGTGTGTGTGTGTGTGTGTGT
>MU227862.1:127745-149402 GCA_018584345.1 Thuja plicata | reverse complement strand
GAGAGAGAGAGAGAGAGAGAGAGAGAGAGAGAGAGAGAGAGAGAGAGAGAGAGAGAGAGAGAGTTGACCTTTCATACATCTAAGGTGTACCCATTGCACACTAAGGTGTGATTGCTAGTTATATTATATATTCATTTTTTAAAAAGATTAAACAACTCTGCAAGTGGCTTCTCCTCCGCGTGTACTCTGGAATTCTTTGCAACTTGCAGATCCTACATGTTTTTTTTTGTTTTTTTCTTTGGGTCTTGGTCCTGCGTGTCTCTTTGAGGGTCTTTGCTTGTGCCCCCATTTTCTTGGTTGGTGATTTTGTTTCTTTCTTCTGTTGGGTGTCATTTGGGGCTCGGTCTTTTCCGTTCCCAGGCTTGTGTTGAATGTTCAACTTTTGATTCCTCATGAAATCATTGAATGGAGAGGCAAGAATTCAATCATCTGAAGGAGAGGCAAACCCCCAATCATGCAAAGGATACATAGAATGATCCTAGTACTAGCAATGAAGCCAGTCAGGGTACTTGTGACAATAGAGGATCAAAGCCTTCCTATAAGGCTGTGGTTTCAGAAGGGTCGACCCCCAAATGTCTGGATTCTGCTCATTTTCAAATTGCCTCAAAGGGAAAGGACGTGGGAGATAGAGTTTTCCAACCCAACCCTGATGGAAATCGCCATGGAGATAATGCAGAACCAGGTAGGCCCCTGCAATCTTGGTGGAAAGAAAGGTAAGAACCCTAATCTTAGGGAAAAAACCTTTCGTTGTCGCCAAATAAGGATATGTCGAATGCTATTAAGGAGGAACAAATTAGGCTTAAAAACATTGTAGTTTTGTTTGTATGCATGGATGTTAGATTTCTCCCTGCTCGCAATTTTCGTGATGATTAGATAAACAATGTGTGGGGAAAAAAGCTCGGTATTGTTGTAAGTTTTAGTAAAATGATACAGAGAGGATTGTTTGTGGTGTTTTTTAAAAGTCATTCTGTGCAAGAAAAGGTGTTAAACAAAAGTTTTTGGAAAGTACATCAAACCATGTTCAGAGCACTACCATGGTCTCCCAAAGGTAACCATGAGAATGTGATCTCTCAAACCTCCCCTTATTGGGTTGAACTCAGGCATTCAGCGAGAATTTTGGTCCTTTATTCCTCAGTTGTTAAAACTGATAGGCTCTGTGTTGCAAATTGAAGACACTAAGGTAACTCTCCCTCACCTTAATTCCTGCATCATCTTGGCCCCCTCACCGGGAATTTCATTCTCGGACAACATATCACTTGATTTTGATGGAAACACCTTCCAATGGGAAATCTCCAAACTTTGAGACATTGGTGCATGTTTTCATTGTAAGTTGAATGGTCATAACAAGGAGTGTCCTCTGCTTAAAAATATCCAAAAAGAATTCTAGACTGGTAATGATAAAGGTACCAAGGATCCCAATCCTATCCCTAATTACAACAAAACCATTGTTGATTCACAGGCCATTACTTTTTTTACTCTTAACAATCCTCTGTTTGATGAGGAATATGAAGTGAGACATGCCAATGTACCTAATCCTAACCCCACAGAGAGGAATTCTTCTATTCCCTAGTATATCCCCATTCCTAGAGAAAAAGTTAATGAAGACAGTTCCAAAACAAAAAATCCCCAACACATAGCACTGGCAAAAATAAATGGAGAGGCTAAAAAAGACATAGAGAGGATCACACCCCCAAGACATCTTTAGAATAGAAGGAAGCCCCTGATGTCTCTATACCTTCTGCTAATGCTGAGGTTACTAATCTCAACAAGGAACTCACCTCTGACTCCGAGTGTATAGAGGAGGAATTCACTGAATTCATATCTAAAAAGAAGAAAAGGAAGAGATATGAAAGAAACAATAGTCTCAAAAATAATGATAGGAATAACAAAACCAAGGGAAATGAGATCCCTAAATATTTTACCAGGCTATGCAGAAATTCAACACCCCTAATTGGTCAATGATGAAGATTTAAATTAATAGTTTGAATGTGAGAGGCATGGAGATGCCAGATAGAAAGTACATAGTTAGAAGATGGTGTAATAACATCCCTAGTAAAGATATAATATGTCTCCAAGAGATAAAGATCATTGGGTACCAATCCTTTAATGTACTTAAGCTTGTATGGGACAATTCCAAATGCCTATATTATAATTATGATATAGTGAAAAGGGGTCTTGCAACCCTAATCAGCCCCTTCTAGACTGAAAAAATTATAGCTCACGGTCTATCACCCTGTAACAGAGATCTATGGATTACCTTAAATAACAATGGTAAAACGGTAGGGATATGTAATCTCTATGCCCTGAATGACTATAGAGATAGAGAAAAACTCTGGGAGTGGCTGACTTCCAACCTTCCTGAGGCTGCATAGACATTTTTTGGGGACTTTAACATGATTGAGTCTCCTAGGGATAAGTCAAGAGGAGACAAATTTGAGTAAAAAGGCAATGAATATTTCTTTTCAGCCAGGTTTAAGAGGCATTTTTCTGTCTATGATCCTATGGAAGCACTTAGAGGTAATGGTGAAGGCATTTGGTTTACTTGGTGCAATAACCAGAGAAACAATTCTAGAATTTACTATAGACTTGAGAGAGTTTACATCAACTTGTATGACATTGGGATGATATATCAACAAGTTCAACTACCCATTGTTGTCTCTCCCGCTAGCATGTCTGATCATTCCCCCATCTATACTTGTATCACCCTAAAATGCATTTCTGATCAAACTAAATCCCTTCCCAAGATACAACCCTTCAAATTGAATACTTCCCTACTAAGAAATGAGGACCACTTGGGAGCCTTGAGGATGGTGACTATCCTATCTAAATTTAGGTCTATTAATTCCACTTCTATTGATAACTGGGATAAGTTTGTAGAGGCTTGGAGAAGCACAACCCAAACCATTGTCACCAAAGAAGCAAAGGATAGAAATCTCAAAGAAAAAAATCTCAATTCCAGACTGATAAGTATTGAAAAAGAATTACAAGACCAGGGAGGCAATACCATGTTAAAAGAGTTGATTATTACTAAGGCGGAACTAAGAAACATACAAAAATAAAAAATCCAGGGTCAAAAGATTAGGGTCAAGGCTAACTAGATTAAAGAAGTAGAAAGAGGCACAAAATATTTTTTCAACATTATTAGAGCCAAACATAGCAGAGAAACTATTAGTGGTATATAGATAGTAAATAGACTTAGCAGTGATAACAACATTATTATGGACACCTTTGTGGAATTCTATAAAAATCTATTCAGTTCTGAACACAATGAAGGTAACCTCACTTGTATGGCACAATGCATTAGCATCATCCCAAAAAAATCAACAAGGAGCAATGGTGTAATCTAAGTAAGGAAATCTCCATTTCAGAAATTGAAGATGTCATTGGTGCCCTAGAAAATGGAAAATCTCTAGGGATGGATGGCGTACCTACTAAATTCTATAAAGTTAACAAGGAATGGATCTCAGTTGAACTCATTGATCTATACAAATATGCCTTTAATGTAGGGACTTTGGGGAGCAAGGTCAACAAAGGGCTTATTAAACTCCTCCCTAAAGAAGGTGACAAAACCCAAGTGAAGAATTGGAGGCCAATTACTCTATTAAATATGTCATACAAAGTGAAAGCTAAACTATTAGGTAAAACGGTCTCTAAATTTCTCAATGATATCATCTCTATCACTCAAATAGTGTTCATTAAAGGTAGATACATCCTTTAAAACCTCATTAATAATTGGGAGGCTATGCACTGGGCCAAGGACAACAATCAGAATGTTGTTATGTTTCTCCTTGATTTTGAAAAGGCTTACAATAGGATTGAATGGTCTTTTGTACTGGCCATGCTTGATAAATTGGGCCTCCCAGAGTTCTTCTACATATGGGTTAAAGTGTTGTTCAAGGACTCTAATACTATGATAGAAGTTAATGGATACTTTTCATAACCTATCCCCCTTGCTAGATCCATCAGACAAAGGTGCCCACTTGCTCCTGCCCTCTATGTGATTTCTACAGATGCACTTACCTATATTCTGAAAGCATCTAAATTTGGCCCACCCATCAAGGGTATTCCCCTACCTAATCATGAAAATCTATTCATTGAGTAGTTTGCTTATGACACTGCTCTCTTTGTGGATCTTTCTGAGAAAAAATTTAACAGAGTGGTAAATAGATTACAACTTTTTTTCACTGCCTCTGGAGCAAGAATAGCTCCTCAAAAATGTCATCCTTGGGTGGACTAACATCCCCCCCTTGGCATATTATCGAAGGTTGGAAATGGTTTGGTCCTAACTCCATTGTCAGATACCTGTGCATTCCATTTTCCATTGAGCCCTCTCTCAATTATATGTGGAATTGGATATATAGGAAAATTGAGAAGAGACATTTAAAGTGGCAAACCCATTTGTTATCCTTAGTAGGTAGGATACAAGTGGTTCAAAAGGTATTAGCCTCACATGCTATATACTTTGCTTCTAAATGGTTGTTTGCAAACTATCAAAGTAACAAACTGTAAAAGATCGTTAGAGATGTACTGTGGTCAGATGGAATTGGCAATGGGAAAAGACACAATTTAAATTTGAATTGGTGTTGCACTCCTAAGACACAAGGAGGTCTAGGGATTAAAGATCTCAAAATGAAAGGTTTGGTATTGGCCTCCAAATCGATTATCAAAGTAGTTTTAGGAAATGAACAGTGGAAAGTACTTGTCAAGAATAATATTGTCAATGCCACTATCAAAAGAGGAAAATCATGGAACAAGGTCCCCTTTATGGACATTGAAATGGGGGACTTTGAGGTAAAGGTCTCAGATTCTAAAGATTTCTCAGCATTGTGGAAGGCATGGAGGCATGTCAGAACTTTCCTCTATTCTAGACATGTCATTGGGTAGAGCCCTTGTTTTTCTATACTAGACAGTTCTTTATGGTGGGGAGTGTACCTCAATAACATGCCTCTTGCTCTTACACAGTGCTTCTCTGTAGAAAACTAGCATAATAAATAAATATCTCAAATCAATGATATACGAGAGGATAGCAAGATACTCTCCTAGGCAGAGTTAAAAAGAAAATATAATATTCCCTCCTCTCAAAAAAAAACTTACTCTCTCATTGAAAAAGAAGTGGGTAATTGGTTCCCTAGTAAATGTACCACTTCTCTCCAAAACTTGGATTACATCAAATGGATGGATGGCACACTGTTTGGTAGATCCTCCTACAAGTATATTTATACCCTCCTTAATAACAAAAATAATATTTTTGAACATATCAACCAAGTCTGGGGACTGAATTGGCCCTGTAAAAAATGGCACCTTGTTTTTGAACTTTTGTGGCATAGTCAGATTGAACCTAAGAAGATATGTTTTAAATGGATCTTCCTTTTGAAAAAGCATTTTGTTGGTAATTTTATTTCTCTAGGTGTTAAGAATCCCATTGTTTGTTCCATTTGCAAATGTTTTGAAACTTATGAACATGTGTTTTTTTAATGTCCTTGGGCTAGTAATATTTGGCTAGTAATCTCTATTTTGGTAATAGAGTCTGTTGGGGGCAAGCACATAGTCTATCTTGGAATGAATTTTTGGCTGGTTATGTTGATAATTTTGATAGTAAACTAAATTATTTTTGGCTTACCCTCACCACAGAGATATTATGGCTCATTTGGATACATCAGAATGAGGATATTTTCCAATCAAAGAAAAGATTATTACTGAGTTTAATAAAAAAATTCACAATTTTTATATCATGAAACGGGTTACATCATACATCCAGGTATCTGAGGAAATATTCCAGAGGCTGATCGATGAAGGAATCATGATCTTGTTTCCTAAATACATACAAAGTTTCACCAGCACCAATGTTATACCTGCTCTGGGAAATGAGAATAGAACCAGGGGCAGTAGGACAGACATAGAGGATCACAGTCCTCCTATCACTCTGACTAGAGACACCATTTTAGAAGAGGCAGTACACTAGGTTGGAAATAACCCAAGCGCAATCAGTTTAGAGACTAGCTATGAGCAATGGGATATAGGGGAACACAGGCAGGACAGAGAAATAGATTAAGCTGAACATCAAAAGGCACCACAATTTTGTTTATATTCAGGCTGGTTGTAAAAGTGTTGTATAGTCACTATTGACAGCAGGACTGTTAATGTTTAGTACTTTCTGCCTCATAGCATGTTTAGACAATATAAACTTATGGCTAGAATAGGCAGACTAGATGGATAATATCTTAACTTTTTTCAGTTGATTCTATATTTTCAATAGAAAAAATTATATTATATATTCATGCAAATCTTTAATTACTTCTTTTTTTTCCTAAAATTTAAACATTTAAAATATTCTCAAGAAAAATTTTAATCATAGCAAAAGAACAAATTGAAAAAAAACCTATTTTAGTAGTGCACCTATTATTTACAAATTCAAATTATATCCATAGGACTTTTTAATCATAGCAAAAGAACAAATTCAAAAAAAACCTATTTTTAGTGCGCCTATTATTTAGAAATTCAAATTATATCCATAGGACCTTATCTGACAAGCCTCTCTAGGATAGAACCAATGTGCTTATATGCTCTTAAGGGAGAGGCCAACCTTTTTTGTCACTAGCTCACATGGCCTTCATGGTTTTAGATTTTTATTTTTATTTTAGCGTCAATCAGTTAACATGGTCACTTTCCTCTACACATATCATTCCGAACTGTATTTATTAGATCTCAAATACAATTAGTGTATTTTAAAATTTTTAAAATGACTAGTGAATGTTAAAAGAAAATTTAATAATAGGTAATTCTTCAATTTATTTGCTAAAGTTGAGGAATTCCTTTTATCTAGTGATTTTATTTGATGGGGGTTGCTAAAAAATTGGATATTTATCATTTATATTGATCTTTGGAAGGTGACATCTTGGGCATACATACTTCAATTCAATTTTGTTAAAAACAATTCTACTTTTTAAAATTAAAATTTTATATTTTATTGCTAATTTTGATGTATGAATTTTAAGATTTTTCATGTTCCTAGAGGTTTGGTTACATAAATCTTATAAATTGGAAACTTTAAAGCCTTTATTTTTAGCTCAACAATACCCTTTTTAAACTCTAATTTCATAGTGAATGATGATTAGTCGAGTTAATTATTTTCTAGGTATGTAGTATCAACATCATAGACTCGTTCAAGTTTTCTTAAATTATTAAGGTAAAATCAACTTTGTTATTTTCTATAATAGCAATTATTTATACAATAAATATGAAGTACGATAAAAAAAAAATAGTAGATGTTCATTGATTAGTCATTTTGAGTGCTTCTCATATGATTATTGTATAGATTGTGTTTGTTTGGTTTATATTTAAATCATCTAAGGGGTATATGAGGAGTATATCAAAGTTAATGGTTGCATTTTTAGATTACAATTTTGATATCACCTTAAATAAAAAGAAATATAAGTATTACAAAGATACTAGTAAATAATTATATAGCTATATATATTGTATATCTATATGGAAATTTTCCTTTGCAAAGTAATCATTAATGGAAGCAATAATAGGCTAGCCTGAATGAGTATATCTTAATGTTTAAGTGTTGAAAGTAATTATTTTTGTTCCATATAACATATTAAGTTACCCTTATTTTTGACAAAAATCTATTAATGTATGAAGATTCTAATGATATTTCATTCCAAAATGATCTTATTATTGATTGCCTTCTGCTAAATGATTATATTCACAAATACATTTATGAACTTGAATCTACATTTTCTAGGAATGTTAGAAAGGATTTTTATCTCAAGTTTAGAAAAAAAAATCATAGAAGTAATCGTTTCCCATGAGCGTAGCATAAATTATTCAAGATATATCATTAAAAGTATGTTGTTCTATTCTATGAGAAACACATTTCAAGTAAGGATTGTAATCATCCATACACATTGTGTGTCAAAAATTTTATTGCTAAAAGTATCTAAGAAGTATTATCCTTTATGTGTTTGGTCTCATTTTTTCTTATCATATATTGATTATACATTAAGAATTTGAATGGGCCTCCCTATAATCCATTTTATGTATAATTGTTTACATGTCATCCTTCACATTGCTATTAGTTGTGATAATTGAAAAAAATATCAAAACATGTTATTTAGAAAATATCATTGGATTTTATCTTGTAACAAGCTCTAGTTTAATGTTATGTAATTTTTAAGCTAATTCTTCTAAGGATTTAGCAATGAAATAAAAAACAATAAATATCAATTCATTTTTGGAAAAAATGTTATTCATTAGATATGAAAAGATGAATAGTGAAAATTCTCTACAACTAGGATTTGAATCAGAGTCTTAATTGTACTCCTCGTGCATGTTCTTGGGTGTGCCATTAATGGCATCTACCTCTCCAGGGGTGGCAAAGGATAATAGTACCCTGAGCATTAATAATCCCCAAGGAAAACCCTTCGGAGTATAATTGTCAATCCAAAGGTAGTAGGCAACAATCTCTCACCAATTGAAGGAAGTTGTCCAAGCAACGCAGGGGATGGAGAATGCAGAGAACAAGGCAAACCCATATCATTCAAGCAAGCCATCCAAAATGAGAGGATGCTCCTAGATGTAGCACAATTCATCACAACCATTACCTAGGCCTCAACCATAACCACAAGAATTGGAGGTAAGGTTCCACCGACCCCCAAACTTGTTATAAAACCTAATCTCTAGATGCATTATGCTATAGAATAAGAGAAAAGTAGGCTTAGAAAAACTTTTATCTTCTTCATTGTTATTAATGTTTCTAGGTTACCCTCTAGAGCTTTCCTAAATGATTTTTTTCAATGTGTGTAGAGCCATAAAATAGGTTTTCACTTTTCATACTGTTGTATGTTGCAAAGAGGTCTTTTTTATTTTTTTTTTGTGACTCAAAAGCACAACAATCCATTATAAATAAGCAATTCTAGAAAGAAGGGCCTTACAAATTTAGATCCATTCCTTGGTCCCTTGAGGCCTCTCACAATGAATTACTTTCCCTCTTGAGCCCTAGATGGGTGGTTATTGGTAATCTTCCCCCATTGTTACTCAACCTTATTCCACAAGTGCTCGAACCCGTTGGCAAAGTTCTGAGGATAGACCAGTCCAATGTCTTAAACTCACACACTGATCTTTGTGTTCTCATATCCCTCAAAAAAGGCATTGACATCTGTGATTCCCTGTAGCTTGAACTTGGCAGCTCTCTTGTTGTCTACTTCATTACATTCCTGGGAGGAATTAACAGTTGTTATCTGTGCAGAAAAGAAGGCCATAAGAAACAAGACTCCCCCATTCTCAATAAACATAATCCCTCATCTGAGGTGTCCCGAAGTGTAACTGATGCTTCTCTATTACCCAATGCTCATGACCCCCATTCCAAACCTCTCTCTTCCCCACAAGCCAATTGCCCCCAACTGGAAACCCCAAGGAAAAACTAGACTCATTACCTCAATAGGATAATAACCCTAAAAAATGGATGCAAAACTCCCTCCTGCTAGCAGACACATTGGACAAACTCAAAGGAAAATTTGACCAACAAGATTCTCCTCCTTTTATTAGCTTGGAAGTCCCTTAAGCCTTCCAAGATCTTCCTTATGCCAAAGAACTTGACTTTAGTTTGAAAGACAAAGGAACCCCCCCCCTTTACCCAAACACAGAACTCAGAATGCTCAGTAGATTGCTCTAAAAATGATTTAATTAAAGGCGGATAAAGTCAGATCCATTCCAAAGCCCAAGTGGAAGATCTACTATATTCTCCCTTCCAGTCGAGGAGATTCTTTTGTCCTATCTACATATATAAAAATCTTGGTAGAGGAGGGGGATGGCCCACATCATTTCCCTCTACCCCCAATCTCTCCTGTATCTAGCTCTTCCTATATCCCTAATGTTTATGCTAGAGATACCATTTTTCCCTCATCCAAAGAACATGAGGATAAACTTAATATTTTCTCGGTTGTGGTGATCCCTACTCCCCCTACCCCCGCCACGTGACATAAATTTTTTGTCCCCTAGGTTGGAGGGAAGTCCATGGCTACCCTCCTTCGCTATAGATATGCTTGGGGTGGAGGTAGTGCAGAAGGATAGTCTGGTCCTAGAGGAGGGAAAAATCAAGGTAGATCAAGACAATTTGGCCAAAGAGTTAGATGAATCTTTTGTCTTCACCTTAGATGCCAGTAAAAGGATAAATAAATCTACCATACCTATAAAAATATCCCCTTTAGAAGGATTAGAGGGAGTAATCATCAAGAAGAATAGGGGTACACCCCCCAACTTGAGTGAAAACCCCAAACCTTTCAAAGCTCTAAGAAAGGATATCCATCAATGCTTCAGGAGCTTTAAGGCTCCAATGGATATTAGTAAGTAAAATACTCCATGGAGTTAAACCTATCTTCATGGAACATCAAAGGACTAGAATCCTCTGATAGGAAATATGTAGTTAAGAGGTTTCTTTTTACTAATAAGGATATTAATATTCTAATGATTCAAGAAGTTAAGGCAGTAGGTTTCTCTCTTGATATAGCATTAAAATGCATTTGGAAAGATGAAAAGGCCTTCTCCACCAATAACCAAAAGGGAAAAGGGAGTACCTCTATCCTTGAAGGGCCTAGGTGGAAGAAATCAGTCAAGAAATGGGGCTCTTCCCCTTGCAATAGGGAGGTTTTGACCACTTTTAAAGGAGCAAACACTACCTTTGGTGTTTGTTCAATTTATGCACCCAATGACCATAATGATAGGATTGAGCTTTGGAAATGGATCTCTGAGCTGGAAAATATTCCTTGGGTGGTTATGAGAAATTTCAATATGATTGAAAGGGCACAAGACAAATAATGTGTGTGAGATTTCAATGGAAGGGGAATGATATGATCTTCTTGAATAGAATGATCTCCAAAATGAATCTTTTTGACACCTTGGTGAACAAGAAAAGTGATTCCAAAGGAATATGGTTCACCTGGTCCAATTATCAAAAAGGTGAGAGGAGGATTTACTCCATACTTGATAGAATCCATATGAAAAAATGTCTATTCAGCTGTCTGACCATCCTATTGGACAATTGTGTTAAAGTCCATCCTTTCACCCTTTCTGACCACCATCCAATCCTCACCTCTATTCAACTGGTCTCTAAACAAAGAAGCAATCCATTCAAGAAGACAGGGTTTTTGCTAAACTCCTCCCTCCTTAATGACCCTGATGTTCTAGCAGCCATCAAGATCATTTCCTAGTTCAATGAACAAATAACAGAACATGACTATAAGATTGATAAATCGAATCAAACAACTGAATCCTGGCAGACCATGCTTAAGATTGTAAGTAAGAAGAAGGCTAAGGATTGGAGGAGGAAAGAAGTTAGGCTAGTGGAGGGACTTCAAGAAGTAGAAATTCTCATTCAGAATCACCATCAAGACCCTTTTCTTTTAGATAATGTTATGCTCTGTAAAGAGGCACTTATAAAACTTCAACTGACCAAAATGAAGGGGGGCAAGATTCAATAAAGGATCAACTGGATTAACTTGGGAGATAGAGGATCCAAATTATTTTTTAAAACCCTTAAGAAGAAGGAAGTCAGAGACAATATCACCTATATTAGAGAGAAAGGAATTGATATCACAAATCAAGAAGACATTGTCAATACCTTCTCCTCATTTTATAACCTACTTTTCACCTCAGAGGACAAAACTGCTATGGACTCAGCTAGATAGAAGATAAAAAGTATCATACCAAGGAAGGTTAGCAAGGAAGATGTAGATAAAATAGGGAGAGAGTTATCATTAGAATAAATTAGGAATTCTATGTCAAGTATGGCCAACAACAAGTCCCCTAGCCCTGATGGTCTAAGTATTGAATTTTTCAAAAGAAATATAGACTAGATAACTCACAGCCTACTCAAAACCTATAGGGAGGCTTTTGACATTGGGGCCTTGGGAACTATACTCAATGTAGGGCTGATTAAATTGATTCCCAAAGATGGGGACAGACTGCTCATCAAAAAATGGAGGCCAATTACCTTACTTAATGTGGGTTACAAGATACTCGACAAAAGTTTGGCTCTTAGGATTGCCAATCTCCTTCCTAAGGTGATCAATAAAACCCAAATGGGGTTTTTCAAGGGGAGATACATACTAGAAAACCTTCTTAAATGTTGGGAATTACTAGATTGGGCCAAGTCATCAGGTTAGCATAGTTTTATGCTTCTCATTAACTATGAAAAAGTATACGACAGAACTGAATGGAATTTTATCCTCTATATGCTAGATAGCCTGGGGTTTCCAGAATCCTTTTGAAAAATGGTTGTCACACTAATAAATGGTGTTGTGGAAGCTATAGAGGTTAATAGAGTTATATCAAGAGTCTTTGAACAAACCAAATCCATCAGGCAGGGGTTCCCTCAAGCCCCATCACTCTTTGTTATAGCCCCTGACTCCTTGCACTACCTTCTTTGAGATGACACCCTTTCCCCTAGAGTTATAGGGGTGGTTCTTCCAAATGGTGAAGAGGTGGCCAATATCTAGTTTTCAAACAACACAGCAATCCTCATGAACCTAGAGGAAAAAAATATGGGCAGGCTTATGGTTAAACTGGATCTATTCTGCAGCAAAATTTGTATTGAAAAATCAGTTATGTTGGGGTGGGATACTCACCCCTAGTTTGGTGGAGAAAATATGAACTAGAATGGGGAGGCCCTAACCACATTTTAAAATACCTTGGGATACCTTTCACAGTAGAATCCAACATTAATAATATGTGGAATTGGATCAAAGATAGGATAAACAATAAGCTTAGAAAATGGAGCAGTAACATGTTGTCCTTCCCAAGGAGAGTACAATACTACCAAAAAATAATTTCCTCCTACACTATCTTCTACTCCTTAGCTTGGATCTTTAACCAAAACCAATTTGATCAGATTCAAAAAATCATCAAGAACTTTCTATGGTTAGACGACAGAGGCAATAAGAAACTTCATGTAGTTACATGGGCCAAAGGCAACAGTTGGGGAGGTATAGAACTTAAGGATATCAATACTCAAGGAATTTCCTTGGTAGTCAAATGGATTGTAAAATCCTCACAAGGTGATGAACTATGGAAGGTCTTACTGAGAAATAACCTCTTTAGGGATCACCCATGTAAAGCCAAGAAGTGGAGCATGCTGAGCTACACTGATCTGTTGGGAATGAAGTACAAAATTAGTGTCCAAGGATCTAATGTCTTTAAAACAATATGGAATACATGGAGATATGTTAGTAAAAATATCTAAATCATTATCTCACTAGAAGGGAATGGAGTGATATGTGATACGAAATCAATCTGGTGGAATCTCAAACACAATGGCAAACCCTTGCCTCTCCTTCAAGGGTGCTCTGCTAAAAAGTGGGAAGAGAAAGGAGTAAAATTATTTCAAGATATACTCCACCAAGGAGTATTGATCACATGGGGAACATTGGCCTCAGACTTCAAACTTCCTCATTCCCAAAGGAGAATCCATGATATAGTTTCTGTTGCACTCAACACTCTAAGAAGAGTAACATCTTACTTCTCTAATCACAATTTCTCATTCCAGCTTACTTGGTAAGACTCCTCCCCACTTCACCAAGTTAAAAAAAATATATATTTACCAAAAACTCATTCAAGGCCCTAAGATCCTTACCCATGCAAATTTCAAATGGTATCCTAATGCTCCCCTCCCTAATTGGAACACATTATGTGCTAATCTATGGTTGAGACCTGTGGAACCTAAGGTTACTTGTTTTCTTTGGAGGATAATTCTTCACAAAATTATTTTCAAAAATCCCATAGGAGAACCTAATCTCTGCACTATCTGTAGACACCCTAAATCTATCGATAATGTCTTTTTTGAATGCTTGTTTTCTTCTAAAATTTAGAATACGTTTGGTCTATCCTATATTACCCATTTCAATGCTCTGAACATAATATTTGGAAACATTAATAACAACAAGTTTTGCAATTCCTTTTTTACTTTACTTCCATCTATGATATTATGGAATATTTGGAAAGAAAGGAATAATGATGTATTGGTAGGGAAGGCTAGGAATCTTACTGAGTCTCTCAAGAGACTCATGTACCTCAATATTTCCTTGTAAGTCACTGCCATTCTAAAGCTAAAAGAAGACAAATTCCTCTAGATTATAAGGGAGGGAAAAGGCACTATCTATAAGAAAGATATAGCTCATGGTTTCACTACCAATAAAGCTAGAAAAAAATTCAACAACATTCTTTATAATTTTTTGCAATAAGTGAAGGAGGATAACTTGGGTACATTCACAGTTGCAGGGATAGAAGTTGGGAACCATGAATTTATAGGATACACTGTTGTGTCCCTGGATTCTAATGCATCTGATGAAGACCATGATGACCCCCCGGAATGAATTTTAATTTGTTGCACCAATAGCTAGTATAATATGTAACTAACGTATATAGTACATGGTATTTTAATTCTCTTTTATACCTAGTTGTGCAGATCATTCCAGCGTTATTGTAATCACTCATAAACTCTTGATGTAAACTCCATTTTTGTTCCTATGATATGCAATATAAAAAAATTGTTAGTCATTTATGTTTTCCATGTTACCACAAGCATTATGAGGTTTGATCTTTTGGCTATATAAGTCCAATCACTTGAGGAAAATATAATTAATTTATTATAAGAATATATTAATATTTTAAATAGATTTTGTAACTGAATTTCTTTATCGCTCCATGTCCAAGAAAAGTGCTCCAAATTTCATAAATTAATAGTCAATCCTTTTGTTCATGACCATTCATTATATAATTTAAAAATCATATTTGATGCAGGGTGGGCCAAGAGAATAGGGGACCAGGGCACTCCTAGCTATCTAGGCCAACCTTGCAGACCAACATGGAAGAAACAACACAAAAAGGAGAGAAGAAACAACATATACTTTCTCATTAATTCATTAAAATCAATACATTTTGGGCTGTAAGGCCTTCCTGGGTCCGGTCATAAACATTCAAATTAATTATAGAATGATCTTCATACATCCAAGGTCAAAAACCTACCAGCCAAATATCTCAACACTAAATCTTCTATCACAAGCTGATACCAAATTCCTCCTAACTATTGAGCTTCCCCCTAATGCTAAGAACATAAACCAAATATATAAAAGAGTCCACCGAAGAGGTCGGCACTCAAATCCCAAAGAAAGACCCAAATTTAGGTCCATACATATCCTAATGAGAGACCCCACATTAATTATGCCACAAATATTTAAATGTAGAAGTCGGCCAGATCAGGACAAACAACTTGGTAAGAAGATAACCAAGCAATAGGAACAACTTGGTAAGGAGTTAACCGAGAAAAAGAAATGACTCAGTGAAATAACCCATCAAGAAAGTGTAATTACCTTTTCAATGACTCCCCCTATGTGCATGCCTTGGTACAATTTCCTCCTTTTGGTGCATTTTCCCCCTTTGGTACATACATACATTTACCCCCTTTTTTGAAATTAATGACAAAGATCTATTACTTATAGCTTGTCAAATATGTATGAATGGGATTTATGTATGGCTGTCATCAGCTTGTCCCATTTCTCCTTGAGGTGTTGGAGGTTCATGTGCTCCAAAGTTATTCTAGCATGCATGTCATAGATACTTTCTATGACTGACATCTCTAGGGTGTAAATTAGAGTCTTTCCCAAAGTCATGTGTTGTAGCAGCAATGTGAGATTTATTAGTAACATATCTTGGAGCTAAGTTACTTCATCTCTGATTTTTCTTTCTTACTTTTCAATTTCAAGTCTCAACCATTTTGATTCTACAATTTTCTCATAATGTAGTTGGAATGCATTTGGATTGGTTGACAGACTTTGTGCACTAGCTTTCAGATCTTCATTAATTTTCACAATCTTTTCACTATGCTTAGTAGTGAATTTCTCTAGTGTGCACAACTTTTGAACTAGGTTAACTACTTCTGATATGATTGGATCTAGTTTAGTTACTAGCTCAGAAAGTTTTACCGTGTTTTCTACCACTTCTTGGCTGATTTTCTCGGTTATCTTGTAGTGACACTTCTCTTTTGCATGTTCTTCAATGACCTTGTTGGCTTCTACATTCTATGATGTTATGGTCTCGGTCAGAACTACTAGTTGATCAAGAATTGGTGCATTTTGATCAATTTGTGTGTCAGGAACTATTTGCAATAGGATTTCCTTTGTAGTATCCAGGACTTGTAATTTTTTGTCCTACATCTTGAGCTTGTCATGTATTGCCTTCCTTTTGCATAGTTCACCATACATTGTTAGTGACTCGAGATCCAGTGTTCTTGGATCATGTCAATGATCTCATCAAGTCTTATTGGTGTTTTTCTCTTTTTATTCTTCTTCTTCTTGGGAATGGTGCTGGAAATAGGGGAATGAAGGATTATTGCAAGATCATTTTCTTTCTCTTTTGATTTCAGTGATTGTCTGGGAGGTGTGGTGCCTTTGGTATGTTTCTTGGTATGAACCTATTGGTTGGTTATATACATCTCTACTTCAACCTTGTCTTGATTTGGAGCCTTGTCTTTCTTTCCACTATCCTCGATTGGTGTATCACTCAATTTCTCTCTATTATTATCTATCTTTTCCTTTTTTGTATCTTTCTACTCCTTATTTGTATCTTTATGCTCCCCATGTTCATCACCTTTTTCCTTGGGTATGTTTGCATCAAGCTCTGGTGGTGTATGTTTTGATTTAGTAATCACATTGATTTCTTCAATCAAGTAGGTTAATTTACCTAGTATAATTGCCTGTGCAACATCAGTAGTGTCCTTTTCATTTGTAAGCTCGGTGGTAGTAGTGACATCTTCATCATCCTTTGCATCATTATCATTAGATTTAACATGAGTTATATATTTTATTGTGATGTCTAGTGTTTCTCCTAATGATTTCAATATCTTAGGTATATCAACCATGACTTTTCTTTCTTCTGTTGTTAGGTCAATGGGAGTGACATCCTCGATGTCCTTGCTCAAAATGTGCTTGGAGCTCGGTGTGGCCTCCTTCTCCTCATTGTGAGTTGTCTCGGTGAGAGCTAGTATCTGCTTGGGTGGATTGAAGATTTGTGTCCAAATCTTATTACTCTCTATATCAATCTCCTCTAATCCATCTTGTAGTAGTTTCTATGCTCTTGCCTTTGCAGAAAATGTCTTTGCATTCTCCTTCATTCTTGAGTTGATTTCTTCAACTATGGAATCGGGCATGAAAGTAACTAGGGATCTTTTCCTCATTTGTTTCTCCGTGTGTAATGCATATGTCCACCTAGCCGATACTTTATCATTTACCTCTTGTGGAATACGTTGGTTAAATTGTAGAGGTACATATTTGTAAGCAACCATCATCTTAATGATTGCTTCTTCTATTTTATCCTTACCCTGAGTTGATAGAGTTCCCCATTGTCGAAGCTTATTATGGTGTAGACTTCCTGTGTTAATGATTAACTCTGCAATTTCATCAATTGTCTTAGGAATTTTGTCCTTCTATGCTTCGATCCTTTGTTCTTGTTCATCCTTTTCAGTGTCATCCTTATCTTCTTTTCCTCTTATATATCTCCTTCTTTGTTTCGGTGTTTATTTCCCGGTAGAAGATGTATTCTTTATTTTTTGATAATTTCTCACAATTCCTTTTTTCAAGGGTGGTGCATCTACCTCTTTTATTGTCTTTCACCTTATTCTTGATGTAGCTGTCACTTTATTAACCTTTGTTTTCTTGACAGGTGGTGCATCTAATTCAATAGAGTCTAGATCACTTATCTCTTTAGCTTCATGAATGGGTGACTGATCCTCAGTGATATCTACTTATTGTTCCAATTCTTCATCATTCACAGACAGTTTCTTTTGAAAAGTGTTCATTATTTTAGTCTTCTTTCTATATATCTTGTTTACTACTAAATCAATCTTGATTCTAGACTTGGCTTCCTCATATGTTCCAAATATTTTTAAGGTTTTATCCAATGGCACATTTAGTAGAGTTTCAATAGATGTTGTATCTTGATCAATATAAATTTCATATTCTAGTGGTGGTAACCATGTTTTTCTTCGTTGTGCAGGTTTGATGAGTGTTTAGTCTATACCAACTAAAAAGAATATCTTATCCTTATATTTTTCTACTAGTTAACCAACGATTCACATCCTCTTCTTCATTCTATCCTTGAATGTTGTAAAGTATTCATCCATTATAGGTGTAAATTTATCTCCTAGTGACTTAATGAAATCACTGATCTATGCAGTGATTGGTCGGTTTGTGTCCCAATTGACATTACAAATTGAAGAAAAGAAATTCTGAAAATAGAAGAATGTGCACATAAGGAGGGAACCAAACATACATTAGTTAGATCTAGTTGATCTAATGGTTCTCATATTCTCTTCCAGTTTCTTTAGTAGCATCTCATATATGTCTAGATGCAGTCCCTTCTTGACAATTTTATATGCAATATCAATTGCTCCACATGCTATGTTGTTCATTCTACTTACTTGTAATATCTTGTACCCAATTGCATATGCACCAAATTTCATCTCATGGTCAGTGATTGAGTTAAATTTCAAACCTTTTCCATCCCACAAGGCTCTATTTAATTTTTCAATCTTGGGGCGTGAAGGATGCTTTAGGGATTTTTCCTTCTCAGTGATGGGATAACTGCTCACTACATGAATCACATCTTTTTTGATCATTTTTGGTTCATCTAGCCACATTTTCCCATTATGTAATTGACTGGGTACTATCTACATCCACTTGGTTTTGAATTATTCCTTTTACTTCTATGTCCTTGTACTCATCCTTTAGTTTCCATCTATACATAGCTTTTTATAAGCTTCCTTAGTCTCCAAATCTTCAATCTCTGCAACCTTGTAGTGAATGTATGCACGGATATCTTCAACAAACCAAACCATAGGAGGAATACTTGAAAATTCTCCCTTATCATCGGGTTGAGTAGCAACCTCAGGACAAAACTTGTATTTTGGTTCCTCACATGTTGAGTTCTTGATAAGAGTGACCTTCCTATCCTTTTCCATTTTGTTTTTCAAGATTCGTGAGCTGGATTCCATTTGTTCATAAAATTAGGGCTTCTTCACAAATCAATTGATAGCTCGATAAGTCTAGATACCTACTGGATGATCATGGTTAATCACTCTATAATGTGATCATTGTGAATTTCTCTTCTCGCTCTGTAGTTTTCTTATAAATGCTAGGTGAGCGAAATGAGCTTTCATCAGCCCTTTTATAGACAATGTTCCCTAAGTGATGCATTGAATGCTTCACCTACTTCTTGGTTGAAAAAAAAAAGATTCTTGGTCAACACACAAATACTTTACCTCGGTGATTATACAATTCTTGTAGACAATGTCAACTGGTTTGTTGATCTAGTGCATGCACACCGATGATGTTCGATATGTAGTGTTAACTTGGTTGTTCTTTTCCATGTATACCGATGTGTAGTGTATCCTCGGTTTTCATTGACCGACCAAAATAGATTCACATTAACATAAGAAGTAATACCATAGTGCATCTTCATTCATGCTAATTTGGCATATTATTAATGAATATAGGAACTGATGTAAAATATAGCTTTGTAGAGTATAGTTTCATACTTACTTGTTTTGCTTAGGTAGGGGTGGTGAAATCACCAAATCCATTGGATGAGGTGTCACCTATTGCAGTCCTTGGTCCAAAATCATCTTTTATTAAATCTTTCCTCCACATTTTATTTCTCATTCTCCTCATGTCTTCAATAGTATTTCCATTTTCAAAAGTTCTTGTCTCTATCACTCAGTTTCTATAGTCTTTTCTTAAATGACTAACCTTATGACAGTGTAAGCAAGTTTTGTAATTTTGGTGCTAGTCCAGCTTATAGATCTTCTTGTCCATTTCCTCCTATATTTAGTAGCTATATGTCCATATCTACCACATGTTATAAAATTTACCCAAGTTTTGTAATCCCAAACATATGAGTTACCAACTCTTCTTAGTTTATAAGAATTTTCTTTTTCTTTAGGTTTCCATACTTGCTTTTTCTTTTTTCCTGCATTCATGAGATGTGTGGCCATGAATTTTTAAAGTAGGACAATGTTTTTTGATGTAGGATTCCTTCTTTGGTTCGTTCACATTATATCTACATTCATTTTCTTTGTCATGCTCCACAAGGGAACTGGGGAAGAGAATAGAGATTCTCTTTCAAAAAGAAAACCTAAGTAAAAATTCATGAAAAATTTTGAACTTTTTAAAAGAATTATGTGAATAAAACTTAAACTTAGATTCCTTCCAGGGTTCCCTTCTAATTTAATGCATGATTCAGTTAAGTCCATTAAGTAAGCTAACAACAAGATTTATTTCTCAAAGAAAACTACATCATATCCTTATAAGATTCTTTATTAAGAAATACCTAAGTACTTTCATTTCAATTTTCCATTTAAAACCATCTATATTCCTAAGTATTCTTTATAACCTTTAAATAAAATAGAATCATCTAAATCATTGCAAATAATACATTATTTTTTCAATAGCCTTTCTTTTAAATCATCCATAATGAAAATCATACTACTTAACTTAAAATCTTACAAAATCCTTTTCTTTTCCAACATACATCTTTTACATAAATTTCACATCTCCCTTTTCCCTTTTCCTAAATCTATCCATTCCAAATACATCATTTTAAATTATGTCAATGATTACATTACATTCATCTCCTCATGGGAGGTAACAATAATTTACATCATGGAAGATAATCACAAGGCCTTCATTCTTCAAAAAAACTGGTACATAAGCAAGAATGAATCTTCAGAAACTGCCTCCACAAAAGATACCTCGATAAAATTTTTACCACCCAACCACATGGATACCAAATGGCCCACTCCCCTGTGCTAGGAGATAAACACCAAGGTCCACAAAAAGGGATAGCTAGGCCATACCTAGGGTTGGGTAACCTTTTCCCAAATAGAAAGGAAAGAAAGGGTCAAAACATAAAAAAAATTCCCAAAAAGGTTCTAGGGCTTGGTAGAAACTCTAAGAAACCACCTAAGTCAGTGTCATCGTATAGGCCTCCTTGGGTTGTCCTAGTACTAGCCACTCTGGCCCTGGCCCCCAAGTAGGCACATGCGGGATCGAATGTCGTTCGTACAGACAAGCACCATTCGATCATACCTACGTGTAGGTACCTTATCCCACTCCCATCCATAGCCTTTACAAGCACTAATGGCATGGGTGAGGCACATTTAATCTTTTTAATGTTAGAACCCATTCCCATAAGTTTAATTAAGTTTTCGCTTGTTTAATAACTCTTCAGTCAGTTATCCTGGTTCTAGCCACTTACGGCCCTAGCCCCGCACTAAGAGCCACCCACTAGGTGTCGTTAGGTTTTATACCCTTAACCCACATATCACAATTACATCATACACATATTAAAAAAATATTATAAACACATTTGAGAACTGCTACAAAGAATAGAAATTAATAAGATAGTATATTGATGTTTAGAGAAATTAGGAACGTTTGAGGATGTTTAGAATGTCCTGATCCTATTAGACCACTCTAAACCCTAAACTACTCCCTACACACATCCTAAACCTATTAAGGCATCTAAATGCACTAAACATAACCTTCACCCACAAGGAATGGACAAATCTAAGGTTTACACAACATTTCATATACCAAAAGATAATGC
>MU227862.1:90484-126004 GCA_018584345.1 Thuja plicata | reverse complement strand
TTATTTTTACATTTATTATTTATATTGCCATAGGCATTTTGTTATTATGAGTATTATAAAATAATACCATAAAATTATACATTATTATTGATATTAAAATCACATGATTAAATCTTATACCAACTCGTTCCTAATGAGATATGCTAGCATAATAGTAGCTACTACTAAAGATAAATTACTAAATCATACCTTCAAATAAATAATGACTCACATCAATAATCAAATTTGAGCATACCAAGAAGACAAGAACTAGCTATAAATCCAACAAACTAAGAGATCACATAATACATCCACACAAGGGACTGACTCAGGAACTCCCCACCTAAGGATAGAAGGATTAGAGGCAGAGTTTCTTCCTGTAGAACCTGGTGATATCTCCATAACAACAACAACGATCAAGGATTTTGAGGGATCGCTCAGACCTGTGAATCCAGGTGGAGATGATACCCGGTACCTGCAATCCTGCATCACCAAGAAGAGATACATATATATACATATGGATATTCATACAAATCAGATATATGAAAACAGATGACCAAGATCGATACATCATGTGGACCTCAACTAATTGAGTAACTACGACTTCATCCTGAGCCATGAAAACACATCAGACACATATCCATGAAACATAAAACATCATGATAATGGTTAGATTCGAATCCTTTGGTTAGATCCATAAAACATATAAAAATAGATGGTTTTCTAATCTCATAAACATATAAATGATAACCATAAATGAGCTTATCAATCATATCATCATCCACAAAATATAAATGTAAATGTATAGTTCTAACCATCATAATAAAATTTCCAAGTCAAAAGTCCAAGTATCACCATAGGAGATGGTATTACATTCTTTGTGTCTGTGCTTGTTACAGTTATAAAAATTACCTATGAATGTAGAAGTAGTTTTAGGAATACCTTTAGCTTTGTTCTTGCAGAAAATTGATGTGTGGCCTAGTTTTCCATAGTGATTGCATGAATTCTTCTTTTCCCTTGGATTTGTGTATACATCTCTTTGATTAGCTTGGTTTGATGATTCTCCATGCTCAGTATACCCTAAATTGGTATTTTTGTTGAGTCTCCTTTGTTCATTCAATAAATCATCCATTCTTTTTATATTTTCTTCAGCTTTCTTTATCATATCATTATGTTGTTGTTGAATCCTTACGTCATGCTTGAGTTTCTCATTTTCTTCTCTTAGTTCACCAATAACATCCAATTTTCTATTGAGCTCTATGTTTACTCGGTTGGCCTCATGACTCATAAGAACTATTTGATTGGTGGTCTCAATGTGATGTTCAGTAAGTCTCAGTATCTCAAATTGTTTCTCTTGTAACCTATTAGTAATATTTCTCTTGTCATCAATAGCTAAAGCTCATTCTTGTTCATCTTGTCTTGCATTATTCATAACATCAATCATTCTTACCATCTATGTCTCTTGACCGATCTGTAGTACCTTCACTTGTTCAATCAGATGTTGATTGATTTCATTTATATTTGTAATGCTTCCTTCAAATGTATCAAATGTATTACCAGATCCAGATGAATTAAATAAATCAGGTATCTCTTCTTCATGATAGTTAGTTTCAATGTAGTGAGATTCCATGACTTTTATTTCAGCCAAGAGCTCTTTCATCTTGTTTCTTGCCTCTTTGTATTGCTCAAATAAAATCTGTATCTGCAACTTCTGATTCTCAATTCTTATCAATATTATACCTTTCCATTATATGATAATTTTTCTTAAGTGATTTAAATTTTTCAAAATAAGAGATCTAGCTCTAATAGCAATTGTTGGAATAATTGAATGGTGTGTACTGAGAGGGGACGGGTGAATCAGTTATCTAAAAACTTTAATCACTTTAACCTTTAGTAATCATTGCTTGCATAACTGACCATTGAAGTTTTTCTAATTTATGCATGTAATATCATAAGATAAATGTAAGTGCATGTAAACAAACATATAAACATTCATGAACCTCATTTACACAAGATACAAGAATTGATAACACAGAAAGCCCCTGTTAGAAGGTAAAAACTATGGTGGAGATGAAACCCAAAAAGATTCACTATCTATAGAATGGAAGGTGTCGATTAAGGCTACAAGTTGTGATCACTTCTGATGATCTTACCTTGTTAGGAGTAACATGTTAGACTTTTTAAGTCTACTCAGTTAAGATATTTTAGCAACACAATGTATGTGTACACTTGGTTAAGAGATTTACAATAAGACTGTTGAGTCCACCTTCTTAAAGGATTTCTTCTATTTGCTACAATTGTTAGAGAGTAGAAAATATATATATGAACTGATAGCTTTCGATATTGAATTTCTTATTACAGATCCTTTAAGTCCTCAAAATATATTTATCACCTATTATGATGGATAATACCTTTGTTCTGCTCGGTGGTCTTGAATGTAGTTCTTCATAACTAAATTCTTCTTTTTCTTTTCTTCTGCATGAAACTCTTTGTCTAATCCATATATTTCCTTCTGCAACTAATATCATCATCTTCTTGATTGATTATAAATGTATAATGTCTTGACCTAATTAGGTTTCACACTTTTCTTTATAACTCTAATGATCAAAGGTTTACAACTAGACCTTAATCTCCTAGTTTTCATGAATACAATAAATTAAACTAATTAAATCCATTACTTATTATTTTCTTTATCCTCAAGAAATGGTTGTCCAACTAAGCATAAAGCTATTTTTAAGACTAAAGTGCTTTATCTAACGTGTATCTCAGATCTTCTTTTCTTGGCAATTAAATTGTCTCTCGGTAGAATGGTGCTCCGCATACTCTGTAGACTATGCTCGATGATGTCTCTATAATCATTTTTCTCGATTTACTCTGTGGAAATTTAGTGCTTGGTTTACTCTAAGATCTGATGTGCTAGGTTTACACTGTGAATTGTTTTCCTCATGTTATACTATAAACTATCTATCTCAGGTTGCATTGTAAATTATCTGTCGGTCTACACTGTGACCAAATGTTGTTTCCTTGTATACTAATGACAACTTCTGATCCTTTAAGGATTATCAAATCAGTGTATACAAACCAGTATTCTGACTTACTCCTTTTGCAACTTGACAAACTCCACATATTTTCACAAATTTATGAACATCCTTATACAACCGAGGCCAAAAATACATTTCCTTAAGCAAACTCAATGTTTTATCAATACCAAAATGTTCAGCCAAACCACTACTGTGTTTCTCCTTTATCAAATTAGTTATCATTGATCCTCTTTCTATGCATAACTAAGTACCTTTGAACATCATATCTTCCTGAATGAAATAGTTTTCATACTTACTTGATTGATTTGGAATAGGTTCTTTGCACACTCTCCGTGGCTCAGAAAAATCAGGATCATTTTCATACAAATGTTTCATATCATCAAAACCAATAACTATGATTCTCATTTCAGCCAACAAAGATCTTATTCTACTTAATGCATCAACAAATTGATTAAAAACTCCACTCTTATTCTTAATCACAATGTGAAATTCTGTAAATACTCTAGCCATTTCATATGTCTCTGATTCAACTTAATCTGACTACCCAAATGTTAAATCCTTGTGATCAGTATACAACACAAATTCACTCGGCATCAAGTAATTTCTCCATTTCTTCATAGCTTGAAAAATAGCATAGAACTCTTGATCATAGAAAAAATATTTTCTTTTTGCATCATTTAAATTTTCAATAAAGAAAGCAACATGTTTACCTTCTTGAGTCAACATAGCTCCGATTGTACTTCAACATGCATCACATTCAACTTGAAATACCTTATTGAAATCAGGTAAGGCTAACACATGTAATTCATCAGCCTTCAGCTTCAAAGATTTAAAACTCTTATCAGCTCCATGTGTCCATTTGAATTCTCTTTTGTCTCCTCTCATTGTCTCAATCATAGCATTACAAATAGAACTGAAATTTTTGATAAAATTTATATAAAAAACTGCCAATCCATGAAATTATCTTACCTCACTAACATTCTTAGGTGTAGGCCAACTAAGTATATCTTGAACCTTCTCAAGATCCATCTTCAAACCATTAGCTAAAATTACAAAACCTAAATACACAAGTTCTTCTATCATGAAGGAACACTTTTTCATATTTATCAACAACTTTTCCTCTTTCAATCTCTGCAATACTTGTCTTACATGCATCAAATGCTCTTCTCTAGTCTTACTAAATATCATAATATCATCCAAGTATACAATCACACATTTATTCAATAATTTCTTCAAAACTTTATTCATTAACCTCATAAATGTACTCGATGCATTAGTTAAACCAAAAGGCATAACCAACCACTCACACAAACCTTCCTTTGTCTTGAAAGACATCTTCCATTTGTCACCTTCTCTGATTTTGATCTAATGATATCTTCTCTTCAAATCAATTTTGGTAAAATATCTTGATCCGCTCAAACAATCCATTATATCATCCATCCTCGGTATATAGGAAACATATACTTCACTATGATATTATTGATTTCTCTTGAATCAATGCACATTCTCCATTCTCCATTCTTCTTAGGTGCTAACACAATTGGTACTATAGATGGACTTAAACTTTTTCTGATTAAACCACTTTTTAGCAACTCATAAACTTGTTGGTTAAGCTCTTCATTCTCAGTCAGTGTTAACCAATATGGTGTTGTGTTCGGTAAACTAGCTGCAAGAATTAGATCCATACAATGACTAATATATCTCATTGGTGGAAAATCATCAGGTACATTATCTAAAATGATCTCCTTGTACTTAGTGACCAATTTCTCAACTTCTACAGGAATGTCACCTTCCATATTCTTACTCGGTTTATTAGGAATCAATACATAACAAATATCATTTCTTTTCAAATTCTTAACAAAATTTCTACCTTCCATCAAACAAACTTTCACAAATGTACATATCTCACCAACAGATTCTTCAACCAAAGGTAACAAAATTTGTTTCTTACCATCAACCCAAATAGTCTATTTATTCAATCTTCCATCATGTATATAATGTTTATCATACTGCCAAGGTCTACCTAACAAAATATGACAAAAATCCACTGGCATAATGTCACACAAAACCTTATCATAATACTTTCCAATTTTTAGATTTACAAAACATTGTTCACTCACCAGTAATGTATGCTCATCCTTGATCAATGAAATCTGATAGGGTTTTGGATGCTTCATTCTATCCAACTGCAAATTTTTGACCATTTCCTCTGATGCCAGATTCTCCAAGCTTCCACTATCGACAATTACCTTCCAAACTTTGTCTGCAACTCTACATTTGGTCTTGAACAAACTTTTCTTGATAGGATCTTGCTTATCCTTCTCACTCCATAGTATCCTTATGATCATTAGATTTCCTTCCTTCTCAAGTTCATTTGGTTACTCTTCTTGCACCAAAGCATTTCTGCTACTACCAAATTTCTTTCCTACATGTGTAGATTCAAAAGATCGATGTCCTTATTCACCATAATTGTAACAAGTTCCTTGGAACCCTCTTCTTCTATAACCACCTCAGGAGTAATTTCATCTTCATCAGTATGAACTTCCACCTTTCCATTCATTCTTTCCTTTATCTTGAAGTGTTCCTGAAATTGATTTGTCTGGTTCAGAGCTACTTTTCTCACTATGATATCTACCTCTTCCTCTAGGGAATCTACCACCTCTACCTCTTTGTCTTTGTTCGTATCTCTTGTTCGATTTCTACTCAACTCTTAGGGAAAATTGATATTCCTCTTCAATTCTTTTCATCTTTAACAAGCTGATCTCATCTTGTATGGAACTTCTTAATCCATTCAGATATCTTTCTATTCTTTCCACTTCATCTTCCACGTGTCCATATTTGATGTCTAATCTATATAATTCTTTAGTATAGTATTTTATTGAGCTATCTTTCTATTTGAAACTTTTCATTCTCTTAATAAGGTTAATCTGATAATCACAAGGTAGAAACTTGCCTTTCCACTTGTTTATCATCTTATCCCATACCTTAATTAAAAATAAAAATTGTCTTTACCTTTCTTCTTTCGATCCAATTGTAGATGTTCCCACCAAAATGATGCATGACCTTTTAGCCTTGTGCTTACAATATTCATTTTCTTCTCCTCTGATACATTTTCATACTCAAAATAATTTTCCATCTCAGTTATCCAATCTATCAATTCATCAGAATCTAATTTTCCACTATACTCAGGAGGATTAAACTAAGGTGTGGACTTCAAACTTGTCAATGCTCGTATGAATCTCTTTTCTTCCTGATCCATAACAGGTGCAGGTGTAGCTTCGCCTTGCACTTCCTCCAATTCATCATCACTAACATCTTCAAGATGTCTTCCTCTATGATGGGCTATCTCAACAACTTCCAATCTTGTATCCATCTATCTTATCATATCAGCAAGACCTGGATCAGTATTTCCTCTCCTATGAACCATCTTGAATTCCTCTACAATTTTAGGTCAGATCGCAATCTGCTACCCCACAAAACTGTCAACCAACTAGGGTTAGGGCTTACAAGAATGACCTTAGATCCAACCTTCACTCTGATACCACTTTATGCAAGGTAGGGTAGGAGAATAGGCTCCCATGGAACTCAGAGCTATCTAGATTAACCTTACAAAATAACATGCAAGCAACAACACAAAAAGGAGAGAATAAATAGTAGATACTTTCTTATTAATTGATCAAAATCAATACATGTCGGGCTATAAGGCCTTCCTGGTTTTGGCCATAAACATTCAAATGAATTATAGAATGATCTTCATACAAGTGAGGTCACATACCTGCCATCCAAATATCTCAATACTAAATCTTCTATCACAAGCTGATACCAAATTCCTCCTAACTACTAAGCTGCCCCCTAACGCTAAGAACATAAACCAAATATATGCAAGAGTCCAACAAAGAGATCAGAGCTCAAATCCCAAAGAAAGACCCAGATTTAGGTCCACACATATCCCAATGAAAGACCCCACATTAATTACACCACAAAAATTAAATCCAAAAGTTGGCTAGATCGATATAAACAACTCAGTAAGAAGATAACCAAGAAACAATAACAACTCGATAAGAAGATAATCGAGAAATAGAAATGACTCGGTGAAAGAACCCATCAAGCAGCCAACATACACCGAGACCCATTGGTAAAGAAAGAAAGAACAAGTAACCGAGCAACCATAGTTACCGAGCACTTCATCGAGTAGCCTCCAAACAAACTAAAGAACAAAAGAAAACATATTTTTGGTTGATCAAGATTGCCTGCAAGAACCCAAGATGCTCCTGCATCAATATTTGACTAAAAGTGTTATTAAAGTATAGTTATCTTTTGGTTGTATAATTTACCCTCCAAATTTAAACAATTGTAGAGGGTACTCAATTCCTAATTTATGCACAATTGTTATATTTATCTATGAAGCCACCCAAGATCAATGTGGCTAAAAAAACAAAGACAAGAATCCAGAGATGAACAAAACTCACCACTCCCCTAGCACTGAACTACACTCACAATCTCAGCTAGTGTTATCTTGTACTTAGGGAGAGGTGAGGGTTGTATATATAGATAAATATCAGCATATAAAACCAAGATAAATAAGAACTTCCATGAGACCAAAATAGGAGGGAGTTTCACCTACTTAGTATATGCCAAATACATGGTAATGCAAACTCAAGTAAAAATAAATAAATGTTTATGATGAGGTGACAAATAATTCCAAAAGAAGGTGATACATTCAACTTCCCAAAAGATGGGTGTGAATGAAAAATGTAATCAGATGACTATGCAATGTATCCTCCTCCTAACCATATATGCTAATATATATAAGAAAGCTTAATATATATATGTAAGAAAATAAATATTCCCTCCTAACATAAGGAAAATAAAATCATACACTAACACCCCCTCGTAAGCATATCTTAGGTGGGTGATACACACAATGATGGGTCTTGAGTACAAGGTCATGTTAGGTACCCATGTACAAATAAATCTCTCATGACTAGAGAAAAGGAGAAATCCTAGTGCGGAAAAATTACTCCTCAAAAGAGAGAATGAAACAAGTTTCCCAACATTAGAAATAATCTCATTCAAGGAATAAATCCTCTCCAAAATAGAAAGAATAAAAAATACTATGTACAACCTTTCTTGAAGTAATCAACTATACCAATGTTTGTCACTCAAAACAAGAAGTAGAATATGGACCATGAATGTTGAACAACATTCCTCCCCTTAGAAAGAAACAAAACCAAAGGTTAATGTAGACTTTCTTCCCATTTTTAAAAGGAATATTAAAAAAATAATAGTGAAAAATATATGAAGTCTTTGAATTCTTCTCATGTGTCTCCATATCGATGCTAAAAAATTTCATCTTCATATCAGGCATTCTAGACCACACTCATGATGATGATAATCCAAAACCTAGTAGAGATGTATGTAGAACAATATCCAAATACTTGTGTATCTCCTCTGAAGATAAAGACACCTCCTCAAAATGGCGGTCAAGAGTATCCACACTCATGTAAAACTATGATGAATGGTCATGTGGAGAATGAACAAGAGGATCCAAAGGTTCATCCACAAAAACTGATGAAGAATCAACATCTTCAAAGAGAAGATGAATATCATGAATAGTGCCTTTCAAGATTGAAATATGAGATTCCATAAACATACCTACAATGTCTATCAAGTACTCATCCTAATGAACTCGATCTAGAAGATGATGTGTTTCATGCTGCACTAACTCACAAGTAACCATGAATTTAACAACACAAGTATCCTCAAAATAAATAGTAGATGTAGGAGAATTAATGAAAGGATCAATAAATGGCTCTAATATGAGAATACCCAAGTTCAAGTAACCAAAGTTATCCTCGATATCATGATTCACACTAGGAGTATGATCAACAACCGAAGGATCAAAATCATCATCCAGTAGAAAGTTTGAAAAGGTATATATAACCAACATGCATGATCAACCATCCTAGTAGAAATTATCTCTCTTCTTTCCAAGATTTGAATGATAACTGAATCAGGTGTGAAATCCACAGTCTTCCCTACTCCGTCATGGGTAATTTGACAGATGGAAAGAAGATTGTTTGATAGATGAGGAACACACAAAACAACATTGAAAATGAAATTAATCCCCAATATCAATAGAACCTTTCCTAATCACACTCATGTAATTTTTGTTTCCCATCATAATAGGTGGCATAATACAAGGCTCAAAAGAAAAGAACATAGACTAGTTAGAAGCCATATGATGAGAAGTTCAAGAATCTAGGACTCATCTCCCTGATTCAAAACTTGTAGATGCACAAAGAAATTTACCTTTAGCTGAGTCAAAAGAAAGTCTTGCATGACCTTCTACCTTAGCATATCCTGATTGTTTTGAATGTGAAGAAGAAGTTAACTGGGGGATTCTAGAAGGAAGATCAATGTTGTCCTTTTCAGAAGATGTTTCAATTTATCAATAGCCTTCTTATAACAAGAATTTTATTCATGTCGATTCCTCTTTCTATATGCACAAGTAAACTTCTCCTTCTCAGATGAATCATGTGAAAATTATTTATTTTGTGTTTGATCGGTATGTGGATTTTTCTTCAAGTTCTTTTGTTTCTTGTCGGAATGTCCTAATTCTTTCTATTTGTTAGGTTGACTAGCCAACAAGGCTTGATTATTTTATGGCTTCATGAGGCCCCTAGAAATAAGATTTTTTTGTTCATGTATCAACATCTCATAAAAATATTCAAATGAATACTTAACATAATCTTATCCCATAGTTAACTCATGAGTATGAAAGCTAGAAACAAAAGATGCATATTAAAGACTAAGTTTATTCAGTACATTGTATACCAAATGAATGTCCTTTTTTATCAATGCCACATGCTTAACATTGTCCTCTCAAATTATTAACCTTAGTATAGACACCCTAAATTGGTCAAGACAAATCAAATTCAAATCAATCAAGGAAAATCAAGTAATTAAACATCAAATAATGAATTAATTGAAATCAAAGCTATTGTATTGGTTTAAAACTAAAAAATACCCCAAGGGAGATGGGATTTTTTTCTCTGCTAGGGTTTTGAGTTGTATAGCTATTATGATCCCTCATGTCCTTTCATACTTCATTTAGTGTGGGAAATTTATTTGTATTTATGGCCCCAGCCACCATTTGCCCAACAGTTGATGCTGGTGTTGGTGTGGTGACAGATAACAATTGCACCTCCAAGAAAGAGACCTCACAAGTTTGTTCCCAAAGTGTTCCACAAGGTATGTCCCAGCCTGATATTGTTTTAATCATTCATGAGTTTGATGATGCTTGTACTTGGCTTGAAACCCATACAATTATTTGTTACTTTTTGGGTCACAACCCTCCTGAAAGTGTTATTAAAGATTGGGTTGCGAAAGGCTGGAATCCTCATGGAATCTACCTGGATGGAATTTAGAGTCTTACCAAAGGTTTATTTCTATTTCATTTTTCCAACCCCATGTATGTGGATGCCATTCTTTCTAGAGGACCCTGGAATATTAGGTCTTCCCTTTTAGTTTTCCCGTGTGGGTGAGTTTCCTGGTCTCCCTCTACCCTATTGGCCTTTCATGCATGACATTGCACAAACACTAGGTAGGGTTACTTGTAGTGAGCATGACTATTTTCTTAATCCTCAGCCCTAGAAGAGGCTTTGTGTTGAGGTCGACCTTTCCAGGGACCTTAAAGAGTCTGTTGAGATTTAGGTTTGTGAGACCACCTTCACTCAAAAGGTGATTTATCTCAACCTTCCCAACACTTGTTATCAGTGTCAATCTATAGAGAACAAGATTAAGCACTTCCCTTTGGAATTTCCTCACACCAAATCTCCTCATAAGGACTATGGCTCTTGTCCATCCGATTCTAGTAAAAAATAAGAACCAAAGAAAGATGACTTGGTAATAGTTAGCCGCAAGAATAAGCACACCAAACCTTCCACTTAGGCTTCCACTTCATAGCCACCACCTCTGCCTGTGGAGGCTCGTACTGAGCCTACATATCCTATTTCAAACCCTAGCCAACAAGTGACAAAGATTCTTGATTTTTTTGTTAACCCTTCTTGGGTTTACACACCTAAGGTGGCTTCTGTGATTTCTTCTCCTCTCATTCTTCGCTGCTCGCACAACCCTTCTGAGAATGCCAAGGCCATTCTTGAGGATGTTCAAGAAAAATACAGAAATATTTCCATGGAATCAGCTAGGAATGATTTCACTCCAGCATATTTTTCAAATATTTTTTCTTCCCTTGGAGATGGTGATGGTATAGATGACATTATTTTCTCATGTAGTACATCTCTTGGAATGTTTGAGGTCTGAAAAACCTACCTAGAAATTATTCTTTCATGGATGTGCATTGTCATCTTAGTCATTTGGATGTGTTATGCTTCTAGGAAGTTAAAATTTCTAGTTTCTTGCTTGATGCTTCTTGTAAAGTTATTTGGCCACAGAGCCTTTCTCTCTATTCTCAGCACGAGGTTGGTTGAGGTGGAGTTGTTACTCTTCTAGCTCCTCCTTGGCATTCTTTTTTGGTTAATCATGGCTCAGATCCCATGGAGAGATGTGTCTAGGCCACTTTCATTATTGAGAATCATTCTTTTGGCATAGTTAATATTTATGCACCCAAGGATGATGTTGAAAGATCTCACCTTTGGCATTTTCTTGTAGATTATCTACCACCTGCAACTTGACTTTTTTGCGGTGATTTTAATATGGTTGAAGTGGTTTTTGACAAGGATGGCCTTTTTATTTTTTTATGGACACTTGGTGAGAGAGAAGCTTGGTACTACATTCGTAATAAATTAGGCCTTTTTATCCCAATGTTGGCTATGGCAGTCCCGATGGGGTTTGGCACACTTGGTCTAATTTTAGAGCCTCTTCCAACATAATTCATAAAGGATTGATCATGCTATGATTTTGGCACAATATTTTTTCTCTTTTTCTAAAAAGAAAGCCTTACCGATTATGCCTCTTGTTCATGTGACCTTGTCAGATCATTTCCCCATTCAATTTAATATTTTCTGGTAGACAACTAAGATAGATCCTCCCACCAGTTAGTTTTTTTCAATACTTCTATCCTTCACCACCCTTCCATAGTGGCCCACATTCATCAGGTTTGGAACCTTGAGCCTTAGCTATCACATTCACCTGGCTAGATTCAGTAGTGAAATTATACCATCTGGCATATGACACATTTTTTGCACATTCATGGCAGGAAACTATGTTGCCAAAGGTGCTCAGATCAAAGCTTGAAAGCATGGGTTAAAGATCAAAGATCAAGAATATAGAGAATTTTCGCTGCACTCAATGCTCGCCACACCAATGTGGGCATAAGTAGGATTAAATAAGGTCAATCCCTTTTAGCAGAGCTTCTTGATATCTTGCAGGCCTTTGTTTATCATGACAAACACATTTTTTCCACGCAATGATCTACTCCTTCTAGCCATCAAGCTCTTGCTGATTGTATTGTTGTTGTTCCTCATTGTGTCTCCCCTTCTCAGCGTGCTTTCTCTGATCAACTTCTTACCTTGCAGGATCTACGTGAAGCTATTTTTTCCATGGGTGGTTATAAATCCCTAGGATGTGATGGCTTTCCCTATGATTTTTTTAAAACCTCTGGGATGCTATTGGTCATAATTTGCATCGGGTTTACCTCGAAGCCTATCATTCCCAATCTCTAAGGGAAATCATCAAAAAAGGTAATATTAAGTTCATTCCCAAATTTGGGGACCCAAAAGATATCTACAATTGGGGGCCCATTACCTTACTAAATATCTCCTACAAGATCATTGAAAAGGCTTTGGCTCTCAAGATTCACCACATCCTACCTCAGATTGTGTGGCCGGAGCAAACTGGTTTTATTAAATCAAGGTTTATTCTTGATAATATCATAGCAGTTTGGGAAGGTATGGAATGGGCTAGTAAGTCTCATCAGAAAGCCATTTTCTTAAAATTGATTTTTATAAAGCTTATGACTGCATTGAATGGCCTTTTATTTTAGCTATGCTTCATGCTCTTTGGTTTGGGCCTAGATTTCTTCAATTTGTGTAGATGTTTTACAAGGATGCCTCAGCTTGCATCACCAATAATGGTAGACAATCCTCTACTTTTGGGATTTTTTGATCCATCCATAAAGGTTTTCCTTTGGCTCCTTCCTTGTATGTTATGGAAGCCGAGGGATTTGGTTACCTATTAGCTCACTCCATTTATTTAGGTTGTGTTTGTGGGATTACTTTACATGATTATACCTAGTAGTTGGTTTATGGCCACTTTAGTGATGATTCCTTTCCCACTCTTGAAGAGGATGAAGATAATATCAAGGTTTCCTTGCAGTGTTTAGCCACTTTTTGCCAGGCCTTTGGTTCTACCATTTAGTGGCATAAAACCTTGTGCTTTAGACAATCTACCCTTCCCGATGTGCCTTGGTTTTCTCAGTTTAGATGGTCCATGATTCAACATGGGGAGATTTTTCCTAGGCATTCCCTTTCCCTCTCAAGATACCTCTACTAAATTATGGAATGTTGTTTCAGCCAAAATTAAAAAGAAGCTTACCTATTGGATCACAAAGTTTCTTTCTCTCGCAAGAAAGTTTTAGATCTACTCCAAAGTCTTAGATGCCACTCATGTGTACTATTATTCTTGTTGGGCTCCTTCTAAAGCTTCCTACTACAAGCTCGATAAATTGCTATGGGATTTCCTCTAGGCTTTTGGTGTTGATCATCATGGCTTCCACAGATTGTCCTAGGAATTTTTTTTTCTCCCTAAGGTGTATTGTGGGCTTGGTTTATTAGACACTCAAAAGTAGGGCTCAACCTTTTTTGTGAAATGGATAGTGTGGTGTCTCACAAGAAATGAATCCTAGAAAATTTTGCTTCGCAATTCTATCTCTTTGGAGTATCCTTTACACAAGCCTTCTTGGAAAGGGATTGGCTTTTAAACCATTCTGGTCATGAATAGCCCTATTCATATCCAAGGAAATTTTGTGGCCAAAATTATTTGGAGAGCTTGGGAAGTTTTAAGGCCTTGGCTTCACTTGGTTGGGAATAGTTTTCAAAATGGGATTTCCCTCAACCAATAGAATATTTGGTGGTCCCCTCTTTTTTCTTAGCAAGGGATTCCTCTAGCCAAACTCAAGGGGATGAGTGCTCTCCATTTTCACAAACGTGGCATTCAAACACTCAAGTATTTGTTTTCCAAAGCCACTATGAGTCTCCACTCTTGGGATGATCTTCGTGTTCAGTTTCGGCTCATGCACCCAGATCATTAGACTTTTGAATTTCTTGTCTCAGTCATTCCACCTCATTTGATGTATAAACTGGGAGTTCAGTTAGTTAAAACTTGGTGAAAAGATTGGAAATGGTACCCTGATACACCATTTACCAGCTACAAGATGAAGCTTGGATATTCTTTGTTAAAGCCTCATCTTCCCATGATTGATGTTCTCAATCATCGATGACACCTTTCATCTTCCCAGAAAACCCAGATTTGGCATTTTCATACTATTTGGGATGCTATTAAAAAGCCCAAGATTGCTCATTTTATCTTGATGTCTTCTCTACCAAGGTTTTCCTTTGGGAGCTGGACTCTAGCATTTAGGTGTGCCTGATCCTAAAAGCCCTTTTTATGGGTATTCTAAAACTATTATGCATATTTTTTGAATCTGTCATTGGGCCTAGAACTATTGAAACTGGATTCATAATTTCTTTAGGCCATTCTAGCCTGAGACTTCTTCTTGACATATGGTTCTCTTAGGTGACTCACCCAGAATGCCTTCCTAGTACACCTAGATTTGGTATGCTTTCAAGATGGAAATTCTATTCTCTTTATGGAAAGACCAAAATGTTATTCTTTTTACTCATAGCTTTCTTGATATCACTATTTCTCTATATGCTAAGGCATGTTTATGTAATAATCTCATGATGTAGATTCAAGTTCAAGCAGACAAGGTGGCCCTTTAGGTCACCCATTTATAGGATTTGCTACAACACTAGGGCAATACCCCTTGTGTTGTTGCTCGAGTATCATCGAATTCTCTCTAGGTTGACTTCACACCACCCTGGGGCCACCGTCAAAGCCAAAGTTCCTCTTCCAGGCACTCTAGAATGTTTCACTCTTAGCACCACTTCTATGCCTCTCCTCCTTCTTGGATGATGGTGGCTGCAAGCTGGCCTCCACTGCTTGTTTCAACTGTTGTTGCTTCAGCTCGGCCTTCATCTAGTGTTCCTATGTGGCCTTCTACCACTTCAGATAAGCTCCCCCCTTTGGCACTTGTCATTTCTCCTAGGTAGGAGGAATGAGAATTGAAAGAAGAAAATGATGATGGTTGGTCGCTTCCCGACTAGACCCCTAGGCCCAATGTTTGGGGTAATTATGAGGACATAGATCCTCCACCCTCTTCTGCAACTTCTCTCACAACTTGAGGGCTCTTTTATATGTTTTTTTTATGAATAGTTGTTTTATTCTAGCCTAGGTGTCAAGTGACTCTGCGGGGTGATTTTCATCTCCTGACCCTTTTTTGTGAATATTGTACTCTTATATTTTAATTAATAGAAAGTCCTCTATTCATAAAAAAAAATCTATTGGAGTAATTAAATTTAAAAAAATCAAATAATTGTGCAATTGATTTTAATCAATTAATTGTATAAATAAAATTTAATCCAACCCATTCAAGGGGACACATGGCTAAATTAATACAATTATTAAATGCATTTATTCTCACCCACCACAAAGGACAAAATAAAATCAGCCAATGAGAATAAATGAATGAACTCACATGAATCAAGGACAAATAAATTATACACCACTCATCTTGGAAATGCATTTGACCATCCATGTTTGTCTCTTTGTCCCAATATTTGAAACCATTAACTTGACTCAATCTTAATCAAGGTTAATTCACTCTACTCTCTACCCTTAGAAAATCTTACAAGTAGGATGCATTTTTAAGATAAAATGAAAAATTCATATTTAGAGGACCAATTCACATCCATTCTCATTTGTATTTGTATTATAGTTAAATTTTTGCATCCATGTTTAGCATAGTTCGAGTTCTTTAGCCTTGTTCTTGCATATTTAGTTTAAATTTTATCATATTACATCATGTGTTATCATAATTTGTATCATCATATATATTTATCTTCAAATTATCATCCTAATATTGTCACTTTAGTTATGCTTCCAATTTGAGAGCATTTTTTTAGCTTCCTAGTTAGAGAGGAATGAGACAGGTTTGATTCTTTCAATTTGATGTTTTAGAATGCTAGATCTTAAAATCCTTTCAAATTGATAGAATTAAGTTAATGTTTCATGAATATACATTTAATTTTATACCTGATAGACCCCACTTTGGTGCAACATGCCTCTACTAACTTTTTTTTCAAAATGGAGTGATTTAGGATGCATATTTGAGCTTTTTTGGAGTTTTGATGCCTATGCACTAAAGATGAGTGCCTCTGCATTCAACATGAGTGCTTGTACCCTAAAGAACAGTGCCTGCACCATAATAAATGGTTCCTATGCTCAAGAAGTGATCATTTGAAAGATTTTTTTAGCACTTCTACAACATATTCTATCCCTTATTCACTGTGTTTTAATGCCTAAGCACTTATTTAGAGCCTCTGTAAATTAAATGTTGCCATTTGTTTTTTTTTTAGTGCTTATACTAGTTATTTTAGCACCTATGCAAGATTATGTAGTGAATATTCATTTTGATCTAAATTCTTCCATTCTTTGAGCTAATCTTGTATGAAATGGTTTGCAGATGTCAAAGTATAAAAAAGTAAGGAAGCCTGCACTTCAGATCCATGTGAAAGAAAGGAAAATCAAAAGGTTACTAAGGTTTGAGAAGAATATTTAAAATGAAAATCTTATAGAAACTTTGAATGAATATGCAAATATTTATGAACATTTCATAAGAATTGTGGATGCTTAAAAATTGAAGTATGTTTCATTGAGTTGGATCTAGTCACCTTAAAAACATTTGAAGTAACATTACATTTTAGGATGATTTAAGATGTCCTTTTGATTTAGATTTCTTCACTTTGTGTGGGAAGTGTTTTGGAATAATGTGTGTCAAGGGGATGCAAAGGAGTAGGAGCTATAGCCTTGGTAAATAAAAATGCAAATACAAAAACTATAAAATGTGCCTAGCCTTTGCTAGGTTCAAATAAGGTAACACTAATCCTTTCACATTTGCTTAAATTGTGGCTTATAAATTTAAAAATATAGCATAATTAAACTCAAATTTGAATCCTAAGTAAGGGATTATCAATATGCTCTTCACCTTTGGTGAATCAAAGTCCTAGAAGTTTCCAGCTTGAGATAAAGAGGAGCTAAGGTATGAAAAAAGACATAAAGATAAGTCTCCTTGTTTTTGAAAGAAAGAATTAGGGATATGCTCTTCACCTTTGGTGAATCAAACTCCTAAAAGTGCTTGAATTATATTAGATTAAAGGCTTGGGAAAGAACATTTTTAATTGTCTTTGGAGGTAAGAAGTAATAGGGATATGTTCTTCACCTTTTAATGAATCAAACTCCTAAACCTACTTTTTCATTCCAATTTCTTTCTTTCAATGAACATGTTAGATATTTAGTGGGCCTGTCTCTCGAGAATGCGGCCTAGCAAGCCCGACAAGAGCGACGACCCAAAGTGGGAACAAGGTTAATCCAATCTATTCAACCCACTTTAAAATAAAACCTCGGTTAAGTTGAAACAAGTAGAGGTAAAAAATATCAAATGTTTGGACTCATAGGGCTATACACCTCAATCATGCTTGCATGACTATGTACTCACTTTTTGACTAGTTTGATATTTTTGTTTTGGAAACCTAAACTAAACATCCTAGTTATATAAGAAAGTCTACCTTTATAAACTTCTTTAAGGAAAATTGACTTTAGGTAGCTTGTTTAGACCTTTTTTCTTGTGAAAATACCCATGTAAATGATCAAGAACATACACTTTGTGTTTTTTGTGTTTGATGATCAAATATATCAAAAGGGATCATCCATTGAAGATCTCAATTCAACTTAAAAACCTTTAAAAATAGCAATTTCCCAACTTTTCACCAACTTAGCACCTTTTCCTAGAACAATAACTCATATACCATATTATGTAGTGCCTATACCCTATCTTTTGGCACCTATACCCCATAAAAGAGTTCCTACACCACTTTTTACAGTCCCTTACATCAAAACCCTAAATAGAGGGTATTTCTAGCCATTCCCAGACAAAAAAACTTACATTTCTAAGTACCCATTTGAGATCTTTTCCTAAATGAGTCAACATAGAGTTGAAATTGACCTTATCCACAATTTTTGAACAAATTGAGACATCTTCCAAAAATACTCCAAAGTCATCAAAATCTTACCAAAATTGTTTGAAGATATTTTATTCTTACATTTCTGAAAGTTGTTCATTTGCAATGTCTAAGATTGAATGGTCTAGATATCATAATCATGAAAAAAATGAAGAAGAGATTCTTATTGAAACCTTGACAAATAAAATGTAATCTTTGAAATCACAAATCCAAGACCAAAAGGAATAAAATGATAGATCATCCAAACAGTACTCATTAAGATCAATTTTTCCATTTCTCTTTAACCCAAATTTAAATACCCCCCCCCCCCCNAACCCCCCCCCCCCCCCCCCTTTTCTTCAAACAAAGAGGCATTTAAGAATTATAATCCTATTTTCAATCAAAAACTACTTCATGATACATCATACAAAATTTCCTCATTAAGATCAATCTTTTCTTTTCTCTATGATCATGAGTCATTCATATCTCCATCTTCTTCAAACAAAAAGGTTACTTTGCAATCTGACATCAATTTCATCTTTGATCAAGAATAATATCATGACCATCCTATATTTTATCAAGGACATCTTAATAGAAACCCAATATTTGATCATGAACCAATTTCACAATCTCAAGAGGATCCAATCTTTGATCAAGAAAATCAAGAGGAATTAGTCTTATCTCAACAATCATCATCACATGACAATGAAAAATCAGATCATTAAGATCTTGAACCTCAAATATATTTGGTTAGTATGAGAACATCTAAATTTCTATTGGATAGATCATTTAATCCTTTGGGAAAATCTTACAAATCATCTTTGGAAGAACTTCTCAAAAACAATCTCATCACATTGCCTCAAATCACTAAATGTGGTTTTGTATTCTTGATCAACTATTGTGCATATCATTGGCATAATGAACATGAAACTTCAAATTGCATGGAATTGAAGCATAAAATCTAAAATCTGATCAATGATGATATAATCAAAATTGAAAATCCAAATGAATCATCTAATGATGAAAAAGATACTACTCTCAATTAAGATCTAACTCACGAACCTATGTCTAGAAATTGTTCTCCTATAGCCTCTACTTCTTCCACCATTCATTCACCTCTTAAAGAAGAAAATTTATCGAAAGCACTTCTAGAAAAAAAAAAAAAAACACCTAATTATTTTTAGGTTGAATATGTTTACCCTCAAGGGATACCTCTAAAAGAGATCCAAGATAACTTGCATCATTCTGCAAATATTTTTCATGCCTCAAATATCCTAGATCCCAATATTTCATTTCTTTAATGCTATCATACCTATTCAAAAGGATCCCCCATCATTCTTCCAATAATCCTCCATGTATATCCAAACTCCTACCTTGTCCTTAGAAGTAGCTCCATGTCAAGAAAGTAATCTGAAACTTGAGAAGAAACAAGTAAAAATAAAGATCAAGATAGAGATTCTATCCATTCCTATCCAATATTTGACGAAGGTCCCATATCCATAGAATTTCAAAATGCTCCCCTTATACCCTTTTTTTTCTTCCAAGATGATACGCTTCCATCTCAAATACAAAGTACCCCTCCAATTCCCCTATTTTATACACACCCCAAGAAAGATCAAGATATCCCTTCCATTACCTCCTATGAGCCTATTAAAAATCAAGATAAAATAATCCTCTCTACATCATCCAAAGATCCTTGTCAAGATTAGATTATCTCATTATCTCCATGTCATTATCCTCCATGTCTACGTCAGGCACCTATAATTCCTCCCAATCCATTTCATGATAATAAATCCCCTCAAGCTTCAGTTGCTCCTACCAAATTTTCTCCTATCAAATTTTCTCATATCAAAGCTATTCATGAACCTATTGGTATCTAGATAAATCTTACAGATGAGAGCATAAAAAATGCAGCTCACTCTAAAGATGGTGATATACCTTTCACACCTTATCTCCCTCCATTTAAATGTAACCATATGCCTTCTCCATCCTCCAAATCTATCCATAGTCCATATATCCCAAAGATAAAGCCTTCATTCCTTCCATCCATATTCGGTCATTATATCCTTCCATCTGTTGGAAACACTAAGAGGGGGGGTGATAAAGGGGGACTCCCCTTAATACCACAAACACAAGACAAAAACAAAGAGAAACAACATAAATTTGCAAGAACAGAAAATTGGCTTCCTATTGGCTCCACAAATGTGGAATTACAAATTTCAGAATTACATCAAAAGCCACACGGGCATCCCTTACAATAATCTATAGGACAAAGCCTCAAATAACCACCCAGAACTGCCCTAGAAAACACCACGGGCCTTCCTTAAATAGGAAATTTTTCACCCCCTGAGAAAGTTCTAGAAATCTAGCCATTAAGGCCAACTACCCTTAGCATTTAATTATTTTTCACTTTTATTATAAAAGGGTCGGCTTTAAATATTTACAAAACATGAGATTAGGTAGCCCAACTTTTGGAAGCCATAACTTTTGAACCGTAGCTCCGATTGGCTATTATAACCACATTACGGAAAGGGGAGATCGTGATCTATAGTGTCTGACTCACGAAGCTCCAGTCAACCAAGGGTTCAACCTCGATTCGGAGCCTCTAAGGTCCTGAAAATTGAGCTCAAAGGTTTTGCACCCTACAATCTCAACAGTAAATCCTTAATAACTTTGCCAATACATATGATCTGGCAATGAAATTCAACTGACATTCTTGTATGACTAAGATGAACCTTCACCTGGAAAATTAGAAGATTCTTAGTTCAAATGACCAACTTACTAAAAATAGTAAGTTTCTAAAAATAGCATCTTTGTAAAAAATAGCCCTTATTGAATAGAAAAACACATATTTTTGGGTGATGCAAGATTGCCCTAACACCCAGGATGCTCCTGCATAAGACACCCGAGGTAATTTGAGAAGTGACCTTGTCATGTCTCATGTGTGCAGAGGAAAACCAAGCTGGTCAACCTCCTCCTTTGTCAGCCATGATGAATCTTCTATAGGTCATCCTCTACATTTGACCAGATATTCTTCATATGTCATATTCCTTGTGCTTATGCCAACATGACTATCTAGTATATCTCCAATCTCCTTGGTAGCTGAAGTAGTAGCTGGAATACTCCACTGTGTTTTTGTGACCTCGCCTTCAACACCCCCTTCATGGTACTCTATCAAATTTTCAATGTTAAATAATGGTGAAATATTCAACTCAGTAGGCAATTCTACCTCATAAGAATTTCCTAAATCATGCTTCTTCAATATCTTACATGGCCCAAACTTCTTCATTTTCAACTTGTTATATGTACCAACTGGAAATTGCTCCTTCCGCAAATGAACCATGACTTCATCCCCAACCTAAAATTATTTGTGCCTCCTTCTCTCATCTACCTTAGCTTTATACTGTGCATTCATCTTGGTAATGTGCTTCCTCACCTCCTCATGAATGTTCTTCAAATATTCTGCAAAATCCTCAGCTTTAGCAATACTTATCTCTCCTTTGTCTATCTTCCTCAACTCTGAAGCGTTTTAGGGACTACTTCCAAATACAATCTAGAATGGTGATTTACCAGTGCTCTTGTTGACAAAATTATTGTAAGCAAATTATGCTTGTGCTAGAATCAAATCCCAGCTTATTGGCTTATCTCCAACCAAACAACTCAGCAAATTTTCCAAACTCCTATTCACAACCTCTGTCTGTCCATCCTTCTATGGATGATGTGATGAGCTGAACTTCAAGTCTGTCTTCAACTTCTTCCACAATGTGTGCCAAAAATATCCAACAAACTTAGTGTCTCAATCTCAAACTATACTCTTTGGCAGACCATGTAGTCTCACCACTTCTCTGAAAAATAATTCAGTGACATGAATAGCATCATTTGTCTTCTTAGAGGGAATGAAATGTGCCATCTTTGAAAACCTTTCAACCACCCCAAAAATTGAATCATGTCCCCATTGAGTCCTTGCTAAACCAAGAACAAAGTCCATACTGATATCCTCCCAAGGCTTCTCTGGTACAGGTATTGGTTGATACAATCCTGTATTCTACTTTGCTCCTTTTTCCACTTGACATACTCTACAACTCTATATAAACTTCTTGACATCTTGCTGCAACTATGGCCAATAATAATTCTCGCCAACCAGAGCAAGGGTTTTATCTCGACCAAAATGTCTAGCCAATCCTCTGCTATGCTTCTCCTTGATGAGATTTTCCCTCATAGAACTTTATGGAATGCACAATTGGATCCCTCTGAATAACATTCCATCCTGAATGATGAAATCCAGCCACTTCGTCCTGTCTAAAGTAATAGGTTCTGTACAAGCTTTCCAAGCTTCACCAAAATCAGGATCCTCTGGATACAAACTCTTGAGTTCCTTGAACCCAACCACCTCGATCTGCATCTCTGTTAGAAAAAGTTGTCTTCTACTAAGAGCATCTGCACCTCTATTAGACTTTCCACTCCTCTGTTTTTGAACAAATGTGTAACTCTGCAAAAATTCAACCCATTTCAAATATCTTTGATTCAACTTTCCTTGACTATTCAAATATTGCAAAACTTGATGGTCAGTATATAAAACAAACTCCTTAGGAAGTAGATAATGTCTCCACTTCTTTAATGCCTGAACTATAGCATAAAATTCCTAATCATAAACAGAATACTTTCTCTTGGCATCATTTAACTTCTCACTAAAATAAGCAACAGGTTTACCTTCTTGGCTCATAACAGCTCCTATTGTAGTACCACTAGCATCACAATCTACTTGAAACACCTTATTAAAATCTGGGAGTGCTAAAAGGGGTTTTTTTGTAACTTTTTGTTTCAACAATTGAAAACTCTTTTCTGCCCCATTAGTCCACTTAAACTATTTTCTATCCCCTCTTATTGTTTCAATCAAGGGTCCACAAATACTACTAAATTTTTTTATAAACTTTCTGTAAAAGCTAGCTAGACCATAAAAAGATCCTACCTCAGTAGCACTCCTTGGGCTAGGCCATTCAAGGATAGCTTGTACCTTCTTTGGGTCTATTTTTAGACTTTCTACTAAAACTACAAATCCCTAATACACTAACTCCTACTTAACAAAACTGCACTTCTTCAAATTTATCAACAATTTCTCTTCTCTCAGCTTCTCAAATACCATATTAATATGCATCATATGCTCCTCCAATCTCTTACTAAAGATCAAAATATCATCTAGGTAAACAATGACAAACTTACCCAGAAATTCTTTCAAAACCTCATTCATGAGTTGCATCAAAGTTCTCGGTGCATTGGTTAGCCCAAAAGTCATGACTAACCACTTGTACAATTCTTCCTTTGTCTTAAAGGTAGTCCTCCACTCATCTCCTTCTCTAATCTGAATCTGATGATATCCACTCTTCAGATCTATCTTTGAGAAATACATAGCTCCACTCAAACAGTCCATAATATCATCCATTCGTGGCAATGGAAACTTGTACTTGATTATGATCTTGTTTATTGCCCTAGAGTCTGTACACATCCTCCACTCTCCATTATTTTTTGGTGCTAATACCACTGGTATAGCACAAGGACTTAGACTCTCACAGATCAATCCTTTCTACAACAACTCATGTACTTGTCTGTTCAACTCCTCACTTTCTACAGGTGTCATTCTGTGTGCTGCCTTATTTAGCAAACTTTCTTCTGGAATCAAGTCCATCTGATGACTGATCTTCCTGACTGGTGGTAATCCATCAGGAACACTATCGGATACAATATCTTGAAACTCATTCAACAAATCTGCAACTTCTACAGGAACATCTTCTACTTCCTCCTTATCATCTTTTGGAATTAAAGAAAAACACACATGCTCATGCCTCATACCATCTAGGAACTTTCTTCCATCAAAAAAATTTATTCTTGCACTACCACATACCTTTTCTTCTGTGTCATTTAATGGCTTTAGCTTATGTCACAATCCATCCTTTGTCACGGAATAGGTATTTGCACGACCATCATGTACAGCACATCTGTCAAACTACCATGGTCTACCCAAAAACATATGACATACATCCATAGATATGATATCACATAGTACCTCAGCATGGTATCCACCAATCTTGAACTCCACAAGGCATTGTTCATTGACCATGACCTTGTGGTCATCCTGTACCCAGGCAATCCGATATGGATGTGGGTGTTTCTGTCTCTTGAGCTTCAACTTTGTCACAATCTCTTCTAACACCAAATTGTCAGTGCTTCCAATATCAATAATCATATCACAACACTTACCCTCACACTTGCACCTAGTACAAAATAGGCTCCTCCTTTGTTTAGGTTCATTCTCACCACTCAGTCGGACTCTTCTGTTAATCAGCATTTCTCCTCTTCTAGCATCTTCAGAATGTGATGATCTGGCATCTTCATCTACATGTGCAACTCTACCCTAGCCTTCATTTCTCCTATCTGTTCTTCCTTGGCACTGAGGACATTCATATTCCCTATGACCTTCTTCTCCATGGTGAAAACATGTGCCACAGAAGCCTCCTCTTCCTTATCCTTGTCCTCATCCTCTTCCTCTTTTATCTCTATTATTTTTATTGAAATTATTTCCCCTCTGAGCCTAACTACTACTAGCCTCATCCTTCTTTTTATAATCTTCATTTCGGCCTCCATAAATCGTCCACCAGATCTTCCACCATGACCTCTTCCACTTTGCCTGCTTTCAAACTTCTTGTTCAACTTTTCCCCTACCTTTAGGGAAAATAGGTAGGCCTCTTCAATACTATTCATTTGAATCAGGTTCAACTCCTCCTAAATGCTCGGCCTCAACCCATTAAGGTAATGGGCAAATTTCTCCTTGTCAACTTCCACATGGCCTATTCAGATGAGGATTCGATAGAACTCCTCTGTATACTCTTGGACAGATTTTCCTGCTTGCTTCAAACTTTGTATTTTCTTCAATAGGTCAAGCTCATAATCAATAGGAATGAACTGTCGCTTTAAGATATCCACCATCCGATCCCATCTTGTGATTTTATCCTTTCCTCTTCTATTTCGCTCCAATTGGATCTCCTGCCACCAGATCTTCACATGACCTTTCAGTCTAGCCTTCGCAAACTTGACCCGATCAGGATCCTCAATATCTTCATACTCAAAATATTCTTCACATTCGTTGATCCAGTCAATCAACTCCTCTGGGTTAAGATTCCCTAAAAAGGTAGGAACCTCAATCTTAGGTCTTTTCCCAATCTTGGAAATGACTCAGAAAATCCTTTCTTCTTCTGGATTCAAAACTTCAACTTCTTCTTGATCATCATTTCCTTCTTTGGCTTCATCCTCACTTTCATTTCTAACATTAAGATTTATTCCTCTGCAAATCTCTTCTTTCAATGCTCGCACTTGTCTTTGGAGCTCTCTAACCTCAGGTGTCAAAACACTAGCTCTTCCACCATGTTCCCTTTGTGGAGACATTTTCACAATGCACGCTAAAACCCTAACCATGGTCTTGGTGCAAACTGCCTCACAGTCGGCGATCTGTTTACACACTCAGGAACTCATGCTCTGATACCACTTAATGAAAGGGGACTCCCCTTAATACCACAAACACAAAATAGAAACAAAGAGAAATAATAAAAATTTGCAAGAATAAAAAATTGGCTTCTTATTGGCTCCACAAATGTAGAATTACAAATTTCAGAATTACAATATCAAAAGCCACATGGGCATCCCTTAAATAACCACCCAGAACAGCCCTAGAAAACACCACGGGCCTTCCTTAAATAGGCAATTTTCCACCGCCCAAGAAGGTTCCAAAAATCTAGCCATTAAGGCTGACTACCCTTAGCATTTAATTATTTTTCACTTCTATTACAAAAGGCTCGGCTTTAAATATTTACAAAACATGAGATTAGGTAGCCCAACTTCCGAAAGCCATAACTTTTGAACCGTAGCTCTGATTGGCTATTATAACCACTTTCTGGAAAGGAGAGATCGCGATATACAGTTCCTGACTCGTGAAGCTCTAGTTAGCCAGGGGTTCAACCTCAATTTGGAGCCTCTAAGGTCCTAAAAATTGAGCTCAAAGTTTTTGCACCCTAAAATCTCAACAGTAAATCCCTAATAACTTTGCCAATACAGATGATCTGGCAATGAAATTCAACTGGCGTTCTTGTATGACTAAGATAAACCTTCACTTGGAAAATGAGAACATTCTAAGTTCAAATGACCAACTTACTAAAAATAGTAAGTTTCCAAAAATAGCATCTTTGTACAAAATAGCCCTTATTGAATAGAAAAACACATATTTTTTGGGTGATGCAAGATTGCCCTTACACCCAGGATGCTCTTGCATCAGACACCTAGGGTAATTTGAGAAGTTACCTTGTCAAGTCTTAGGTGTGCAGAGGAAAATCAAGTTGGTCAACCTCCTCCTTTGTCAACCATGATGAATCTTCTACAGGTCGTCCTCTCCATTTGACCAAATATTCTTCATATGTCCTATTCCTTGTGCTTCTACCAACACGACTATCTAGTATATCTCCAATCTCCTTGGTAGCTAAAGTAGTAGCTGGAATACTCCACTGTGGTTTTGTGACCTCGCCTTCAACACCCCCTTCATGGTACTCTATCAAATCTGCAATGTTAAATACTGGTGAAATATTCAACTCAGTAGGCAATTCTACCTCATAAGCACTTCCTAAATCATGCTTCTTTAGTATCTTACATGGCCCAAACTTCTTTATTTTCAACTTGTTATATGTACCACCTAAAAATCACTGCTTCTGCAAATGAACCATGACTTCATCCCCAACCTAAAATTATTTGTGCCTCCTTCTCTCATCTGCCTTAGCTTTATACTATGCATTCATCTTGGTAATGTGCTTCCTCACCTCCTCATGGATGTTCTTCAAATGTTCTGCAAAATCCTCAGCTTCAGCACTACTTATCTCTCCTTTGTTTATCTTCCTCAACTCTGAAGTGTTTCTGGGACTACTTCCAAATACAATCTGGAATGGTGATTTACCAGTGCTCCTGTTGACAGAATTATTGTAAGCAAATTCTGCCTATGGTAGAATCAAATCCCATCCTGTTGGCTTATCTCCAACCAAACAATTCAGCAAATTTTCCAAACTCCTATTCACCACCTCTATTTGTCCATTTGTTTGTGGATGATGTGATGAGCTGAACTTCAAGTCTGTCTTCAACTTCTTCCACAATGTGTGCCAGAAATATCCAACAAACTTAGTGTCTCAATCTGATACTATACTCTTTGGCAGACCATGTAGTCTCACCACTTCTCTGAAAAACAATTCAACCACATGAATAGGATCATTTGTCTTCTTACAGGGAATGAAATGTGCCATCTTTGAAAACCTATCAACCACCACAAAAATTGAATCATGTCCCTACTGAGTCCTTGGTAAACCAAGTACAAAGCCCATACTGATATCCTCCCAAGGCTTCTCTGGTACAGGTAATGGTTGATACAATCCTGTAATCTGCTTTGCTCCTCTTGCCATTTGACATACTCTACAACTCTATACAAACTTCTTGATATCTTGCTGCAACTATGAAAAATAATAATTCTCGCTAACCAGAGCAAGGATTTTATCTTGACCAAAATATCCAGCCAATCCTCCGCTATGCTTCTCCTTGATGAGATTTTCCCTCATAGAACTTTGTGGAATTCACAATTGGCTCACTCTAAATAACATTCCATCCTGAATGATGAAATCCAGCCACTTTGTCCTGTCTAGAGTAACAGGTTCTGTACAAGCTTTCCAAGCTTCACCAAAATCAGGATCCTCTGGATACAAATTCTTGAGTTCCTTGAACCCAACCATCTTGATCTGCATCTCTGTTAGCAAAAGTTGTCTTCTGCTAAGAACATCTACAACTCTGTTAGAATTTCCACTCCTGTGTATCAAAACAAATGTGTAACTCTGCAAAAATTCAACCCATTTCAAATGTCTTTGATTCAAATTTCCTTGACTATTCAAATATTGCAAAGCTTGATGGTCAGTATATAAAACAAACTCCTTATGAAGCAGATAATGTCTTCACTTCTTTAATGCTTGAACTATAGCATAAAATTCCTGATCATAAACAGAATAATTTCTCTTGGAATCATTTAACTTCTCACTGAAATAAGCAACAGGTTTACCTTCTTGGATCATAACAGGTTGTTCTATAACTTTTTGTTTCAACAATTGAAAACTGTTTTCTGCCCCATTAGTCCACTTATTGTTTCAGTCAAGGGTCCACAAATACTGCTAAAATTTTTGATAAACTTTCTGTAAAAGCTAGCTAGACCATGAAAATATCTTACCTCAATAGAACTCCTTGGGTTAGGCCATTCAAGGATAGCTTGTACCTTCTTTAGGTCCATTTTTAGACCTTCTGTTGAAACTACAAATCCCAAATACACTAACTTCTTCTTCACAAAACTGCACTTCTTCAAATTTATCAACAATTTCTCTTCTCTCAACTTCTCATATACCATACGAATATGCATCATATGCTACTCCAATGTCTTACTAAAGATCAAAATATCATCTAGGTAAACAATGACAAACTAACCCAGAAATTCTTTCAGAACCTCGTTCATGAGCCGCATGAAAGTGCTCGGTGCATTGGTTATACCAAAAGGCATGACTAACCACTCATACAATCCTTCCTTTGTCTTGAAGGCAATCTTCCATTCATCTCCTTCTCTGATCTGAATCTGATGATATCCACTCTTTAGATCTATCTTTGAGAAATACATATCTCCACTCAAACAGTCCATAATATCATACATTCGTGGCAATGGAAACCTCTACTTGATTGTGATCTTGTTTATTGCGCTGGAGTCTGTACACATCCTCCACTCTCTATTCTTCTTTGGTGCTAATACCACTGGTACAGCATAGGGACTTAGAATCTCACAGATGAATCCTTTGTGCAACAACTCATGTACTTGTCTGTTCAACTCCACAATTTCTGTAGGTGTCATTCTATGTCTTGCCTTATTCAGCAAACTCGCTCCCAGAATCAAGTCCATCTGATGATTGATCTTCCTGACTAGTGGTAATCCATCAGGCATATTATCAGATACAATATCCTGAAACTCATTCAACAAATCTGCAACTTCTACAGGAACATCTTCTACTTCCTCCTTATCAACTTTTGGAATTAAAGAAAAACACACATGCTCATGCCTCATACCATCTAGGAACTTTCTTCCATCAACAAAAGTTATTCTTGCACTACCACATACCTTTTCTTCTGTTTTATTCAATGGCTTTAGCTTATGTCGCACTCCATCCTTTGTCACGGAATAGGTATTCGCACAACCATCATGTACAGAACATTTGTCAAACTGCCATGGTCTACCCAACAACATATGACATACATCCATAGATATGATATCACACATTACCTCATCATGGTATCCACCAATCTTGAATTCCATGAGGCATTGTTCATTGACCATGACCTTGTGGTCATCCTATACCCAGGAAATCTAATATGGATGTGGGTGTTTCTATCTCTTGAGCTTCAACTTTGTCATGAAATATTATTCACATTTGTTGATCCAGTCAATCAACTCCTCTGGGTTAAGATTCCTTGAAAATGTAGGAACCTCAATCTTAGGTCTTTTCCCAATCTTGGAAATGGCTCGGAAAATCCTTTCTTCTTCTGGATTCAAAACTTCAACTTCTTCTTGATCATCATTTCCTTCTTTGGCTTCATCCTCACTTTCATTTCTAACATTAAGATTCATTCCTCTGCGAATCTCTTCTTACCATGCTCGCACTTGTCTCTAGAGCTCTCTAACCTCAGGTGTCACAACACCAGCTCTTCCACCATGTTCTCTTCATGGAGGCATTTCCGTGATGCGCACTAAAACCCTAACCATGGTCCTGGTGCAAACTACCTCACAGTCGGCAATCTCTTTACACACTCAAGAACTCCTGCTCTGATACCACTTGATGAAGGGGGACTCCCCTTAATACCACAAACATATGACAGTAACAATGAGAAACTACAAAAATTTGCAAGAATAGAAAATTGGCCTCTTATTGGCTCCACAAATGTGGAATTATAAATTTCAGAATTACAATATCAAAAGTCACATGGGCATCCCTTACAATAATCTGTAGGACAAAGCCTTGAATAACCACCCAGAACTGCCCTAGAAAACACCACGGGCCTTCCTTAAATATGCAATCTTCCACTGCCCGAGAAAGTTTCAGTAATCTAGCCATTAACGCTGACTACCCTTAGCATTTTATTATTTTTCACTTTTATTACAAAAGGGTCGGCTTTAAATATTTACAAAAGATGAGATTAGGTAGCCCAACTTCTGGAAGCCATAACTTTTGAACCATAGCTTCGAATGGCTATTATAACCACTTTCTGGAAAGGGGAGATCGCGATCTACAGTGCTTGACTTGCAAAGCTCCAGTTAGCTAGGGGTTTGACCTCGATCTAGAGCCTCTAAGGTCCTAAAAATTGAGCTCAAAGGTTTTGCACCCTAAAATCTCAATAGTAAATCCTTAATAACTTTGCCAATACAGATTATCTGGTAATGAAATTCAACTAGTGTTCTTGTATGACTAAGATGAACCTTCACCTGGAAAATTAGAACATTCTGAGTTCAAATGACCAACGTACTAAAAATAGTAAGTTTCCAAAAATAGTATCTTTGTACAAAATAGCCCTTATTGAATACAAAAACACATATTTTTTGGTGATGCAATATTACCCTTACACCCAGGATGCTCCTGCATAAGACACACGGGGTAATTTGAGAAGTGACCTTGTCATGTCTCAGGTGTGCAGAGGAAAACCAAGCTGGTCAACCTCCTCCTTTATCAGCCATGATGAATCTTCTATAGGACATCCTCTCCATTTGACCAGATATTCTTCATATGCCATGTTCATGTAGTATATCTTCAATCTCCTTGGTAGCTGATGTAGTAGCTGGAATACTCCACTGTGTTTTTGTGACCTCGCCTTCAACACCCCCTTCATGGTACTCTATCAAATCTGCAATGTTAACTACTAGTGAAATATTCAACTCAGTAGACAATTCTACCTCATAAGCATTTCCTGAATCATGCTTCTTCAGTATCTTACATGGCCCAAAATTCTTCATTTTCAACTTGTTATATGTACCAACTAAAAATTGCTCCTTTAGCAAATGAACCATGACTTCATCCCCAACCTGAAATTCTTTGTGCCTCCTTCTCTCATCTTCCTTAGCTTTATACTATGCATTCATCTTGGTAATGTGTTTCCTCACCTCCTCATGGATGTTCTTTAAATGTTCTTCAAAATCCTTAGCTTTAGCACTACTTATCTTTCCTTTGTCTATCTTCCTCAACTCTGAAGCATTTATGGGACTACTTCCAAATACAATCTAGAATGGTGATTTGCTAATGCTCCTATTGACAAAATTATTGTAAGCAAATTCTGCCTGTGGTAAAATCAAATCCCAGCCTGTGGGCTTATCTCCAACCAAACAACTCTACAAATTTTCCAAACTCCTATTCACCACCTCTGTCTGTCCATCTATTTGTGGATGATGTGATGAGCTAAACTTCAAGTTTGTCTTCAACTTCTTCCACAATGTGCACTAGAAATATCCAACAAACTTAGTGTCTTGATCTGAAACTATACTCTTTGGCAGACCGTGCAGTCTCACCACTTCTCTGAAAAACAATTCAGCCACATGAATAGCATCATTTGTCTTCTTACAGGGAATGAAATGTGCCATCTTTGAAAACTTGTCAACCACCACAAAAATTGAATCATGTCCCCGCTAAGTCCTTGGTAAACCAAGAACAAAGTCCATACTGATATCCTTCCAAGGCTTCTCTGGTATAGGTAATGGTTGATACAATCCTATATTCTACTTTGCTCCTTTTTCCATTTGACATACTCTATAATTTTGTACAAACTTCTTGACATCTTGCTGCAACTATGGCCAAGAATAATTCTCGCTAACCAGAGCAAGAGTTTTATCTCGACCAAAATGTCCAGCCAATCCTCCACTATGCTTCTCCTTGATGAATTTTCCCTCATAGAACTTTGTGGAATGCACAATTGGCTCCCTCTAAATAACATTCTATCCTGAATGATGAAATCCAGCCACTTCATCCTGTCTAGAGTAATAGGTTCTGTACAAGCTTTCCAAGCTTCACCAAAATCAGGATCCTCTGGATACAAAAATTGAGTTCCTTGAACCCAACCACCTCAATCTGCATCTCTGTTAGCAAAATTTTTCTTCTGCTAAGAGCATCTGCAACTCTGTTAGACTTTCCACTCTTGTGTTTCAAAACAAATATTTAACTCTGCAAAAATTCAACCCATTTCAAATGTCCTTGATTCAACTTTCTTTGACTATTAAAATATTGCAAAGCTTGATGGTCAGTATATAAAATAAACTCCTTAGGAAGCAAATAATGTCTCCACTTCTTATTGCCTGAACTATAGTATAAAATTCCTGATTATAAATAGAATACTTTCTCTTGGCATCATTTAGCTTCTCACTGAAATAAGCAATAGGTTTACCTTCTTGGCTCATAATAGCTCCTATTACAGTACCACTAGCATCAAAATCTACTTGAAACACCCTATTAAAATCTGGGAGTGCTAAAATAGGTTGTTCTGTAACTTTTTGTTTCAACAATTGATAACTCTTTTCTACCCCATTAGTCCACTTAAACTCTTTTCTATCCCCTCTCATTGTTTCAGTCAAGGGTCCACAAATATTGCTAAAATTTTTGATAAACTTTCTATAAAAGCTAGCTAGACCATGAAAATATCTTACCTCGATAGAAATCATTGGGCTAGGCCATTCAAGGATAGCTTGTACCTTCTCGGGGTCCATTTCTAGACCTTCTACTGAAACTACAAATCCCAAATACACTAACTCCTTCTTCACAAAACTACACTTCTTCAAATTTATCAACAATTTCTCTTCTCTCAGCTTCTCAAATACCATATGAATATGCATCATATGCTCCTCCAATGTCTTACTAAAGATCAAAATATCATCTAGGTAAAAAATGACAAACTTACCCAGAAATTCTTTTAGAACCTCATTCATGAGCCGCATGAAAGTGCTCGGTGCATTGGTTAGCCGAAAAGGCATGACTAACCAATCGTACAATCATTCCTTTGTCTTTAAGGTAGTATTTTATTCATATCCTTCTCTGATCCGAATCTAATGATATCCACTCTTCAAATCTATCTTTGAGAAATATATAGCTCCACTCAAACAGTCCATAATATCATCCATTCATGGCAATGGAAACCTATACTTGATTGTGATCTTATTTTTTTCCTTGGTGCCTTTACACATCCTCCACTCTCCATTCTTCTTTGGTGCTAATACCGCTGGTACATCACAGGGACTTAGACTCTCACAGATCAATCCTTTCTGCAACAACTCATGTAATTGTCTGTTCAACTCCCCACATTCTAAAGGTGTCATTCTGTGTGCTTCCTTATTCAGAAAACTCGCTCCTGGAATCAAGTCCATCTAATGATTGATTTTCTTGACTGGTGGTAATCCATCAGGCACGTTATCGGATACAATATCTTGAAACTCATTCAACAAATCTACAACTTCTACAGGAACATCTTCTACTTCCTCCTTATTTGATTTTGGAATTAAATCAAAACACACATGCTCATGCCTCATACCATCTAGGAACTTTCTGCCATCAACAAAAGTTATTCTTGCACTACCACATACCTTTTCTTCTGTGTCATTCAATGGCTTTAGCTTATGTCCCACTCCATCCTTTGTCATAGAATAGGTATTTTCATGACCATCAAGTATATCACATCTATCAAACTACCATGGTCTACCCAACAGCATATGACATACATCCATAGATATGATATCACACAGTACCTCATCATGGTATCCACCAATCTTGAACTCCATGAGGCATTGTTCATTGACTATGACCTTGTGGTCATCCTATACCCAGGCAATCTGATATGGATGTGGGTGTTTCTGTCTCTTGAGCTTCAACTTTGTCACCATCTCTTCTGACACCAAATTGTTAGTGCTCCCACTATCAATAATCACATCACAGCACTTACCCTCACACTTGCACCTGGTGCAAAACAGGCTCCTCCTTTGTTTAGGTTCATTCTCACCACTCAATAGGACTCTTCTGTTAATCATCATTTCTTCTCTTTTAGCATCTTCAAAGTTTGATGATCTGGCATCTTCATCTACATGTGCAACTCTTTCCTAGCCTTCATTTCTCCTGTCTATTCTTCCTTGGCACTGAGGACATTCATATGCCCTATGACCTTCTTCTCCATAGTGAAAACATGTTCCACGAAAGCCTCCTCTTCCTGATCCTTGTCCTCGTCCTCCTCCTCTTTGATCTCTATTATTTTGATTGAAATTATTTCCCCTCTGACCCTGACTACTATTGGCCTCATCCTTCTTTTTCTGATCTTCATTTCGGCCTTCATAAGATCTTCCATCATGGCCTCTTTCACTTTGCCTGCTTTCAAACTTTTTGTTCAACTTTTCCCCTACCTTTAGGGAAAACTGGTAGGCCTCTTCAATACCTTTCATTCGAATCAGGTTCAACTCCTCCTGAATGCTTAGCCTCAACCCATTAAGGTAATGGGCAACTTTCTCCTTGTCAGCTTCTGCATGGCATTTTCGGATGAGTATTTGATAGAACTCCTCTGTAGACTCTTGGACAAATTTTCCTTCTTGCTTCAAACTTTGCATTTTTTTTAGTAGGTCAAGCTCATAATCAACAGGAATGAACTTTTGCTTCAACTTATCCACCATCCGATCCCATCTTGTGATTTTATCCTTTCCTCTTCGATTTTTCTCCAATTGGATCTCCTGCCACCAGATCTTCGCATGACCCTTCAGTCTGGCCTTTGCAAACTTGACCCGATCAGGATCCTCAATATCTTCATACTCAAAATATTCTTCACATTTTTTGATCTAGTCAATCAACTCCTCTGGGTTAAGATTCCCTAAAAATGTAGGAACCTCAATCTTAGGTCTTTTCCCAATCTTTGAAATGGCTCAGAAAAGCCTTTCTTCTTCTGGATTCAAAACTTCAACTTTTTCTTGATCATCATTTCCTTCTTTGGCTTCATCCTCACTTTTGTTTCTAGCATTAAGATTCATTCCTCTGTGAATCTCTTCTTGCAATGCTCGCACTTGTCTCTGGAGCTCTCTAACCTCAGGTGTC
>MU227862.1:33393-50365 GCA_018584345.1 Thuja plicata | reverse complement strand
AAATGTTCTATATATAGAAAGTATCAAAAGTATCTCCATATACAAATATGGCACATGTCATTTCAAAATGTCTACAAAATCAATGTTTCAAGGTGTACAATGTGGCATATATGCCATCTCAAAATGTACCAAGTGGCATCTCTAAATGAACACAACTAAAACTACATCCTATGCCATAGGGTGATCATCAAAATGTAGCCTCTTTGAAGAAGTATTTGGCTCTGATTGATCCTGCATCAAAAATGAGTTCAATCCCAAGTTAGATTGCTTACTTTATATGATTTGTACATATATTTAATTCATAATTAAAACATGAATTTAATTATAAATTATAACTTAATATAAACATATGTACCTGGCCTCTCGGTTTCCTACTATGATCAGGTGTCCTAACATAAGTCTTTGGTAGTGAACGGACAGTGCCACCAATACTAACTCTGACCTATAAATATATATTTGTAATAATGAGATTAGTAGAGTGGTGCAGGGGCCCAAGGTGCAACATAGAGTAATAAATTTACAAAATAAGATGATAGCATAATAAAATTACAAGTTTATTGAACTAAAATTAAAACTTATGTACACTGATCCCTCCTCTAGATTAGTGGGATGGGTCAACAAAGATAGGAATAATTCTCGCGGGGCCTCTCTCACACTAGGACTAACCTATGAGAGTCAAAAAGATAGTCAATTATATATAAATGTACTTCATCATAACAACCCTGGTTAAAAAATACAAATAACAATATGTACAATCAGGCTATCACCCTGAATTGAGATGCCTATGAGCCTAGGCTCCCGAACCTATGTCAGGACATCATCATGAGCCACACCCTATACAATAAAGTGCATTTAAAATATTTATTACTACACACAAGTAAAATACATATGCATTCATAATTAATCTTAAATAATTAATTACCTTTCCTTTGTAAACGCATGAGGAAGGAACCCCCTCGTGCCCCCCACTAACATCACCTGAGACCTCCAAGAGTACAATAAGATGACAATATATTAGTAAATGTATGAATTTTATTGCTCTAATTGATAGAGATTTCAGCATGTACACCAAATGATATAAAAAAAACTAATGGGTACATAATTTATAATATACCATATAGGTGTCAAGGCCAAATGAAATGGCCAAAAGTGTGGAGTCATCCACCTGTCTCAACTCCTCCTCTATCATCGACTGAACATAAATGGACCAAATATATATACATAAGTGCATGCAGTCCTTAAAACTAATCTAAATAAATAAATAATTTTTAAATTAAATAAGTCATGTGACAAATTTATTTATAATGTTTACTCTTACCATATCAACAGGACTCCATGGTTCTACGTACACCTCCTCAGCACTTTCATGAGATGTAGATGCTCCATGAGGTGTTGCAGCCTCTATAACTGCGTCTCTTGTGTCCTCATCAATAACATACTGATATGTATTAGCATCAGTAAGCGGTCTGAGGCACAAATTCTTGCACATAATCCAAGTATGGGGCAGGCATACATGTGAACTACTGCCAAATGTTGATGCGCTAGCATCATCCACACAAGGAGGCACCAATGACCTAGTCTATGTGATCAACTGATCACTCAACATGTGAATGGACCTAATACTCTGTGAGGTAGCCTCTGCAATGATATTGGGATGCTGCACTAGAGGAGGGGGTGCGACATTAGTGGGGAGGACAAAGGTAGTGGCCTTTTTACACTGGGAAAATGGCCTAGTTTGAGGAGCTCCTCTGCCCATGCCCATGTTGGACCTCATGCTCCAATAATTAACATTGTGACCAAGCACAAACTCACCATACAATTTTTTTATGAAATAGAAAGGGAGCTCTAAATTGCAATGGGGTGGTTTATCAAAAACCATCCACAAGTGATCCTAAAAGTGTGTGCGCATTGCTTCATTTGTGCACCATTTTATTGATAATTTTGGCTTTTTGGGTTCAACTTTTGACAAAATTATGCGTCACATCCAGACATGATTCTATTACTTATATATACAATCTTGTAAAAAGTATTATCATTTGATTCTATTTAAGGTGGTCAGACATACACCTACGTCTTATCTTTTTAGTCCTGATTGATAGACTGATTGAAAAATAACTATAACTTTCAAATGGTATAACTTTTTTGAAATCAAAAACTTGAGTCACATTCTATGATTTACCTACTATAATAAAAAAAAAAATTCAATTTGATGAAGTTTGGACTAAGTTAAGGTTGTCAGACATGGGATTTTGTATACTCTAGAAAATTTGTAGTAGAAAAATCATAATTAATTATTTACTTGGAAAAAAATTATAAAAAAATATATGTCACATCCGGACATGAGTCTACTACTTATATCTATAATCTTGTAAAAAAATATTTTCATTTGATTTTGTTTAAGGTGGTCAGACATACACCTACTTATCTTTTTCCTGAAATTTCCATACCATAGCAATGAAATTTAAAATTTTACCATATAGAATAAGTTTTTTTCAAAAAAGGGCTAGTATATTAGAAACTAAATTTAATTTCCTATATATTCTCTTCTTACATATTTTTGATATAATATTGATAACTTGTTCAAATTTTTGTGTGAACTTGTCTAACCCTGATTTTCTAAATTTTCATTACCACTTAAGGACCAGATTGGCATACCATGATCCTGCACATACCCCTAACGATGATAGTAAAGACATGAAAATAAGTTGTAGGTGGTTTACTATTCAAGGCTTCATGACTATGTGATGCGTGATGGATGGAGGGGCAAGTGTAAGGTTGAAGGTGCTTAAAGGATAGTCATATCCTAGATAATGTGACAGTTGTCGCTATCCTGTGAAGGTAAGTTGATCAAGGTTTAATTATTCAAGGCATTATGACAGTTTTCCAAGTAGAAGTTGGTGGGACTGGGTTATTAATATGATTAATTTATCATGTGGTTAGATCAAAGAAGATCCAATGGTGTGCATAAAGCCTCAAAGGGAAAGTGATCAAAGGATATTATTTGAGGCATTGCGACTGATGAACGTGTGTCCAGATCTGACTAGTGGCATGCGGGTAACTTAAAGGGAGATCTACGATCATGTTTTGAAGTTTCAAAAAGGGTTTGATTTCAGATGTCGATGGAAATTTCCACACCACCTATAGTCATTGCAACTATTTTCCAAATATTTAAATTGTTTCTATCAAGTTTTCAAAGCGGTGAACTGTGTCTTTTACGATAGAGAAATAAAGTTATCAATATGATCCTTTAGGTTGCATTTATGTATTTACAAGATGCTAATAGGATGGAGATCTAATCTCTCAAAGTGCCTTTATATTGTGAAGTGATGATGTGGGGGATTCTGATCAGATCTACATACCTTATGTAAGCCTTAAAATGATGCCTTGTCTCCTCTACATTTATGTTGGGTTATCTTCCAAGTCCTCGTGGTAGGAAATTAGAATTCATGTGAGGATTGTTCTCCAACATCCTAAGGTCAATGATGGCTACAGATCAGATTACACAAAATGGAGTCGAGAAAGGGTTTCAAATTGATGGGAGGGTAGTTGAATGAATTAATTCATTTAATGCTTTGAATGACTTAGTTGTAAACCCTAACCCTAAATGATTTGAAGCTTGTCGCAATCCCTATTTTCTATAAAGGTATTTACAAGATCATTTAGTAAGGGCTAGAGAACTGGGAAAGTATAGAAAAGCATTAGGTTTCATGCTTATTTCCAGTCAGGGATATAGTAAACTTGTTTTTAGACTGTGTTAAGATAGAATTGAAAGTTTTTTAATCTTTTGCATATTATTGAATGGTGTATTTCCTCAATCAATTTGATACATAAACTTTATTCATCATACTTAATACAAGCCTTCTTGGATTTAAGTCTCTCCATGGTGTTTGTCTTTTGAGTTGTGAGTTTTTTGACTCATTGCATAAATTTTGTTTATGAATATGTTGTTAGTCGTTAGCCTTTATCTAGGATCAAATTAAAATGCTTTAGATATAACATAGGCTCATTTGGTTTATCTACATAAGGATTTTATAAGTAGTGTATGGTCGAGGTTACTTATGTTTATGGTTATGATTTTTGCCAATAGGTTGGTTTCAGCTTTTAGTATTTGTATTGAGGTATTATGGATAAGGCATTGATCAAGAACTAGTACATTCTTTTGAAATACATGTCTGATTGGGTTTGGCTATATTCTGCTCATATTGAACATCAGAACCATCTTAAAGTTCTTTCATATTTTTGTGGTTATTGGTTGTATTTCCTGAATGGTAATGGATGGCCAATGAATGTGTGGTTAACATTTAGTATTTTCTTATCATTATTTGTTGTTTAAAATCTAGAGTTATATGGAGTTGTAAAGAGTTGTATGTTGAGCTGGATTAGGTGTACACACCTTGGTTTTGCAGAGCCAGAAGTGCAGAGGGAAGTATTGTCCATATAGGTTGTCCAGTTACCTTGAAGAGCTTCCCATACTTGGGGTTAACCACTCTTAGAATCAATCTCAAGGTATATTGGTGGCTTTCAAAGCATAAATAGTTAAAAACACCAACAAAATGGTGACTCTGCCGGGGATAGAGATACAAAAATCTTGTTGAAATTTTCAAGGAATCTTTGGGGATCTACTATTCATATCATTTGACCCATCCGAGTCACCAAAAAAATGGCGACTCCACTGGGGAGATGCATTATATTGTTATAAATGACCAGTATGTAGATCATTGGAAGCATAGAGTTACTCTTTTTTAGACCTTTGTTGTTGTCCTTTTCCTGGTGAGTTTCCTTATTGCAGTATTCATCTTGGTTAGTGTTGTATTTTCCCAACTTGTTTTTTGTCACGAATCTGAGAAATTTGTGCAGCAGTGATGAGTAACAAATATCATTTTATATAAACTTTATCAATATCGGTATAATAGAAATACCACATCTTGGGTGAGAAGACATCCTAAAGACAAATTGGAAGATGGGTTTCCAACTACCTCTAAAGTTGATAAGCCAAGGAAAGGAAGGAATAACATAAGTGTCCCTCAAAATGAGAGACAAGAGGAGAACACTAGAGTTGAAGAGCCAATCAAGTGTATCCATGAAGGAAATGCATCCAAATATGAAGAGGTTGTAGACTTGGGATTAGGTACATATGAAGAATATCATTCTCCTAGTGAAAGAGAGTAGGAGGGATCTGACACCACTCTCCTAGATTCTGACAGTATGGTTGAACAAATTGTTGAATTGGATAGGAGAACCCAGAAGCAGATTTCCATCAGACAACAAAGAGAAAAGGAAAGAGAAAATAAGGTAAGACAAGATCAGATTAGGTTTGAACAAATGAAGGGGTATTTGTTGAACCTGAAGCCAATGAACTATGTTGAAGAACCTGAAAGGGTTGAAGATGATCCTATCATCCACCAAATGTTTTCCACTCAAGACCCTAAGAACGAGGGAAAGAAAAGGATGATAGGAGTTCAAATAAATAAACTTATGAGTCACAAGGTTCCACTAGATCGAAAGTCTGAATTGGATACTGAACTTGAGAGGGCTAGAATGGAGAATTACATCATAGCTAAAGAGCTTGAGAAAGCATAATTTGAAGGTGTTGCTTTAGAGATGAAGAAGAAGGTTGATTTTCTCAGGAAATCTACTAGGCCTTCTCATATTAGTGCTGAGGTAGCTGCAACATCAAATGCCAGGACATCTACTACTTAGATTGATAATCCATTTGAAAGGAGACTGACCCATGCAAAAAGGTACAACAAATTTTCTTTTCTTAGTATTCATGGTTATCCTAATGCAGTCCCAAATGAAATTAGAGATAAACTTCCCAAATTTGCTGGAAATAATGTCATTACTTGTGACAAGAATTTAAAGAAGTTTTTTGATATGATGGATGACTATGATATTGTACATGAGGATGTATTGATGAAATTATTTGTTCAGACTCTAGTTGAGGGTGCTAGGGACTGGTTTAGAGGGTTACCTTATGAATTTGTGGGGTCTATGAATGAACTGAAGGATTGCTTTAAGGAGAAATATGGTGATAAGAAAAATTAGGTATTCATGTTGAATGAGTTCAATAACATAAAGAAAAATTGAAATGATGATGTTGTTGAATTCAACATAAGATTTCAAAGGGCCATGCATAAACGTTTTAAAGTTATGAGGCTTGATGATAAGGTTTGTCTTGCTACCTATCTAAATGATTTTGATTTTAAAATGGGATATCTTCTTAGAGACAAGAATCCTAGAAACATTAGAGAAGCTTATAAGATATTTGTTAACATTGAGACTAATAGAAGAGTGTTAGGAAAATTGGGTAGAAGGGAATAATGGAAGTCTGCTAGGAAGGAATCTGATAGGCCTTCTAATATCAAACCTAAAGAGGAGGTTAATATGAAAAAGATTATAAATTCTATAAAAGATTTGAAGCTCGGAGAGAATAGGAATGGTAGGGATACCAATAATGATAAGCTATCCTTTAGTAATTTTAGTAGGCAGCCAAGGATGCAAAATACCCATAGACCACCTAGTGGAAGGATGAGAAACCTATTCTCCCATAAAGGAAAGACAAGCCTGATGATAAGACTCCTGATCCTCTGGAAAGAAGCTATGTTAATGTATGTGATGATATTTCACGGTGTACAACTTGTCAATCCCCACACAATCCTGACTATTGTGCTATTTCTTTGAATATATTTGTAAATGAAGTACAAAAAGAGGGGGAAGAGGAAGATGAATTGTATGATGATACTGGTTGTGCAATAACTTGTTCACACTTGATGGGTGAAGAAGAATCTGATGATGAAATTGAAAACCAAGTTATGGTTCCATCTGAAGAAAAAGAAGAAGAGATTGATGACATAAGGTGTAATGTTGCAACAGGTAAGGAACCTATTGTATTAAGAATAAATTTAGATGAAGAGATTGCACAGATCACTGTAGACATGGTTACTCAAGCAAGGAGTAATTATAATTTGAGAAATAGGACAATTGGTAATGTAGATGGAAAACCAGATAGTATTTATATTATAGACACTAAGAAGACACAAGAAAAAGAAAAATGTGCTGAGGTTGTCAAAAGAATAAAGGTTAGAAAGAGGATAAGTTAAATAGTCCAAATTTTGTCTACAAGGTAAAAGCAAAGATGTAAAAGATAAACGTTTCTCCTTTTCAAAATGATAATAAAATAATTGAGCCAAACTTGGCTACTCAAGTTGAAGGTGAAAGTATTGTTACCTAGGGTTGATATGGGGAAATTGTTATCACAGATCATTGTCAAGGTTCCACAATTGGAAATGATGCTGATTGAGGAACATAAAGTAAAGACTTTGACATGGGTTTATAGAATTTCTTCCACAAGGATTCAGAAGCAAGAAAAGAATGAGAAAATGGGAAATACAAAAGATAAATCTAATAATAAGGGGAAATAATCAAAATAAATTGTTACAAAAATTCCTCAAATTTATTTGAATATAAATCATGTAAACACCCCCTTGGGAGCCATGGATCCATTTTTCTTGACTCTAGTTATAAATGGTAATATGCTAATAAATTGTGTGATAGATTCAGGATCATGCCTACAAAGATAATGAAGTCAATGGGATTGCAAATTGATACCCCTCTTGAAAGATGTCAGGCAATAGACTATAGAGAGGTACCTTTCATAGGTACTATTAAAGCTCTTCCTTATAGGCTAGCTACATATCTACAGAAGGTGCTAACAATGAGTCTCCTAGTGGTTGATATTCCTCTCCAATATGGAATGCTATTATCAAGAAAGTGGAGTGCTTCAATGGGAGGAAGTAGTCAATGTGACTTATCTTTTGCAACTTTTGATATTGCTGATGAAAGTATCAAGGTATCCAGGGAAACTAGAACTCCTCACATGATTGAGGAAAGTGATGATAATAATAGGAATTATTTCTAGAGTACTTCAATGGGAGGAATTATTCAATGTGAATTATCTTTTGCAACTTTTGATATTGTCGGTAAAAGAGTCAAGGTATCCATAGAAACTAGAACTCCTCACATGATTGAGGAAAGTGAGGATAATAATATGAATTGTTTCTTGGAGACTGATATTAGGGATTTTCAAGTGCAAAATAGGAGGGTTGAAGGAGAAGTCCATCATATGCTTTTATCAGAGGAAAAGGATAATCTTGCAGACCAACATGACTTATGGATCATATATTTTAATGGTGCAAGCTCAAAAGAAGGAGTTGGAGCAGGAGTTTTGTTGATAGCTCCTAGTGGTAAGACCTTCAAATTCTCATTTACTTTGTTGTTCACATGTACCAATAACATTGCACAGTATGAGTCTTTTTTAATAGTATTAAGGTTAGCCTCAAGACATAAAATAAGAAATCTCAGAGTAATTAGAGACTCTGAATTGGTAATTTTGAAAATAAGATCCAAGTATGCTTCAAAGAATCAGAGATTAAAGCAATATAGAAACATTGTTTGGGATGAAGTGGAAAATTTTGATACATTTGGCATTGACTGGATGGATAGAAGTCAGAACAAAATGGAAAACTTGTTGGCCACTATTTCTTTGATGCCAGAAGATATTACATTTGCAAGAATATCCAAAATAGAGGTTCAATCTGGGCCTTCCATACCAAACAATGTGTAAAATTGGCAAGTATTTGAAGATGACTTGGATATTCTAAGAATTTTATGTTGTGAATCAAAGTTTGGAAATAAAGAGATGGATTTCAGTGGATATGTGGAGACCTCAGATGGTAGAGATACAATTTTTGGTAAAGAGGTTCTTCAGCTGAAATCAAATAAGGTTCCAAAGGGATTTACTCTTCTTGAGAAAGATTTTTATGATAAGGAAAATTCATATTTTACAAGGACTGTGAACAAGCTAGAGGATTTAGAAGAAGTGAATTTAGGGACAGCTGAAGCTCCTAAAAGGATATACATTTGTAAAAATTTGTTCCCTAAGCTTATAGAGCTGTTAGTCGATCTTATCAGAAAATATAAGCATGTGTTTTCATGGTCTTGTGATGACTTAAAATCATATAGAAAAGACCTCTTCCAACATGAGATTCCTTTAAAATAAGGCGCAAAGCCTTTAAGACAAAAGTTGAGACCTGTTAATCCCACATTGGGACCCAAGATGAAAGAAAAATTAAAAAAGATTAGGGATGTTGGAATTATAAAACCTATCAGACGTTCAACATGGGTATCAAACTTGGTACAAGTGAGAAAGAAGAATGGAGACATCAGACTCTGTGTAGACTTCATAAATTTTAATATCAATTCATTAAAGGACAATTATGGTTTTCCCAATACAGAAGCTATACTACAAAGAGTTGCTGGATCTAAATTAATGTCAATGTTGGATGTATTTTTAGGATATATTTAGGTCATGATGAAGGAATCAAAACAATTCAATATTGCATTCACAACACCTTGGGGAACTTATGTGTATGTCAAAATGCCTTTTGGATTAACAAATGTTGGGGCAACCTTTCAGAGAGCCATGGATGTGGCATTTGCAGATTTCATAAATGACTTTCTAGAAATCTACCAAGATGATCTTACAACCTATTCAAAAAAGGAGGATCAACATTGTGGTCATCTTGAGAGAATTTTTGAGAGAGCATTGGAGCATGGGGTTTCTTTTAACCCAAAGAAGTGTATTTTTGGGGTCACAGAGGGAAATAATTTAGGGAATATTGTATCTAAACATGGAGTTAGGATTGAACCTGAAAAGGTAGATGAAATTGATAGAATCCCTTAGCCCAAGAATGTCAAAGGCATTCAATCTTTCTTTGGATAGGTAAATTTATTAAGAAGATTTGTTACAAACTTTGCAGAAACTAGTATTCTAACTTCAAGAAGGATGAAGAAAGGAGCTAAGGTAGAATAGAAACAAGAAGCGTGTAAGGATTTTATAGATATTAAGAAGGCTATAAAAGGTGTCCATGTGTTAAGGACACCTGATTATAGTAAGCCTTTTCATATTTTCTCCTTTTCTTCATACAATACTATTGCTGTAGTATTGTTACAAAATATTTCAGAGTGCTTTGAGAAGCCAAATTCCTTTTTTAGTAAGTCTTTGCACAAAGTAGAATTAAAGTATGATATCATGGAAAAAATATCAAATCCTTTGGTTAAATTTGTCAAAGCTTTTAGATGTTATTTGGTAGGAGAAACTATAATATATTATGTTCCTAGTGTTGTTGTGAAGGACATTTTAGTCCAACAGGAAGTTTCAGGAAGGAGGTGCACATGCATAAGTGGGATCCAAGAATTCAATATTGATATTCATATCACAAATTTAGTCAAAGGCCTAGGAATTGTAAAACTTATGGCTTAGAGTAATTTAGATGCTAATCATATAGACATGCTAGAAGAAGAGAAAGGGGCTTATATATGTGATATGGATTGTTGTGAATGGTATAGGGATATTATTAGATACCTACAAAAAATGATATTACCTACTGAAATGGATGAAAATAGGAGGAGAATAGTTAATTTTCATGTTGTTAAGTATGCAATAATTCAAGGTCACCTCTGGTGGAGAAGCAATGAAAGAGTATTGCTCAAATGTGTAGACTATGACAGATCTAAGAACTTGTTAGAACAAATGCATAATGGTGCATGTGGAGGTCATTACATGGCTAAAACTACTGCACATAAGATTATAAGATCTAGTTTCTGGTGGCCTACTATCTTCAAGGATGCCCATAATTATGTTAAAATATATGATACTTGCCAGAGATTTGCAGGTAAGCTTCAGTTTGGTGGGAGTTTGTCCTCAAAGTCTGTTACAGTTGAGGCACCTTTTCAGAAGTGGTGAATGGATTTTATTGGTGAGATTCCTAACAAGTCTAGTGGGGTTCATTCATTGATCCTGGTGGCAACTGATTATTTTACCAAGTGGGTTGATGAAATTGCCACTAAAAGAGCCACTATTAGGGTTGTGATTGATTCCATGTTACAGAATATCCTCACTATGTTTGTTTGTCTAGAGACTATTTTGGTAGACAATGAAATGTGTTTTAGGTCTAAGAAATTTATTGTTTTTTCCAACAGTATGGGATACAAGTTTCTTACTCTTCCCCATATCAACCATAGGGGAATGGTCAAGATGAATCCAGTAATAAGAGTTTGATTAAAATTATGAAGAGAGTGTTGGATAAGAACAAGAGGACCTGGAGTTCAAAGTTGCAAAAAGCACTGTGGGCTGATATAGTAATAATGAAAAAGGCCATTGGTTGTGCACCTTTTGATTTGGTATATGGTATTCATGCTAGGTTGCCTCAAAAGAAATTGTTGCAGATGTAGGAATTTGTCTAAGAATATGATCTAAGGAATTAGATGATGACATGAGGATCAGATTGGATGATTTGATACAATTAGATGAATCAAGAAGGGAAGCACATGAAAGAAATGTTAGGTTCCAACTTAAATGTAAGGATTTGTTTAATAGAAGAACAACTGTTATAAGTTTTGAGACTGATGACTTGGTCCTGATGTGGGATGCCAAACTAGAGGATAAAGGAAAACACAGTAAATTTGATCCTATTTAGTTAGGACCATACATGATTGACAGTAAGTGGGGTTCTAATTCTTACTTTTGAAGGAGTTAACAGAAAATATTCTTGAATTGCTAGTTCATGGACAATTCCTGGGGTTCTACTTCTCTTGAAGTTCTGAAATTCATGAACAGTAAGTTTGTATATATTCTTTTTTTTTTTGTATGTTGTAGGTTAGTTTCCTTTATGTTAGTGGTTTTCTTGTTCCTGAGATTCTAGAATCTTTCTATGCCTACAAGAGACATACATCCCCAGTCAAAGCCACTGTTAGGTCTATCAAATTTTTTGCTAAAATGGAGTTCCTCTAGAATATTTCTGCAATTATTAAGGGCCTAGTTCTTAAATCTGACTAGCCTTCCTTAAACCCTTGGTTCATTTCATGCAAAACCCTAAGTCCTTTAAACCTATTATAAAACCAAGTTACTTTTTTCATTCACTTAAGTCACTTACACCCATGTGTCTTAAAGATATTGTCAGTGAGGCCATCACTTTAAGTCATATTTCCTAGCGGGGTGGTGTATTAATTTTATTTTTCCTAAGTCTCATGTCCCCATGGTGAATTATCCCTTTTCCCATGTGTCGTCCAAGTCTTATTTCATCTTATGGTTAGCGTGATCCCTTGATCGTGAGATGTGGCTACTTTACCCTTCAAGGCATAGCGTTGTGTTGCCGCATGTCCTTCTTAGATGATGGTGGACCCTTTTCCTTTTGGGTTTGCAGCGATGATGTGATACGTCTGATCCTTTTGATCCATGGGTTCACATGTTTCCTTTATTCCAAAGATGCAGTTTGTTTCTCATTTGTGGGATCATGCCCTTGCGCCATGTGGAGGTAAAGTGGGACCAAAGATGTTGGGTTACCAAAGCAGTTTCTAAAATTTTAGATCTTTTTGACCTAATGATGGTCATAAATCCTGGAAAAGAAGTTGAAGGTTTTTAAATGTTCAAGGCTTCACGACTATGCGACGCATAGTGGATGGCAGGGCCAGTGTAAGGCCGAACGTGCTTAAAGGATAGTCAAATCTTAGATAATCTAAATGTTATTTATGTCGCATGAAGGTAAGTTGATCAAGGTTTAAGTCTTCAAGGTATTACGATGGATTTCCACGTAGCAGTTGGTCAGATCGGGTTATGACTATGCTTAAGTTATCATGTGGTCAGATCAAAGAAGATCCAATAGTGCACGTAAAACCTCAAAGGGAAAGTGATCGAAGGATATTATTTGAGGCATTGCGACTGATGGACGCATGTCCAAATCTGATCATTGGCTCGCAGGTAACTTTAAGGGAGATCTATGATCATATTTTAAAGTTGCAAAAAGGGTTTGTTTTTAGCTGTTGATGGATATTTTTGCACCACCTGTAGTCGTTGTAACCATTTTTCAAATATTTAAATTGTTTCTATCAGGGTTTCAAACCGGTGAACTATGTCTTATATGATAGAGCAATAAATTTGTCAATTTGATCTTTCAGGTTGTGTTTCTGTAGTTCCAAGATGCTAATAGGATGGAGATATGATGGCTCGAAGTGCCTTTATATTGTGAAGTGATTTTGTGGGGTTTTCTGATCAGATCTTTGTACCTTGTGTAACCCTTAAAATGGTGCCTTGTCTCCTCTACATTTATGTTGGGTTATCTTCCAAGTCCTCCTTGTTGGAAATTAGACTTCATATGAGGACTGTTCTCCAACATCCCAAGGTCAATGGTGGCTATAGATCTGATTGCACAAAATGGAGTGGAGAAATCATTTTAACTTGATGGTAGGGTAGTTGAATGAATTAATCTCTCTAATTATTTGAATGACTTAGCTTTAAACCCTAGCCCTAAATGATCTGAAGCTTGTTACAATCCCTATTTTCTATAAAGGGAATTCCAAGATAATTTAGTAAGGGCTAGAGAATTGGGAAAGTATAGAAAAGCATTAGGTTTCATGTTTATTTTGAGTCAGGGATATAATAAACTTGTTTTAAGACTGTGTTAAGATAGAATTGAAAGTTTTATAATCTTTTACATATTATTGAATGGTGTATTTCCTCAATCTGATACATAAACTTGATTCATCATACTTAATACAAGCCTTCTCAGATTTAAGTCTCTCCTTGGTGTTTTTATTTTGAGTTATGAGTTTTCTGACTCATTGCATAAAGTCTGTTTATGCATATGTTGTTAGTCCTTAGCCTTGATCTAGGATCAAATTAAAATGCTTTGGATATAACATATGCTCATTTGGTTTATCTACATAAGGATTTTATAAGTAATGTATGGTTTAGGTTACTTGTGTTTATGGTTATGAGTATTTTCCAATAGGTTGGTTTCAGTTTTTAGTATTTGCATTGAGGTATTTCCCAATGGATAAGGCACCGATCAAGAACTAGTCCATTCTTTTGAAATACATGTCTGATTGGGTTTTTCTATATTCTGTCTATATTAAACATCAAAACCATCTTAAAGTTCTTTCATATTTTGTTGTTATTGGTTGTATGTCCTGCATGGTAATGGAGAATCAATGAATGTGTAGTTAACATTTAGTACTGTTTTATCGTTATCTGTTGTTTAAAATCTAGAGTTATAAGGAGTTGTAAAGAGTTGTATGTTGAGCTGTATTAGGTGTACCCACCTTGGTTTTACAGAGCCAGAAGTGCAGAGGGCGGTCTTATCCCTATAGCTGGTCCAATTACCTTGAAGAGCTTCCCATACTTGGAGTTAACCACTCTAAGAATCAATCTCAAGCTATATTGGTGGGTTTCAAAGCATAAAAAATTTTAAACACCAATGCAGGGTTAATTCACTCTACCCCCTACACTTGGAAAATCATATAAGTAGGATGCATTTCTAAGAGAAAATGACCAATTCACATTTAGGGGACCAATTCACATACATTCACCATTAGCATTTACATTATAGTTAAATTTGTGCATCCATGCTTAGCATAGTTTAAGTTCTTTAAGCTTTGTTATTGCGTCTTTAGTTTAAATCACATCTCAATCCATCATGTTTTAGCTTAATTTGCTTATCATGTTGTACCTTAATCTTCAAATTCTCATTCTAGGATTGTCACTTTAGGAATGCTTAAGATCTGAGAGCATTGTTTTAGCTTCCTAGAGAGACATGAGATAGTTTCAATTGTTCAATATAATGTTTTAGCATTCTATATATTTGATTCCTTTCAAATTGATAGAATTGAGTTAATGTTTTATCAATATGCATTAAATTGTATACACTTAGTTGTAAAATCCTAGATGTTGTCAAAGTTCTTTGGATCAAGACTCATGAAATGATTGTCAATCTGATAGCCTCTAATGTCATCAGTCGTACCATACAATATTTTCAACTTTTCCTCGATGCTTTGTGTGATTTTTTACATTCTTCAATTTGAAGCATAAGATCAAGGGAAATAAAACTATGAAGACATCCAAGAACTTTGCTTTGTTCAAGCATCCATTTTAGTTTTTCCTTATCATCTATAGGTTTAAATACTTTTCTTCAACATATGGAGTGTACCCACATTGTATTAATGCATTCCATGCATTTTGATGCCAAGTTTCATAATTATATGGTGTAAGCAAAGGAACCTTGGAATGATCCATCTGTACAGGAAAAGAAGAGCACAAGAAAACAAAATAGAAAACAAAAACACCAAGAGAGACCACCTCTTTTCACTCAATTGATAACCCCCATCCCAAATCAAATGACTGCGAACTTTATAAATCAGTGTGATTACAATGCAGGAGTTATTTCCCAAAGTTTTACAATGTCCAATAGGACCCAAATACGGAAAGTACAATAAAATCTCAAACTAGCACCAATGTGTAATGCTTGAAAAAATATCAACTTTCAAAAAGAGAATTACGTCAATCCAAAGTCATATGTGAAAGTTACGTATGTTTGAAGTTGAAAAAAATGAGAATTGTCCTTTAGATCTATTGAAAAAAATAGAATTTATGAAAAATCTAGATCATTTGAGTGAAAATTGATTTCACCGCTACAAAGCAAAAATTTGCCCCAAATTATAAAAATTGCACTTGAGAATGAGCTTTGTGAAGTTTAGGTCAAAAAGTAAAAATTGTAATGGTGAGGAGGTAAGAATTTTGCAAAAATATCCTCCTTCGCCAAGTTTAGCTGTTCTCGGTAAATGAAGAGTGTCGCCAAATTTGGTTGCAAATGTTGTTAAATTGATCGGTTCACCAAACTTTCAAACCAAGCACTTTTGGAATTGTGTACCTTCATCATAGCTAAACTCTCTCTTAAAAAAAGGTCCACCATATAAAGAAAGCGATAAAAATTATATTAGAAGCTCCCAAAACCAGTGCTAAACTTAGCAATTCTGTTAAAAATCCTGGCACAAGTTTTACACTTCACGAACTCCAATTTAAACTCTTCCAGTGTAGATATGCGAGCTTTTGCTTGGTGTACGGAGTGCGCAGCGGAAAATGCAACGAGTTTTATGGGTCGGGGTAAAAGGTAATGGTAGAAGGGATCACAAAGCACAATGCAAAGGGCCACGACTTCTTGAATGCCATGCAGACCATTTAAAGAGGGGACGCAAAGATGTGAAGGCACAACAAGCAACCAATTGTATGTGACACGAGACTCAAAGCTAGTACAGGGACCCGCTAGGGCACACAGTCCTTAGGAAATAGAACGCATGGGCTTCAATATTCGGGCGACCTTTTCATGGAAGACCTTTTAGTGGAAGACCAAATTTTAAGAAACTTTTACAATTATAATTTTTATAGAAATATATTTATTATTTTGATGACCACACCAAACCATGTGCAGGTGGGTCTTATAGGGCTCGCCTAAAAAAACAAAAACAAAAAAAAACTTCCAAATTTGAATGTGTCCAAAATTGACGAATTGATCTTAGCATTTTTTAGCCTTTGAGATGCGATGACGTAGTCCTTTTGACTCCAAAATGCACTGAGATTTCAGCTACCCTCCGGATCTAGAATCGAAAGCTCTACTTCGGACCTTCACAAAATTTGCATCATGTGTCCGTTCTCGATCAAACAAAAGGCAATTATGGCTTTCTCGACAACTTTGAACTCAATGGTGAGCTCAAATTTCCTACAGGAATCTCCAAAATATCGGCACTAATAAGCAAGAAATAGGAACCCCCCTAGAAGCTAAACTTCTCACAAGAGTTTTTTATTCTCAATACATCATCGGATGCAAGAAAAGAGCATACTTTGCTTTCAAGAAAATGACTCTAGACTCTTTACAAGAATGCTAACCCACAACTCACAACTATCTCTAATACCATTTTAGATTTAGTTGTTAAGTCACCCAAGATCAATGTGACTAGAAGAAAACAAGACAAGAATCTAGAGATGAACAAAACTCAACACTCTCCTAGCATTGAATTAGATTCACAATCTAAGCGAGTGTTCTCTTGTACTTAGATAGAGGTGAGGGTTATATATATATATATA
>MU227861.1:1975748-2075977 GCA_018584345.1 Thuja plicata | reverse complement strand
ATCACTAAAACAACTTAATAGAAATTAAAAAAAAAAAGTATTGAAAAATAAAATATAAAATAACTTAAAAAATAAAATATAAAACCCTAAAACAACCCAATAGAAAAAAAAAAAAAAAAAAATGATCATTATTGACTTCTTATCCAATTTTCAACAACCCACTGTAAATTAAAAAATGTTAAAATAATCTACAACTTTTATATAAAACATTTATGAGATTGAATAAAACCTTCAATAAAAAACATACTAAGATATTTAAACGTCCCCTTATATAAAACCCTAAAACAACATTATTGACTTGCTATCATAGAATTCACTGGTCTTCCAAAATCGTACGTTTATTCCTCAACCGCGAACATCAGAGAACTGTAATTTCCTGAGTAGAATTGTCTGTCAAATGGATCGAGAATCCCCTAAAAGAGAAGATAATCGTATTAAAATGGGTTTAAAACGTAATACTTGTGGGGGCGATTTGGGGGAGGGATGATATTCTTGTGCAAGAATGTTGTTCCATGGGGATTTCTTCGTCTGGTGGTATCTTGCGATTGCGAATGGCAGCGACGACTGCGCCTTGGAAAATATTTCCGCCAGTTTGTAACTTTAACGCAAAAGCAAAGCCACAAAACCTAAAAAGAAACTCGCAAAACCCAAAAACAAACGCGCAAATTCTAGCTCTGCATTTGGCTTCAATTGTGAAGAAAGCAGCATCCTGTAAACGCAGACAAGCAGCGAAACCAAATCGCAGGAGCGCCAACAAGTCCCAAGTCAATTGGCGATTAGGAAAGACAGAGAAAAACCCGATTTTGTCTACAAAGAAAATGGTTGAAATATTAGAGCGAGAGAAGGACACCGACAAAGCTCTAGAAATGTTCAAGTGGGCTCAGAGACATGGACCTTATGATATTTATGCCTACAGAGTCATGATTCAGAAGCTGCTTTCTGCAGCGAGGTTTGAAGAAGCGGAAAACATGCTCGACGGGATGACTGCAACAGATATACGATGCAAAAAGCCGAGAGTTTTCAATAGCTTAATCAAGAGCTTTAGCGAGGCATCAATGGTGGAAGCAGCTTTCAGGGTTTATGATCGGATGCATGATTTTTGTGAGCCCAATGTTGATACATTTGATGCTCTTCTGAATGCATTGGTCCAAAACAAGAACCTTGAAATAGCTATTTCGTTCTTCAATAAATTGGTCAGTGCCAAAGTTCCTGTGTCTGTTACGACTTTCAATATTGCCATGAATGCCCTTTGCAAGACTCATAGGGTAGGGGATGCTGTTGAGCTCTTGAGGCAAATGCCTGAACAGCATTACCTGCCCGATTCCTGTACTTACAATACGCTAATAAGAGGACTTTGTGACGAAGGAAATCCCGAAGAAGCAGTTGAGTTACTCGTCGAGATGGCGAGAAAGAAAATTAATCCCAATATTAGAACTTTAAATACTTTGGTTCATGGCTTTTGCAAGGCAGGAGATCCCAAGAGAGCTTTGGAAATATGCAATGAGTTTTGGATCAGAGGTTTATTTGCCAACGTTGTTACCTACACTTTGCTCATATGGGGTATGGCCAAAGATGGATACATTGATCAAGCTGTAGAAATTCTACGCCAGATGCGAGACAGGGGTTGCTCTCCAAATGTGTTCTCGTACTGCTCTCTCATGAGCGGTTTCTGCAAATATGGAAGGTCTTCTGACGTTCAAAATATTTTCAATGAAATTTTGCAAGTATTCCGTCTCCCGGGGGTGGTCCCCTTCAATATATTGGTGAATAGCCTTTGTAAGGAAGGGAAGTTGGAAGAAGCATCTAAGATTTTGGATAGGATGGGTGAGAAGGGAGTTCGTCCTAATGCTATTACTTATACATCATTAATTAATGGATACTGCAAATTGCGTAATACAGATAAGGCTATGGAATATGTTAGCCGAATGAAGGCAGAGGGTTGTATCCCTAACGTCACAACTTACACTACCTTGATACATGCTAACGTTAAAAAGTGTTACTGGGGGGAGGCCAAGAAGATTTTAAGCGAGATGCTTAGAAGTGACTGCACACCTGATGTTGTAGCATACAATGTTCTCATATACGGTCTGTGTAAAGAAGGGAAACTCGGGAAAACTGCCAGGGTTGTTGATGAAATGTTGGACAACGGTTTCCCTCCTGATGTTTTTACGTACAGCACTGTGATTCATGCTCTGTGCAATGGAGGTAAACTAGATCAGGCTAGAATGGTTCTGACAGAGATGGAAAGGGAAGGGTCTTACCCAAATGTTGTTACCTACACATCCATGATATTTGGGTATGGAAAGCAGGGTAAGTTTCATGAAGCCATTAAGGTGCTTGAAGAAATGCGCTCAAAGCATTGTGTTCCTGATTCAGTCACATTGAGGACATTGAGTAAAGCTTTTGGTGATGAATTCAGTGTTGAGGTGTGATTTGCGTTCATAAAAGACCAGTATTATGTTTTAATTGGCGGCAATTTTTCACAAATGGTTGGATACTAATATTTTGACTTCAAGGTCTGTGTTGGATTGTCTCTGTGGATAAACTGCTTGAGATATAAAAAAAATCCTAAATGACATGCAAGAAGTTGGAGCAGCTTAATTAATTTAACAAAGGTGTTTTTATCAACTTCTTTTTCAAGGAATGTAGTTTGCACAAGTCCATAGTACAATTTTTGGCGAAAAAATGTTTTTTGATTCTACTATTATAAGATTGCAGAACCATGGTGCAGAGATATGTGAGAGACACAATGATTCTGCTCTATTTTGTAATAAATGAGGTAAAATTACAGGGAGTTTTGATGTCAAGTTATCAGGTTCCATTATTGATACATGCAACAACGTTGAGGCTCCAAAAAGCATGAATATTGCTTCTTTATGACTTTGGCTCAGAAATCTCCTCTCAATGTCTGACATAAGCAAAGCAATGAATATCAGGGATCAGATCTGAAGGTAAATACTCTCATTCCAGAAGTTTAAAATTACATGTGTCATGCTTTTATAGTAGCATATCTAGAGAGGATATTTTATGATAGATATTACTGGGATAGTTTTTGTTCATTAGTATTATTTGTCAAGTTGGCTTAAGAGGCCGAACATTCGTTTATATATAGTATCACTGTGTATGTTTCATTAGATTCCTATTCTTGTACTTTTGATCCTTTTCCGTGTGCTTCATCATGAGATATTTAAAAGGTGTTCTAGCTTATGTTGGTGTATTACATATCTTACTAGTTTTAGGTATAATTTAATTGAATAACTACTGACTGTTAGTTTCTACTGTATGGTTACGTAACTGCAACAGATTCAGTTTTTGTCTTGTATTGCCTATTGAAGGCATATCGTTTAGTTTAATAACACATCAAAGTATTTACATTGTTCTCTCACATGTGGTATCAGAGCAGCTACGAAGGATGATTTGAATCTCGTTGTTGATTTTGTGTGCTGAAAATGGTGTGAGAAATCTCGAATGCATATCGTGTGCCTATGGTTTAAAATCAGATTTGACCGCTGATTCAAAAGAGTGAAATGGCTATGCAGTAGACATTTCTGTTTTGTCTTATGTTGCTTCTACATATGTGATAAAGGCGTTTGCTGCTAGCCGTTTGAATTTGTAGCCATAAGAAGAAAGTGCCATATCAGTTTGAGGCCCCCAGCATTACAAATGCCATCACTGAACTGATAATGGGATATGGAATGAAAGTTAATCTCTGCTGCTGAAGTGGAATGCCAAATGTGAGGTATGCTTTAATCATTAGCCTCTGGCAACCTTTTGTTTCCTTGCAATACGGGCACCAAGATTTGGAGTAGACTACAACTGTTTCTGGGAGATTTGGGCCTTGATAGAATCCAGTATCTCCGCTGTAGAGGAGCCCAATAGGCAATTTATCTGCAGAATGCCTTAATTTATCTTACCATCCAACTTGTTCAAAAATACGGGAAACACAGGAGACGAGTTGCGATATTTGAGCATGTTTAACAAAATGTTTGAAATTGAAATGTATTATGCTGTCTGATGTGAAGATACATGAATCTGGGAGTTAATGGATGTATCAGGAATTTCACAATTAGTTTGTTACGTTGAACTTCATGGTTGGTTGTGAAAGATTGCAGATCAGAGTCTGTTTTGAACTACAGCAATTCACAGATTTTGGCCAATGTGAATTCCTTCATGACACAAAGCAACTTTCTTTGGGGTTGGAACGTTAGGTTGTAGAAATTTTCCCTGGACTCAACTTTCTGTTTAGGGGTTTTATTGCACCTGTGGTTTTGGATTCAGAGAGAGAATTTGGCTGCTGTTCATGACAAAGTGCTTTACGACAAAAAGTACGAATCTTGAGCTAAAAATAGTAGAGAATCTGGTCGAAGGAACTAAAGATTTTTTCTGTTGAAGGTTCTGGTTTTCAGAAGCAGAGCTATCTTAGCAATTTGTTATTTGATAGCGCAGGTACTCTGGGATTTTGTGAAGCATCTATTTCTTTGCTGTCTTTAAATAAATAGTAAATGAGTACACCTTGAAATGGAATTTGTTATCTGTCATCTCTATTGAATAAGTTATCCTAAGGTGATTGAGCTCGCTCTCTAATTTCGATATTCTTTCTGATCACAATGTTCTCTTGGAGTTATAGGCAGAATAGGAAGTCTAAATGTGCAAAGGAGAAAAAGTTAAGTCCACAAGATACAAATGAAATCGTTTCCAATATGGGATGTAGAGTCCTAGGAGTGTCTTTCTCGTGCAGTGACCTTCTCTATGATTTGCCACCAATTTTTAGGCACTATGTGAATACTGTCGCTTCTCTTCATGAAATCTTTATTTTTCTTATAGTAAGAATGCTTCCAGTCAAGAGTGCTTTAGAGAGTAGTGAAGACAATACCGGAAGTAGAGCTAGCTTCTCGCTCAGGGATGATCTATTGCAGAGAAGCACCCTATTTGTGTCCCTGAAGAAAAGAGGAGGCTTGGCATCATGTTTGGCCCTTCAAGGAGCAAGGGGGAGCAAGATTCTTGTGGGTGCATCTTGTTGTGTATTCACGTTTGATTGAAGATTTGTCGAGCGCTCGAGGAGACATTAGTCACACTTAGAGGAGGTGTGGACTTTCGAAGGAAAGGTTGTCTCAGACTCTCATGTGTAGACATTTGATTGGTGATTTGTGCGGCAGAGGAGGGATTGTTTCCACAACACTTGAGGAGGTGTTAGACACACTTGGAGGAGATATGGACTTTCAAAGCAAAGGCGTCTCATGTGCAGCACTAGAGGAGGCATTAGACACACTTGGAGGAGATGTGAAATTTCAGTGAAGATGTGTCTCATTGTGAATGGGGGTGGAAACACTTTTATGTTCTTAATGTTGTACAAATGGTTGCAGGTTCTACAATTAGGAGATCCACCGATGTAGTCAGTTTAGTGTTTCCTAGGTGAACGAGGAGGATTGGTGAAGGTGCTTCATCAAAGTCTGCATAAGGGTTGGGTTCAAAACCCTTGCAATGTTCCACTCTTGTTCGAATTATTGTAATAAGGGGGGGAATGTTGGCATATTACATTTCTTAGTAGTTTTAGGTTTAGTTTAATCGAATAAACTACCGACTGTTAGTTTCTACAGTATAGTTGCGTAACTGCAACAGATTCAGTTTTTGTCTTGTATTGCCTATTTAAGGCGTATCGTTTGGTTTAATAACACATGAAAGTATTTAGCTTACTCTCTCACAGCTTAGGGCAACCCCCTCCAAAGTTCTTTATTATATAGGCCATGCACGTTCATTCTCATCCACAGTTCTTATGTGAAAGTTTCAGAGATTAAAGTTTGTGGTAATGTTTGATATAATGTTCCTTCAAAACTCTGGTTTCTCACATCAATATAACTGAGGATTTGTTGAAATTGTTTTTTGGGGAAAATCATGATGTCAAAAAGCATTGAACAGTATGATCAAAATGAAATCTCCTCCAAATTAAAAAGGGCTTAGCTTGTTCTTAGACCAATGCAAACGATTGGGCGTGTTTAACATGGTTTGATGATATTTTAAGAAGCTGTGCAAGAATGCAGCAATGGACAATAGTGGAACACGTCTTGTCGGGTATACTAGGCAGGTTGCAGACAAAATATGATTGAACATAAAATATTTTCCAGGGTTTGATAAAAAGAGAGCTGGATCTAATGTTAGTATTATTCTAGTGAAACCTAGCTAATAAGCTTGATGAAACATTGAAAACAAATATTTACTGTAATAGTCAGTTGCAATATTCACATAGGTCCAATCAACTTATATGTTCATCATTGTAGTTTTATAGGAGGAATTGTTTACTTGATCTTCTGGGAATGATATCTTGGCTGCTCACCATGAGTTCAAGGGATAGTGTCCTCACAAGGTCAAGGGAAAATGTTCCCACGGGGACAAATAACAGTGCTCTGCACCCAATTTTTTCAAACTGGCTTTGAAAGGGGTGGAAAATGATCACCTTTTTCTGGAAGATGGGTTACTAAGCTTATCAGTTGGAGTTGGTGAACAGAGTTATTTTGCAAAACTGCCTTGATCAAATTTTAGAAAAGCTAATTGAATCCATTGATTGTGAACTAATCGAATGACTCTTATTGATCCTTGCCCAATTTTTTCCATTTTCTTAAAGCTTTCTGAAAGAAATCCAAGGCTTAATCTCTGCCCTCCATTCCGTTAGAATCTGAGAATGCTTATCATTTCTTCTCTCTTATAAGTCGCGCTTAGAGATCTTTTTCTATCTGATAGTCAAAAATCAAGTTTAAAAACTTATTTAAAGATAGGAGCATCAGAAGCTTATTTATATTTTTTTTAATCGGAACAATCTAAGCTTAATCTAATAGCTAAAAAGTTCTGACATTTTGTATGGCATGTTCTAAGTTCGTACCGAAGAACTGAGCTAGCTCATCATCCATGAAATCTCTACTGATCTAATGGATGAAAAGCTACAATGAAGGTTTAAAAGCTCTATGTTGAAGTTCAAAAAAGCTTAAAGGAAGATCTGAGCTAATTGTTAAATCTAAAATCTTTCTCCAATTGCAATAAAGACACATGCGAAAAGTTCTTTTAATGAACCTTGCATTCAACCCCAATCATCTAATAAAAGCTAAATTTAACAGCCAATGATTCAGCTCACCCTAATAGAGCATATGCTAGAAGCTTACCTAATGAACCTGGCACTCAATTGCAGCTGTCCGATTAAAGCTAAATCCACTGGCCGATTATAAACTCATCTTTTTAAAAGCTTATGCTAAAAGTGTAGCTAATGAATGTAGGATTGAATCCCATCCATCGAATCAATGCTAAATCCAACAGCTAATAAAGAAGCTTATCTGTCTAAAGCTTTTGGTCAAAGCTCATACCTTAATGCCCGATCCTGGCGATCTGATCTATCGACATGACTTTTGGCATGCCGACTTGGAGAGCAAAATGGCGTTCATTTGAAAGGGACATTACAACTCCAAGGCTCCAGCTTCTTTCTTAGAGTTTTGGTAATTAACTGTCGTACAGGAGGATTTTGGTGTTCCAAGAAAGTATGATGATTCAATATGAGTTTTAATGATTGTGTGTTTTTTTATCTGTGGGAAACACAATCTCAATGTTTGCAGGGTAGAAAATGAAATCCGGATGTTATAAGATTTACGCTCGCGTACAGAAAAAATAAAATCTTATCTAAACTATTCTGATCCTAAACTATTCCAAACCAACAAACTTAAAGAAAATTCAAGAGAGATCAAGAAAAAGGAGAGAAAGTTAGAGGTAGGCCTGATCATCTGTGCATGTATCATTGGCTTCCAAGAACCCGATCTACCATAACTTGAATACAAGGATAATGCAATCTCTAGAAAGTTAATGACATATACTTGACAAGGTAACCACCAAAGCAAAGCACAGATTACAATTTGAGATATAACATTCTCAAGATACTAATGATTAATCTTTAAATCTTAGAAATCAAGTTGCTCATGGGATTCCTCAAAAAAGTGAAAAATCCAGTCTTCAACTCCTGCATCAAGCTTATTGAGATTCATCACCATGAAATCCACCAGTTACTATGCTCCTAAGCCTAAGTGCCACCTACATAAACGGGAACTCCTCGAGCCACATGTATCAGGTGAACAATAGATGTGTCTGGTCGTGTTAGCATGCAGACTTTTGGCACCCCTCAACAGTATCATTTTAACCTTAACTATAGCCACATGTATCATCATCACCTGTGTGTCCTCTGTCCACATGCCCACAACTGCCACCCATGCTTCAAGTTGTGCATGCCTCTCTTGTTTCAAACTGTAGTAGACTTCAATAGTTTCATGCTCCTGCAGAGCATTGTTGTTGTGTGTTGCTATTGCACATTTCTACTAAGCATTGATTTGATATTAGATATTGATAGTCTAACAACTCACCCCTCGTGCAGTCTCATGCTACAGTATATACACAAGTCAAGCATAGCATGTGCGATAAGAAGCAACCAGAGTAAAAAGAAACATATTGCACTTGTTCAGAAATCATTAAAACACGTAAAGCTTTCTCTCTGAATACTTGGGTTTGATACAAGAGCAAGATAATGGTGAGGCCCATTTCAAGCGGATAGAAGATGATGTTACAAGAATAAGCAGTTTGATAGGCAAAATTAATCGGTTGGAGAATATATTGATTGCTCTAAATAGAGAGATTGGGAATGGTTAGGGCTCATGAAGAGGTAAGAGATCGTGAAAAGACTGAATTCTGACGTGGTGTGACCTCAAAAGGTAGTTTCTCCAAAGCTGAAGTTAAAATAGGCAGACATTCAGCCCATTGATGGTGAAATATGTGCGAAGAAACTTGAACAATGGATATTGTAGATGAAGGTATATTTCAGTCTTAACAAGCTTCCGCTACCTCTCACCACGCCAACAAAATTAATTTTCCAGGCTCAAGCTTCCTGATCATGCATTGACATGGTAGATTGTGCGGAAAGTGTTCTTTGCCCCCACTGAATTGTAAAATGGTGAGACCTTTAAAGGTAGTTATTACAAAGCTGAAGGTAATATAAGAAGGCATTCAGCCCAATGATGGTGAAATATGTGCAGACAAAATTGACCAATAGATATTGCAAATGGAAGTGTATTAGTCTTGACAAGCTCTCACCTCACCAACAAAATTCATTTGCTAGGCAGAAGCTTGCTGATCATGAATTGACATGGTACAAAAGTTCTTTGCCCTTGGAGAGTAGGAAGGTAGCTCTTATATCCCAAATGGAGGACTTTAAAACATTGCTCAAGAAGTATTTTTATCCAATTTGTCATATGAAGGAGCATGTGATGCAGTGGCACTGTTTTTGGCCAAGGCAAGGCCAAAGTGTACAAGGGTATACAAGTGAATTCTGGAAAAGAGCAGTTCAATTGGGGAAGGATGTCATGGTGCTAATAATGTACATTGGGCAGCTCTTTGGGCACCTCAAGAGGCTTGTACTCATAGCAAAACTCCAAAATACAAATTGAAGTATGTGCCCATGCACAGTATCTTGAATTGACAAGAAGAAAACCTCTTCATTCAAGCAAAAGAATAAGGAAAAATTGGGACAGCAGCAGGGTTGATAAGAACACAAGGATAAGATCCAAAGAACTCCAACAAGAAATCCAATACTACTATCCAGAAGAAGGACAAAGGGAATGTAACGAGCCCAACCTGGCTCTTCTAATAATTCACTATTTTCTTGCACAAATTTAATACTTTCAAGCAAACACACTGATTTGAATATTTGAAAACGATTTGTCAATCCTCAACCAGCACTTATAATTAAACAAGATGTATCTTTTGTTTTATTCAAATACTAAAAACTACATTCAAGTCAATATTATTGTAAATTTGCAACACTCATCAAATTGAAATACTTATGCAAATGACGGTGAGTACCATTTATGTGGCGCAGCCTGATTAATAAACAATGACGCCCGCCTTGCAACACTCTCCACCACTAGCCGCGGCCTCTAACCACAGATTTCTTCCCCCGCGCTGAGAATATATCTGCCGTGCAGCTGGTGTCTTCCACGCGATCCTTATGTTGGACGCAAGATGGAAGTATTACTTCCCAGCAATACCACAGTAAAACGTATTGCCACAACTTCCACAGGCTGCTTAATTGATACGCAGCACCAGCATGAACACCTTGCGTTAATCCTTCAACTGCTGGAATCGAACAACTGTCAACAGCCGGCCCAGTCCAGACAATTCGAACCAGAATTCAGTGCTTCCTCAATTCGTATACATCAGCACGAAAGAGGAGGAATTGATTTTACTTCAGCAATCAATTCGTGATTAGTCCAAGAATCAGTCTTCAAGACTAATTTGACCCTTATACATTCAGCAAGGGCACAGATAAAAGAGAGATAATTCTCCAGACCAAGTTTTTATAAAATATAATCTATCGATGCCATCCCAAAGAAACGAGGTCATATTTATAATCCATCCTTGGCCAAAGTTTCCCAAAAAGAGTTTCAGTTCACAACTCTTTTAATTAGCAACTTCTAGTTTATTATAATAATAAAGTATTATTATAATAATGTGGCTTTATTATTAATTAATATTTTATAAATATTAATTAATAAATATGAACTCATGCGATAAATCCCGCATCCACTGCTGATCCTGCCAGACTGACATAGCCATCCACTGCACTGCCAAAAATAGCAACTGCGAAAAATAGACTTACTATAAATAGTAATTCCCCAGACAAAGAACTGCACAAACTGAATATCTTCTGGAAACTGATCACTGCCGATACTGCCCTGCCAGAAATGGAAACTGACCAAACTGACTTACTAAAAATAGTAAGTCCAAACTTACTAAAAATAGCAAGTCTGCCAATTGGGACCCTCCAAACCAGGCGTCAACTCATGAGGGTTGCGATGATGAGCTGACTCAATCAACTGCAGAAGCATGCCAAAATCGGGGACATTAGAGGGAAGATTTAAGGTGAATTTCATCGTTCACTTTGTGGTAAGGATGGACATTCAGATGAAAGGTGTTGGGACCTACACCCGAAGCTTGCACCTTTTCATGGAGGAAGGAGGATTTACACTTGATGTTCACGAACAAAGGTAAGCAAATTCATGGTGATCCTTACTCAAATGATAGTATTCCTTGTGTTGTGCATAAGGATACTTGCATAGTTTGTGAGAGCTACAATGCCAATGAAGAGGTAGAACTCACTAAGTTTTTCCATATCAGAATCCAGATTAAGGACAAGGAGGGGGATTTATTGTTTAATGCTTGCTCTCAAGTGAATCTCATTTGGCAAAGTCAGTGAGTTGGGATTTAAGACCGTGGACATTGAGAGCCCTATTCACTTCGTTTGCACAAGCAAGGAGTGGATATTTTTGTTAAGAAACACTATAAGTTCTTTTGTATGGGGCTGAGTTCGAAGATGAATTTTGGCTGATGTCATTCCTTTGGATGTGTGCGCGGTTGTCTTTGGAAGTTCATATTTGTATGAGGAATGCCATAGAATTCTATAGGCCTACTCAATAAAGGATTGTGCTAAATGTGGAGCCATTCACATTGAATGCTTCAATAAAGAAAGCCAAAATATCCATGGTGAGTTCTTCTCAAGCTAAGAGGACAATTTATGCAATTAAGAAATTCAGTCTTTTGATGATCACTTCAGCAGGGGCTGAAGCACAGCAGTTCTATAGGCTGCACACGCATTGCACACACATCAAGATTATAGGGAAACTGATGATTTGCTGAAACAATTTTCAGAGATTTGCAAAGCCTAAGGGCTGCCCCCAAAACATGTTATAGAGCATAAAATCCAGCTGGCTGTCCTTTGTCCAACATTGGGCTGTACTGTTAAAGTGCCATTGAAGCAATGGTTTCAAAGATCACCTGAAGAAACTTTTAGAACAAGGGGTGATAAGGCCAAGTACATCCCCTTGTGGTTTTCCAATTGGCAATGTGCAAAAGAAGGCAAGACATGTTGATGTGTGTAAACTATTGGGGTTAAAATAAAACAATAAAAAATTGGTACTGTCCTATATAGATGATTTGCTTGATCAGCTCCAACATGCAAAGTTCACCTAATTGCATTTAAAATCAGGGTATTATCAAGTTAGGATAAATGAAGAAGACATATGGATGATGAAATTTATAACCAAGCGTGGTCTTCCTTGAGTGGTTTGTGTCATCCTTCGACTAATTTAATTCTCTAGCCACCTTCATGTGGGGTTAATGAACGAGGTATTGAGGCCTTTGATGAATTCTTACAACCACCAAATTGAGGTGGTTGCGCCACATGAAGAGGCTGAAGTGAGAGTGTTAGATGAGGGCACGTGGATGCTTTGCAAAAGGCATTTGAAGAAAGAAAGAGAATGTGACTTGGTTAAAGCAAATGTATAGGTGGGTCAAATCCCATGCGTGGAGAAGGAAGAATGATCTGTAATTAGTGTTTACAACAAAACTTGTAAATTAATTCAAATTACAGTTGTTCCTGATCTAGACAGTATTGCGTGATTATGCTTTTTAACTATTGAAATTACAATTAAGGACACTTTTACAAAATTTAAAGAACTTACCTAATTACTAAAATAAAGTAATTAGAATAAGAATTTAAATTGAAATGAAATAGCAAAAAGAAATTAAGGAGAATGTGAGATAGGAGATAGAAGAATAATAAGACAAAAGATAGAAGGATCAAACACAGGTTGATAACGTAGTTCGTCCTATAAGGACTACGTCTCCGGGTCCGCTTCTCAATGTTGGGACCACTTTATTGATATCGCCAAGCAAAACTATGCTTTGTTACAACACCCAAGCTTTCAAAACCTGCATACAATTTTTGCACAATCTCTCACTTTACAATTTTTGGTGTGTAATAACACCTTGCAAATTTTCTTCTCACAAAGAATTTTTCCTCCAAGAAATAATTCTCCAATCTCCAAAAATCCTCTCTCCGAGGCTAAATTCTTTACAAAGGAAAATGACTCCTTTTATACATAAAATATGCCCAATTTGGCTTAAAACCAAAATAACCACCATGATAACCATTCTCCCTTTAATAACAAATAAATCTTCCATAAATAGCCCATGTAGATCCTTAACCTTATTTTAAGAATCGGATTTACTAATATTTAAATAATGGCCCATATAATTTTGCCATATATTCTAAATATTAGATATGTTCTATTTTGGATATTAACTTGTTAAGAGTTCGGATTTGTTCAGATAACTAAAAGCTTGTCCAACAATTATCCCAAAAGTATAGCATGGCACAACAACTTTCTAGGCTACTTTCAAGCAGGTGGTTGGAGGTTCAAATCTTGCGGCTAGATTTTCGTCTTCTAGTTTATTTTGTCCTTAGTGATTACTTTATATAAAGTAAACACACACGCTCTCCTAGTGCTCACGATTGGTGCATTGGTAGAGGTGCATCTTAGTAAGGATGAGGTTAGAGGTTCGAACCTCTCAAACAAGTTTTTGGAAATGCTGAGCCAAAGCTTGCCAACTAAGTGCTACATGGCAGCATGCTAGTGGATCGTGTGGGTACACGTGTCAACACCGATTGAACCAATTGTACACCATGCCACATCGACTTTTTGCTGACTGGTACTGCCATGTCACTGTACCATGTGTTGAATTCTGATTGGTCACTCTGCCACGTCACCTTCCTTTCCACATCATGCTGACGTCATCATTGGTCAACCTTTGACTGCACAACTTTGACTAGCCGTAACTTTTACATACGGACTCCATTTTAGAAACCGAATATAGTTCTGGAATTAGCGCGACGAGCACTACGACTTGACATCATTTTTCCTTGGATTTGAGATGATTAATTTTTCAACTTTTTGAACGCCTTATTCGCCTGTTGACTGAGCCTTTGACCACACATAACTTCTGCATACGAGCTCCTTTTGAGCCCATTCAAGTTGCGTCAGGACCGTGTCAGCGACCACTTTATGACGATGTTTCTTTTGTGATATTTTGAGATTGTGAAAATTTCAGGTTCTCTGGGTCCACCTGGATCATTCCTCCCCATTGAGAAGCTTTTGGACCTCGAAAAGGTCTATTTATGTACAATTTGAGCTAGGGCAATGTTGCCCCACTTGCCCAGTATCATATGTCTGTCCTACACAAACACAAAGACATATGAGATAGCATTGTTGATAAAATCAATTATTTTCTCATCAATATTCACTGTCACATTAGTCATCCACATAGAAATAACTAGCAGAATAACAAGCAACAATACTGAATACACTGATGTGAAGGAAAATGTATCAACATTCTTGATCTCCTGAATATGAACATCATTAGAAAATGATTCATCTAAACCCTCTGTTACCATCGCTGCCTGAAGGCCCGACTCCGCTTGCAACTGATCCTCATGCTGTGATGTTTGCGACGCCTTAGCATGATCAAAGATGATCTCATCTCCATGCCTAGAATCACTAGCTATTACATACATAAGGGTTAAAACATTGCTCGCATTTACAATAATCTTCAAATGTCCTTTATTTACAACAGATCTATCATTCTTCATGCGATGAGCTTTCACAATGAATTCAATTCCATCTTTAAACAAATGATACTTGTTATGTTCCCTGTCGAAAATGGCTTTTCTATCATACAAATAAGGACTGCCTAGAACCATCCCACATATGTCAAGCAGAATAACATCTAATACTACCTCATCAACAAACTTGAATGTGATTGCAAATCGTAGTTTACATTGTCTTGAAACATGTAGTCGAGCATTGTCATGCACCCAACCCAATAGATAGGGCCTAGGATGAGGAGTTGTTTTTAATCCCAATTGCTTAACAACTTGTTCTGAGATTAAGTTCACTTGTGACCCATTGTCTATTAGTGTGTAAATCTTAGTTTGTTTAGCAATAACCCTTATATGAAACAATTCATTCCTTTTACTTTCAATAGGGACTTCATTACATTTTAAAGAAGTATGGGAACTAGCACCAAGAACATGAACAATACCTTTTATACCCACAACTGCTATCTTGGTTTCATCACCAGATTCTGAACCAAGCTCTTGCGCGATAGCTGAAGTCTTTTGCTTACCCTTTTGATCCTTGAACCACTTTGGTTTCTGATCATGATGCAATTTCCAACATTTTGCATCTCCGTGGTTTTGCCTTTGGCAGTGTGAGCAATAAGGCTTCCCGTCCTCTTTCTTTACAGTAGTTGTTCGTTGTACTTTATCTTTCCCTTTCTTGCTCCCTTTGTGCTTACTTGAGTCCATCAACAGATTATCATGGCTATTCCTTGAGCTTGTTTCCAAATGGATAACTTGCACACTAATTTCATCAATGTTAGTTGGATTAAACATAAGTATTGTATGTTTCAAATTCTCATGTAATCCACCTATATACTTCAACAAAGTTTCTTGTGTATACAATGGAATACCCAAAATTAAAGCCCTCTTCCTAAACTCCTGTGTATATTCTTGCACACTTTGTCCTTTTTCTTGCCTTAATGATTGCCAATTCATTACTGCTTTTTGCATATAGCCTAATGGATAAAATTGTTTCTTTAATGCAGCTATAAACTCATACCAAGAAGAAATAATTTTACCATAATGGCTTAGATCTTCTCGAGTTCTGCTCTCCCACCAGATTAAGGCTGTGCCTCCCAGGCGAAGAGTGGCCAATTGGATCTTTGAAGCATCATCAGTGAACTTCTGAACCCTACAATATACTTCAACTTGTTTTATCCAATTGTCAAGTTTTTTTGCATCCAATTCTCCATTATAAATTGGCAAATCAAATTTAACATTGAGTTTTAACAAAGGTGAATTACTTTGTACAGGTTGTTTCTTTTTAGAAGAAGTAGATGAAGAAGAAGAAGAGGATGAAGAAGATGAAGAGGATGGGGATGGAGGTTCAGGAGGGTCACGACCACCTCCTACTCCTTTACCTTTGCCTTCTTTCAATGAGGATTTAGCTTCCTCCTTCTTTCTAGCCTTCTCTTCCTTTTTCCTCTATCTTTCTAGCCTCTCTTGGAAAAGAATTTCCACCATTGCCTTCATTTCTAGAAAAACACTCTGGAATGTTTTCTCATTGAACTCTGGATGGTTTTATTCAGATTCCATTTCTGTTCGTGGAAAAGTCCTTTGTTTTCCAATCTCTGGATTGAACTCGGTAAGCACACCTTCTCCTTGCTTCAATTTCAACCTGGTTAGCATTCACTCTGCAACTCCTGCAAAACGGGCTTTGATACCACTTGATCTGTAATTAGTGTTTACAACAAAATTTGTAAATTAATTCAAATTACAGTTTTTCCCGATCCAAGCAGTATTGCATGATTATGCTTTTTAACCGTTGAAATTACAATTAAGGACACTTTTACAAAATTTAAAGAACTTACCTAATTACTAAAATAAAGTAATTAGAATAAGAATTTAAACTGAAATGAAATAGTAGAAATAAATTAAGGAGAATGTGAGACAGGAGATAGAAGAATAATAAGATAGAAGATAGAAGGATCAAACACAGGTTGATAACGGAGTTCATCCTATAAGGACTACGTCTCCGGGTCCGCTTCTCAATGCTGGGACTGCTTTATTGATATCGCCAACCAAAACTATGCTTTGTTACAACACCCAAGCTTTCAGAACCTGCATACAATTTTCTCACAATCTCTCACTTTACAATTTTTGGTGTGTAATAACACCTTGCAAATTTTCTTCTCACAAAGAATTTTTCCTCCAAGAAATAATTCTCCAATCTCCAAAAATCCTCTCTCCGAGGCTAAATTCTTTACAAAGGAAAATGACTCCTTTTATACATAAAATATGCCCAATTTGGCTTAAAACCAAAATAACCACCATGATAACCATTCTCCCTTTAATAACAAATAAATCTTCCATAAATAGCCCATGTAGATCCTTAACCTTATTTTAAGAATCGGATTTACTAATATTTAAATAATGGCCCATATAATTTTGCCATATATTCTAAATATTAGATATGTTCTATTTTGGATATTAATTTGTTAAGAGTTCAGATTTGTTCAGATAACTAAAAGCTCGTCCAACAATTATCCAAAAAGTATAGCATGGTGCAGCGGCTTTGTAGGCTACTTTCAAGCAGGTGGTTGGAGGCTCAAATCCTGCGGCTAGATTTTCGTCTTCTAGTGTATTTTGTCCTTAGTGATTACTTTATATAAAGTAAACACACACGCTCTCCCAGTGCTCGCGGTTGGTGCATTGGTAGAGGTGCATCTTAGTAAGGATGAGGTTAGAGGTTCGAACCTCTCAAACAAGTTTTTGGAAATGCTGAGCCGAAGCTTGCCAACTAAGTGCTACGTGGCAGCATGCCAGTGGATTGTGTGGGTACACGCATCAACACTCGATTGAACCAATTGTACACCATGCCACAACGACTTTTTGCTGACTGGTACTGCCATGTCACTGTACCATGTGTTGAATTCTGATTGGTCACTCTGCCACCTCACCTTCCTTTCCACATCATGCTGACGTCATCATTGGACAACCTTTGACTGCACAACTTTGACTGGCCGTAACTTTTACATACGGACTCCATTTTAGAAACCAAATATAGTTCCGGAATCAACGCGACGAGCACTAGGGCTTGACATCTTTTTTCGTTGAATTTGAGATGATTAATTTTTCACCTTTTTGAACGCCTCATTCGCTTGTTTGACTGAGCCTTTGACCGCACATAACTTCTGCATATGAGCTCCTTTTGAGCCCATTCAAGTTGCGTCAGGACCGTGTCGGCGACCACTTATGATGATGTTTCTTTTGTGATATTTTGAGACTGAAATTTTCAGGTTCTCTGGATCCACCTGTATCAAAGAACAAAATAGAAGGATGGGCATGTATTGAATTGACTATTAGTGGGTCAAGGCTAAGCAAGAAAAAGTAGAGATTGGTGAGAGGAGAATTGTGTTTGACCTAGTTGAGGTCAAGAGGATAAAGAGAAGCAAGGTAGGCATGCTAAATGTAGACAATAGGCAAAGGAAAGGAGTGAGACCATCAGTTTTAAGATGGTTTAAAGGGTGGTGCTACCGCTCATTTCCACTTGTGAGTAGGGGTTTACATTGTTTCCTGCTTGGGGTGTTTGATGTAGAGGCATCTCAAGTTAAGCCTAACGTTTTGTAGCCAAAAACTAGGATAGGTGTTTGTGGGTTCTCAAAGCCAAAGCATTGTGAAGGGGTACACAAGGGAAGCTTGGTGCCGAGGGAAAGTGCACACATGGGCAAAGAGGCAAAATTAGTACTTGTTAGAGATTAGATCGCCTTTTGGACCTTGATGTTAGAAGATTGATGACAAAGACAACAAAAATAACAGCTATATCAAATTGTGGTAAAATTAATGCAGGCCATGGAGGCAATTTGATAGAGAAGTGTTTGAGTGTCACATGTGTTAATGTTTAGGTAGCTGCAAGAGATCTCATTCATACATGTTTTGGCTTTTTAAAGGCACGACATTGTGTTGGCTCCTACGTTCAACCCTCTTCATATTTGTCATGCTTGTCTATGCCTTCATGTCTATGTTTGTGGTGCAGTTATGTCATCGTGTTTCTCCATCACTTATGCCATCGTGTCTCTCCAGCTCATATGCCAACGTGTCTCCTATTTCATCACGAAGATTCTCACTTTTGATGCTTCCTTTGTGTTGAAGGTGAATCGTCTTGTAACCGTCACTGTCTGCAATTATGAAGATTGAAGAGCTATCACTATTAGGTGTAAAATACGTGTGACTTTTGAGGTTCCCGCGTTGCAAAAATAATGTTCAAGAAAAGAGCATCTTGTATCCCCAACGACATATATAATCTGATAATTTATGATCGTATATTGTATAAGTGATGGGATTATGAGTGCGGGTTGTTCTGTTGTGATATTAGGGTGTGAACTCTGATACATATTATCTGTAGATGCTCACAGAGTTCTTGCATATATGTTGTAATCACTAAACTTTAGAAGATCGGTGACTGTTCTGAATATTTAGAGTGCTGTGTTGTTTTCTATGAGGTGACAAGGAAGAGTTTTCTGTACAGTGATTATTTACTACAGTGAGCATCGTGTGGGTGTCTCAGATTTATTTGATGCATGATCTGAGTTCGATCACTTGAGAACATTGTATTTGTTTTTGAAGCATACAATAAAGGTATCTCTTTTGGGTGTGGCTGGGTTTTTCCCTCGAGTAGGAGGGGTTTTCCCAGGGTAAAAAATCACGTCATTTGTTCGTATACTTTTCTGGTTTTCTGTATATTGCATTTAAATTATTCTGGTTCAAAACATTAACATGGTATTAGAGCGGGTCTAAGGAAACGATCCAAACCAGGATAGAACCTATTCAAATTGTCATTACAATTAGTTTCTTCGAAGAGGAAGAAATGACATTCAGAGGGAGACTATTCAGCTGCAAAAATCAGATTCAGAGGGAGCTTGAGTGGCAGATGTAGAATGCCAAGTGCTTTGCAGAGGATCAACAAGCTTGTGTAACAGTGTGACTGCAAAAGCTCATTGTCGAACAAACATTGGAGCCAATTTCTTGGTATTGTGATAATCAAAGCCATGTGAATGCTGCCCCTGTTGAGAAGGAGTCTCAACGTTTAGATGATATTTTGTGTTTTAATGTGTTTTCTGTGAGAGAAGTTCGAGGTGCAATCCCTAGTTAATGAGTTCTTCTCTGTGAGAGAAGTTCGAGGTGCAGTCCCTTGTTAATGAGTTCTTCTCTGCGAGAGAAGTTCGAGGTGAAATCCCTTGTTAACGAGTTCTTCTCTGCAAGAGAAGTTTGAGGTGAAATCCTTTGTTAATGCATTCTTCTCTGAGAGAGAAGTTTGAGGTGAAAGCCCTTGTTCCACCCTCTGGGAGTAGCTATGGTGGATCCACCCTTTGGGAGTAGCCATGGTGGAAGTCATGTGTGTGACTCCATGACTTAATTTTATGTTTTTCTAATTCACCCTCTAGGAGTAGCTATGGTGAATATTGTTATGCTGAGATAACAATCTTTATTGAGAAAATCTGTGATGAGATTTTGTTATTGACATTTTTTGGTTGGTTGCTACTCCTTTGTGCTTGGAGGTTGAGACACACTATGACATATGAATGATCTCTCTTGCTAAGAGGGAGTGTTAATGTTTAGGTAGCTGTGTGAGATCTCATTCATACCTGTTTTGGTTTTTTTAAGGCACGACAATGTGTTGGCTCCTGCGTTCAACCCTCTTCATATTTGTTATGCTTGTCTATGCCTTCGTGTCTATGTTTGTGGTGCAGTTATGTCACCATGTTTCTCAATCACTTATGCCATCGTGTCTCTCCAGCTCATATGCCAACGTGTCTCCTATTTCATTACAAAGATTCTCACTTTTGATGCTTCTGTCGTGTTGAAGGTGAATCGTCTTGTAATTGCCACCGTCTGCAATTATGAATATTGAAGAGCTACTGCTATCAGGTGTAAAATATGTGTGACTTTTGAGGTCCCTGCGTTGCAAAAATAATGTTCAAGAAAAGAGCATCTTGTATCACTGACGACATATATAATTTGATAATTTTTGATTGTATATTGTATAAGCTTTGAGATAATGAGTGCGGGTTGTTCTGTTGTGATATCAGGGTGTGAATTCTGATACATATTATCTGTAGATGATTACAAAGTTCTTGCATATATGTTGTAATCATTAAACTTCAGAAGATCGGTGACTATTCATATTTAGAGTGTTGTGTTGTTTTCTATGAGGTGACAAGGAAGAGTTTTCTGTACAGTGATTATTTAGTACAATGAGCATTGTGTGGGTGTCTCAGATTTATTTGATGCATGATCTAAGTTTGATCTCTTGAGAACATTGTATTTGTTTTTGAAGCATACAATAAAGGTATCTCTTTTGGGTGTGGCTGGGTTTTTCTCTCGAGTAGGAGGGTTTTCCCAGGGTAAATAATCATGTCATCTATTCGTATACTTTAATGGTTTTCTATATATTGCATTTATATTATTCTGGTTCAAAACATTAACAACATGGGTAGAGAATGAGAGTGGCTATTAAAGTGGAAGGAGGTAGCAAAGAGAGGGATGTTGTTGAATGAGAACTTCCCAAAACATGCTTTTAGGAAAGTGGAGGAAGCTTGTCTTCCTACTTCCATAGCTTAATTTTAAACACATAAGAAAATATTTACATCAAGGTGTCTATTTGACTTGGTTATCACAACATCCCAAAAGTATAACAATGAACTCAAGGGGAAACCGTGATAAACCTGAAAGAAAACCAAGTTGTAAACATCAAGACAATAAAAAGTTGAGACATAGAGGCAAGAGGATATGGGAAATCGACAATTGTAATCTCTCCAACCAACAAACACAAAAATAACTTATGGAATAGAAAAAGTTTACATACTACATCTTAATGGATGACACCTAGCAATCCTAGATTATTTTTGTATGTTCTTATGTGCTCCTATGTAAATTGGCTACCATGGGGGGTGTAGCTTGGGAGGAGCTTATCAATAGCCTCAAGAATATCATGGGCATCCATTGGAATGCTAATGGGATCATTTCCTAGCTAAGATATGGCCATCAAAAGACAAACTACATCTAACTAACCAAAAATCTCATATTAAGATATAGTGGAAACCAACTCTCAGAGTTTACAAACTACAAAACTACTTATGGTAGAAAACGCACCTATCTATTCATTTAATAGGTTCCCATGGTTTTGACCCTCCTAGTGCTAGATTGATGATGCTGCTTTTGGCATGCCAACTCGGTGATTGAACTAGATGTTACACCCCCAAGGCTTGGAGTTCCTTCTGATTAGTTTAGTTGTTTGTTGAAATTTGGTAGCTAACTATTAGATAAGAGGATATAGTGTTCCAAGAAAATATGAGATGATAGTTGTCTGGTTCGATATGAGCTCTAGTGATTCTATGTTTGTTTATTTATCTGTGAGAACCAAACCTCATTATGTACAGGTTGGAAAATGTAATTTAATTGATACAACTTTTGACTCATGTTCAAAAAGTTCATTCTCAGAGACACATTCCCGTTTCAGAATTAAATAATATTTCTAGACAACTAATTGATTTCGGATTTGTGCCATGCTTATTTCTTCGGTTTTTGTCAAGGGAATTTAATAATTTGATAGCTGTTAGAATAATCCAAGTAAGCAAGGTGCCTCTAGTTTGATTGACAACTTCTTTGGGGATTTTGTTGTTGCAAGTATAGTAGAAAAAATAAATTCAGGATTTACATGTGGTTGATTGTGAGTAAACACCACCTAGGATGCAAACTTTGCTCAATCGGACTGACATGATTGGGTTATTGCAAACATTGTTGGTCCCTTGTCAAATCTAGGTTGATTAGCGAAAAATCACCCAACTTCAAATGCATTTTTTCTCCATAAAATATAGGATAGATGTTATAAAACCCCAACATTCATTTTGTGGAAATATTTTCCCTTGTAGTCTGCAAGATGAATTTTTAGACTTTTCTTGGAAAACACTAAGATATAGTACATGTGATAATCAAACTAGGACAAAATGATGTGTTATGAATAACAACTTCAAACCCTCATTTTTCTTATTTTCCAACTACAATTTGACATGAATGGGGTTTTTTTTGACCTTCCTAGACTTAAACCCTAACTCTAATTACTAATGCATAATGCCACGGGGCATAGACCTTGACCCTAAAGGTTCATTTTTAAAACTTTTTGTAATTCCCCCTTCCAAATTTGCCCTAGAATCACAATTGCAACAAGTTAGGGTTAGGGTTATATCTTTGCCAAGTAAAATATCTGCTTAAAACAATATGGTCTTGGATTTGGATCCCGCAACCATTACCTAGGGAACATATACATATATTATACTTCAAACTATTAAGGTTAGATAATATCACATAATTTTCATACAATATCTATATCACCATTCAAACACATTAGGGTTTGGAGGAAGAAGCACGATAGGTCCGGTCGAAGGTATCTTGCACTAAGCCCAAGAGTGGACTCTCACCTTGTTGGTTCCAGTGGGTAGGCAACATGGACATCTACTTGGGGCGGCCTACTCTGTGGGGTGCTTGTATTTGCGTTCCCTATCTATGCCTCATCCCCCTGAGGTAAATAGCCATCATTACATAGCGTTGGGGAGGAGATTGTAGTGGGGGCTTAATTGTTTTATCTAAGCCCAAGGGCGGATCTTTGCCCTCTTGGCCACAGGGGTAGGCAACATAGACATCCCCTCGGGGTGGCCTCCTTAGATAGCAATCTCGTAATTCCCTTCTTATACCTCTTACCTTCCATACATGATGGGGGTTTCAAATAGATCTATTACAAACATGCATTTATATTCAATCATTCATATATATATATATATATATTAGAGATAAATATCGACAAGTAATGCAGAGGCAAATTATATACCAAAAGAGTAAGTATTAAGATTATTAGATGTGGTTATAATAGATCTGAAATAAGTTTGCTGCGGTCACGTCTGATCTGAATGCTATATCTTTCACCGATTGGAGGATTGCTTTTATTTGCTGAGGCTAATTATTGATGTTTGATTATGCCTTTTTTGCCTTGGAACTTCCTCCATATATACCTTGACGACTCCATGAAAGGAGGCGTCCCTTTGGAAATTGGCTGCCCTCTCAGCAAAGATGCTACTCATCAAATTGACTTTTTTGGAGTCTCTTCATAACCGACATCATCCTCCTTGATCTCATCTTGTAATGATGAGTTATAATCTTCCATTGGTTGCTGTTGGATGACTTCTTAATCGCTTGTTTATAATCGTTGCTCCTTAATGACTTGCATGTTGTTTGACTTGTCTTGACATAAAATCATAAAGTCTTAAGGACAAGATGATTTTTTGGTTATTGTTATCTCCTTCGAGGTAGGGGCATGACAATCCCCCCTTCCCGAGATTGCTCACCCTTAAGCGATTTCAGATTTGGATGATTGAAGATCTCTTCTCCTTCCAGATTAGCATCTTCCATAGGCAGTAGGCCTTTCCATTCCATCAAGAATTTGAGAATAGTCTTATTTCTTAATCGCTTTTGCCACATATTGTGAATAGTTTCTGGTTCCAAGATTCGTTTACTTTCGTCATCAAGTGGGGGTAACTCCACACATGGGGTAACGTGTTGTCCTAGCACTCTTTTGAGTCGGGACACATGAAAGGCATTGTGAATTCGTCTATTTTTGAGCAATTCCAATTCGTAAGCTACTTCACCTATCTTCCTTAGGATCTTATACGACCCATAAAATTGGGGTTTTAGTTTTTTCGCTCCGTGGACCTTGATTGAAGACTGCTTGTAAAGTTTTAGCCACAAGAAGACCGACTCCCCGACTGCAAACATTCATTTAGTCCAGTTTTGATGGGCATAGATCTTTTATTGATTTGATATCCATACTTTGCTGCACGGAATCCTTGGCCCTCAACACTTGACTTTATTGTAAAGTCAAACTCCTAAATTAGGTAGCTTCGTAACCATATAATGCCTTGAATGGACTCATCCCAATTGACATGTGGTGGGTGGTATTGTAGCAGTATTTACCAAGGTGCAACCATTTTATCCATGCATTCTGTTGGCTCGTGAATAATTTATCAAGCATCCCTCCACACACTTGTTAACAATCTTTGTCTGTCTATTTGTTTGAGGGTGATAACTATTACTGAGAAGTAATTGGTAAAATATTTATTGTATTAACAAATGATTAAATAGATCATTATAAAGAATTAACAAGAATACAAGAATACAAAGTTTCTAATAAGAAACTGAAGAAGATCGAAGAAACGATCTTATCTACATATTTACATATATACAAAAGATGAGCATTAAATAGTAATAAAATAATATTCTAATACCGTCCCTTAATGGCCAATTTGTCAACAACACCAAGATGGCCCCTGAATTTAGCAAACTTATTTGGGCTGAGAGGCTTGGTGAGAATGTCTGCAGTTTGATCCGTAGTTGGAACATACTCCAACTGAACTGATTCGTCTTCAACCAACTGCTGAATGAAATGACAATGAGCGTCGACATGTTTCGTTGTTTCATGGAAGACTGAATTCTTGGCAAGTTTGAGAACTCCCTGATTATCAGAGAACAAGGGAGTCAGACTTGCTTCAGATATTTGCATATTCGCAAGCATCTAGCGAAGCCAAACTACCTTAACTACTCCTCGATACTCTACTTTTGTCGAGGAGAGAGCCACTGCCTACTGGTTTTTACTAGTCCAGGTGATTGCACCAGATCCCAAACTGAACACATATCCAGAGGTTGATTTCTTATCATCAACCAACCCTGCCAAATCTGAATCTGTGACCCACTAAGTCTAGGATCATGACTCCTAGTGTAAAGAAGTCCATAATCAGAGGTGCCTTTCACATAGCGCAGCACACGCTTCGCTGCTACCAAATGATCAGCCTTGGGGGCTGTCATGAAGCGTGAAATGTAGCTCATTACAAAACTGAGATCAGGTCTAGTGGCAGTGAGATAGCTGAGACTACTCACTAGTTGCTTGAAAGTGGTTTCATCAATTGGAGGAGAATCAAACTTGGCTGACAACTTCAGTCCTTTCTCCATATGCATGGAAGCAGGTTTACAATCTTGCATTTGAAACCCGTCAAGCAAGTTCCTGGCATACTTAGACTAGGAAATAAAAATGTTATTAGTAGTCTGCCAAACCTCAACACCTAAACAATAATGGAGAAGCCCCAAATCTGTTATATCAAAAACCTTGCACAGGTCTTGTTTGATTTTGACAATCAAATGTGGTGAATTGCCAGTAATGATCAAGTCATCCACATAGACAACAAGAAAGAGAACATCATCACCAGAGTGTTTGATATACAAATTACTGTCAAAAGGGCTATGCTGAAAACCATGAGCAACCAAGTACTGATCAATCTTGATGTACCACGCTCGAGGGGCTTGTTTGAGTCCATAGAGTGCTTTCTCGAGTCGACATACTTGCTATTCCTTGTCGACAACCTTGAAACCAGAAGGCTGCGTCATGTAGACTTCTTCATGCAACTCACCGTTAAGGAAGGCACTCTTAACATCCATCTAATGGACTTTCCATCCAAACTGAGCTGCAATGGCGAGAAGAAGATGAATTGTACTCATCTTGGCAGTAGGAGCAAAAGTCTCCTCATAGTCAATGCCCTCCCGCTGTGTGAATCCTCGAGCAACTAATGTGGCCTTGTATTTATCTAAGGTACCATCTGCATGATACTTGACCTTATACACCCATTTGCAGCTAATGAGTTTCTTTCTTGGAGGAAGATCAGAGAGAACCCAAGCGTTGTTCTTTAGAAGACTCTGGTATTTTGCATCCATTGCATGTTCCCACTCTGGGATCCCTTTTGCCTCTGCAAATGTCTAAGGCTCATAGATACTATGAAGGTTGGCCATGAGAGCAAAGTTAACTGTATTTTGCTGCTTGCACTTATTTCTAGAAGATCTACCCTCAATGAGCTCATCAAGACGAAGATCATTGATGGTCTTAGCCCACCATTTGGGCCGGAGAGTAGATGTGCCAACATTAGATGGAGGAGGAATAACTGGAGCTGGAGGTGGAAGAGGATCTGGAACTGGTGGAAGATTTGCATCATCTGGAAGAAATTTAGGTAGTGCATCATCAAATACAGAATCTGCACCATCCCTCCCACCAGGTGAACCAAATGGAAGACAGACACCCAAATCAGAAGCTTTCAAAGACTGATCCTCAGAATTTTGCTTCGATGAGGAAAGCAGAAATGGTCCTCGTTCTTCATCAAGACAACATTGCGACTGAAGATAAGACGATCAATGTCTACATCAATCAATTGGTAAGCCTTATGGTGGTCACTGTATCTTGTAAACATAAGCTTGTGACTCGTGGAATCCAACATGGAGCATTGGGCATCTGGAATCCATACATATGCTAAAGAGCCAAAAACTTTCAGATGGTTGATCCTGGGTTTGTGACCAGTCCAGACTTCCTCAGGAGTCTTCTCCTTAACATGTGTGGGAGACCAATTAAGAAGATAGAGCGCAGTAAACACTGCTTTTGCTCAATATTTCTTAGGAACATTTTTGAGTTCCGTCATTGACCTGGCCATTTCTGTAATGGTGCAGTTGCGACGTTCTACAACGCCATTTTGTTGAGGGGTGTATGGTGTGGTTAACTGACGTTTTATGCCATGTGTATCACACAAAATGGAGAAAGCAGTAGAACAAAACTTCCCCCTATTATCAGACCTAAGAGATATAATAGAATAACCAGACACATTTTCTACTAAGTCCTTAAATTTATGAAATACAGTAAACACATCTGATTTCTATCTAAGAAAGTACACCCACATTTTACAACTGAAATCATCAACAAAAAGCAAAAAATACCTGCACTCAGTAACAAAAGGAGTATTCATTGGGCCACATACATTAGCGTGGACCAACTGTAGTACCTTAGAGGCTCGCCACGAGTCACCATCCTTGAACGATGTCCTATGCTTCTTCCCAGCTTGACAAGCTCCACAAACTTGCTGATTCTGAGTTTGAATTTCAGGTAGGCCATGCACTAAATCTTCCTGAACAAACTGAGCAAGATAGTGAATATTCAGGTTACCATATCGCTAATGCCAGAGATTGCTGATAGAAGATTATTTTGCTGCGAAGGCATGCTCAAGAGAATTGCCCGTATCTACAAGTCTGTATAGATCATGATCCTCAATGCCAACATCTATAGTAGTGCGTGTCGCACGATCAACAATCAAGTAGTTGTGTGTACTGAATACCACATCAAGCTGAGGAGAATGCTGCATGATCTGACTCACTGAGAGTAGGTTTAGTTCGATGCCAGGAACGTAGTATACATTGAGGAAAATGAGATTCCTCCCACCAGACTATATCTGAACGTTGCCCTTGCCGACAACAGAATACTCTTCGCCTCCAAATATGATTGAATCAGTATAGGGAGAAAATTCTATAAACCTATCACGCCTGTGAGTGAAATGCCGAGAAGCACTAGAATCTATATACTAGGCAGAAGATTTCACATGGTCCAGGTCTTTTAGCCATGAAGGCGTAAAGGCAGACTCTTTCTGCTCTGTGTGCTCAACAACATTGGCTTTAGGTTGAGACCCTCCCTGCTTCCGCTGTTTGGAAGCCAAGTGATTGCGACAATCTTTGAGCGTATGGCCATATTTATGACAATAGTTACATTGAACCTTCTTCAAACCATCCTGAGACTGACTGGAGCCCTTCTGCTGAGATGACTGAGATTTGCCTTTATCCTCGTGAAAGGATTTGGCTGCAAAGGCTTGCTCTGAGGAGGACGAGGTGGCACTGCTACCAAACTGTTGTTTCCAACGATCCTGCTGCAGAAGTTTGGTGCACAACTATGGAAATTTCAGATCAACATTAGTTGAAGTAATGTTGAGAGTTTCTATAAAGTGCTCATAAGATTTAGGTAGACTCCTCAAGGTGATAACTACCATATCTTCTTCCTCCATTTTCCGACCAATAACTTCGAGTTGATCTCGAATGTCCTTAATCTTCGTGAGATGCTCCTGTAAGGACATACGTTCATCCATCATGAAGAAAACAACTGGTCCTTCAGGAAGAACACTCGGCTCTTGTCGGATGTCTCATGCAACTCTTTTAGATGCTTCTAGATTTCTGACGCGGATTTGCCAGAAGGAATTTGAGGCAATTGATCATCTGTGACAGAGAGCTTGAGAAGCATGACGACTTCTCGATTCCTGTCATCAAACTTGTCCTGGTCTGATCCGACTGTGGTAGGACGAGTCTCTTTTCCCAAAACAAGAACGTCATCTTGCATGTTTCCCAATGCATGAAAAACGAAAAGCAAAGAAGAGGTGATAGCACAGAATCTGAAACACGAATCGCAATGTAGAAAACAGAGGCAGATGTAGGTACAAACTTAAAAAAATGTACAATTGGCATGGATTTCGAGAAAAATTTTCGGCTAACCTAGAAAAATCTGACGAAGACCTAGACGAGCTCTCAAAAAACTTACAAGGAATTTGAAATCAAAATATTTTTTCGCCTTAAACTGAAGGATCAAAACCCTAGTCGAAAATGCAAAAACCCTGGGTGGCTGGAATCGAGCTTGAACAGATCCAAACCTCTGTTGTTTTTGAGTAAGTCTGCAAGAAGATGGCTTGCTGCAGAAAAAAAAAAACGACCACGATGTTGGTCGTGAGTGCAAGAAATGGGCCGAAAAGTAGAAAAACACGATTTTATAAATCGCGTGTTTGCAGAATCCACAGAAAACGGTCTTTGATTGTAGAAAACCGCAAAAAACAACCAAAAAATTGGTCGACGATGCCGTTACAAGCAGAAGACAGAGGCCCCATGTGCCCTAGACGCACCAAAGAGCTACGAAAAGCAGAAAAAATGCACGTCTTGGGTTAGAGAACAAAAGAACAACCGAAAATCTCAGTAAAGGGCTGTCGAAGCTCACAAAAGACCCCAGAAATCCCATTGAAAAAAAAACTCTTCGCAGCACAGGAGCATGAAAAAACATGTGATTCTGCAACAAAACTTAGGCGCCTAGAGAATAAAAACAATTTTGTTTTTCAGACAACTGAAAAATTTCGTTTGAATTTTTTTTAGAAAAACAAAACTTCGTATGAGTGCTCTGATACCATATTACTAATAAGTAATTGGTAAAATATTTGTTGTATTAACAAATGATCAAACATATCATTATAAAGAATTTACAAGAATACAAGAATAAAAAGTTTCTAATAAGAAACTGAAGAAGATCGAAGAAACGATCTTATCTTCATATTTACATATTATACAAAAGATGACTATTAAAATAGTAATAAAATAATATTCTAATAATAACTTGTACTGGGTGTAAGTTCGGTCCCTGCTATGTTGAAGAGTTCTTGCTAGAATAAGCTAAGGAATCAGTTATCCTTACCACTGACAATGTTTCTTGAAAGACCATGTAGTCTAAAGATTTCTTTGAAGAAAACCTCAGGTATTTGTGGAGCTCTATACTTAGTACATATTGCTATGAAATGTGCGTACTTGTCGAGTTGATCCACTATTACATATATACAATCTTTTTCTTGAAATTTGGGTAATCCTGTAATGAATTCCATAGAGATGTTTTCTTATTTTTGATTTGAAATGGGTAAAGGTTGTAGAAGACCTGCTGAGTGGGTTTGTTCAATCTTATTTCTTTGATAGGTTATACATTCTTGTACATGCTTAAGGACATCTCTCTTGAGACCCTTCCAAGAGTATTTTCCCCTTGTTTTTTGTAGGTTTTGTAGTATCCTTGGTGGCCAACTAAGGGATTGTTGTGGTATTCCTCAATGGTCTTGTCTTTCATCTTTGAGTTGGGCACAAGGGATATCCTATTTTTAAATATGATAAGTTCCACTACATTGTATTCCTCATTGGGCGAATTTCCTTCTAGGGTACTATTAGCTTGTGGGTCTTCGACATATTTGGCAATGATATCATTCTTCTAGTCTGCAATGATGTTTGTTATAGAGTTCAAGTGGGGCTGTCATGACAAGGTCATGACAAGGCATCTACGACAACATTGTTTGTCCCCGTCACGTACTCAATATCGAAGTTGTAAGCTTGTATCTTGCTTACCCACTTTTGCTACCTGTCGTTTAGATCTTTTTTAACATTGAATTTCCCACAAACTATGTGTTGTTTGAACTTGGTTAAGGTGTGCATGACAACTAACATCTCTTTATCCTAGATGGAGTAATGTTTGTTGGTCTCAATGAGCTTGTGACCTTCATTTGTGACGGGATGTTTGTTTTGCATAAGAATTGCTCCAATACCTTCCTCAAAGCATCACACTGCAATTCAAAAGGTAACACAAAATTGGGAATGGCTAGGATGGGGCATGAGCTCATTACTTTTAGTTTCTCGAAAGCCTTTTGAGTTACTTGATTCCACACAAAGGCTTCCTTTTTGGTTGATTCTGTGTGGGGTGGATAACTTAGAAAATCCTTTGACAAATTGTTAATAGTAATTGCTTAAACCCACAAAGCCCCTCAACTGTGTGTTGGTTCCCAAAACCACAGATTGGAAATCCGAGAGCTTGCCAATTCTCCAACAGGATTCCACAATTAGTTTTGGCCAACGAATGGGAATGACCTTGATTCCCCTGCACTTAGGCTTCGCTACACCTAGGCGGGTAGACCTTCACTTCGAACCTGATCACTTTGTTCAAAGCTTTTATAGAGCGAATTTAAACTTTAGGAGTTATTGGGTTGGCAAAATCCTCAAACTCGATCAAAATGAAGTTAAATGAATGCTGAATGTTTGAATTGATTGAATGTTTATATAATAACCGAGTTGATGCTTGTAAGGAGGAGATATAGGAAAGAACTGTTAACTTCAAATATGAATCCAATAATTGTTTCAATGATTTCAAAGACCAGTGCCTAGCTTATTTGGGCAATAGAGTCAACCACAATAGAGATTATTACGTACAACTTTATGAGACAATATATTAAAATATCATCAATTACTCCTGTACTTCGAATGCAGTAGATAAATCTTTTATGCAATTCAATGTTAGTCCAAAAGGAATTTTAATTTCTCTGGTGGAAAGCCAAATTAGACAGAGATGAGGAAACACATATATTTCACGCCTATCCCTGATAATCAAACAAAGAATGCGATGAATAATTTTATAATTGTTTTTATTAATCATAAAGGACGAATCAAAATTATAATTTATTCTCTCCCTTGAATAAAACAAATAAAGATCTTTTTTATCATTAAAATATAATATTTATCAATTCATATTAAAGTCACGCTTTAATATTTTATAATCCTCCTTACAAGAAAATAAATCTCCTTTTACATCTTTCTTACGATAATGTCTTTTTTTTTAAAATCTTTTCTTTCAAGTAAATGGTGTGTCCTTTGAACAGATAAGGCACCTCGTACAGACTTCATACCTTTTCATTCTAATCGCAGCTTAGACTTGGTTTATATTTTTGATTCTTTATAATGACGCCTTTATCGGGTTTCACATTTTAATTAATCCCCCGCTTCTTTTATTATTGATATCGAGGATCTTAAACAATCGTTGAAGCTATTACCAATGCCTTCTTTTCTTAAAATGTTTATATTGATTAATAATGAACTTGTCCTCTTGTTGTTTGGCGAGATCGTAATAAATTGAGTATTCTATTCACGACTTCAATGCGGTGCTCTTTGTTTCCAAACTTGCCGTTTTTTCTTAATATTTGTCTTCATTCCTTTCGGATATTATGGACCCAATCTCTGTTCGTATATGTGTATAGACAATACTGAATACTGTATACTTTAATCTTGAATATTGCTTGACGTCATTGGTCGTCTTCTTACGCGGGCTCCAGGAGATTGCACTTCCACTTGTTTATTATTATCGCTAGAAATGGAGCCAATTGTCGCCACTGTGAACTTCGATACGAAGATTGCGTGCTGCAAACATCAGACCCTCCTCATAGTTCCACAAACGTTCATTTTTTAACACTCCTGACGATATATGGTCTGCTTGCGTGGCTTCCATAAATTGTTCCCATACGACGACTTGTCTATATAATTTGTCTCTGACTTACGTGGTTTCCAAATGAATTTGTGTTCCTTCCAAAATGGTTACCGTCATTGTCAAATTTCTCAAACTCTCGACTCGTCCCTATCACGTGGCTAGTATGATTCTTATGTCTCTATGTTCACATTTGCAATGCTAACAACACCTATCGGGAATTTTATATTGCTTCATCATTATTGCGGGTGTGTATGCTCCTTGTTGACGACTCATGCCATGATGGCATTGGCTTCCTTTGTAAATCGAGTGACGCCACTTTTCTTTATGTAATCGCTGACTATTATATGCATATATTCCCATACGCTTGTAACCTTCAATGCTTAATAGGTTTGTATTGGCCACTTGATATAGTTCTTCATCGCTGTCTATAATTTTTGTTCGATACATATGTATTTGCTGTGTTTTATTTTGTTACCGCAACAAACACGTCTCTACTTCATTATTTCTGAATCTTTCATAGTGTCGTCTTCACCATACTACGCCTTCACTCATCTTTATATAGCATTGAAAACAATTCAGTTGCTACCTTCCATCAATGACAATATTTCAACCTATGGCTCAGGTCTACAGTCTCTTAGAAGCTTGACTCCATCTACATCCAAGAAGAAATTAAGACCTAAATAAGACATGAACTGTTCAAACAACTTGATGCATGAATGTATATCCTTTTCTGAAATATTCTTTTGCATCCTAGACAATAATTTGGAATATTCTCATGACATGTTTGATATTAGATACTTCTGTATAGTGCTGAAATGCATACATATATGAACTAGCTTCCTTTCCTTGATCATGACTTTTAGTGTTTTGAAGCATATTGTTTGAACACAAGTAGTGGTTAAGATCTGAAAATTGACCACTGAGTGCATGCATCAAATTGGCTTTTAGGATTTGGAATGGCGGGAACACGTTTGAAGATGAGGATTTACACATAGTCACACATGAAAATTCTCCCTTTGGCATGGTATTTGGGACTCTAAATTTCGCTAAAATTTAGAGTTCCATCATTGTGTTAGAGTTCTTGTTTTTGGCCACTCCATGATGGCTGAAATTTTTTTCTTCATCCACAGTCACCCCTTGTGCATTGATTTTATGGCCAAGGTAGAGGATCTTTTCTAGCCCAAATTCACATTTGGAGTCCTTGGCATATAGAGATTCCCAGTCCAAAATATTTAGGACTTCCTCGATATGTTTAAGATGTTCTTAACATGTCTTGTTGTAGATAAGGACGTCATAAAAAAATATGAGTAGGAACCTCCTTAGTTGTTTTTTGAATATATGGTTCATGCATGATTGAAATGTTGCGAGGGCATTTGTTAGGCCAAAAGGTAGGACTGAAACTTCAAAGTGTCCATAGTGACACCTAAAAGCTGTCTTGGGAATATCTTTTTTCCTCATTCTTATTTGATAATAGCCGGACCGTAGATCAATCTTGGGAAGTACGTTGCTGCATGGAGTTCATTGATTAATTCATCAATTACTGAGATAGGGTAACTATTTTTTATCGTTTTTTTGTTTAAAGCCTCATATATATACATTGTCATGGTACCATCATTTTTCTTGATTAGTACTATGGAGGATGCGAAGGGACTAAAACTAGGTTGGATATGACCCATTTCTAGTAGCTCTTTGATGGGTTTTCAATCTCTTTTTGAACTTACGAGGGTGTCGTTAGGGTGTAGTGATCACAGGTCTAGCCCCTTCTAATTCTATTGTATGTTCGAAGCCTCCCTTTGGGGGGGTAGTCGTTGGGGAATATTACCAAATACTTTCTTATATTTATTCAAAATGGGTTGGATATCAACATGAATTATTTTGCCATGGGTGGAATTCTTGTCGAGAATCATTCATTGTGCAACCCACTCTCCTTGCTCGTGTCTAAAGATCCTCTCCATCCGTTTGGATGAGACTACTTCTGGGGATCTGTTGGGTAACCCTCTTAAAGTTACTTCCTGTCCATCATGTTGGAAACAATTTTCCAAATTTCAGAGGTAAAAAACAAAGCGTCCCAAGGAGTGTATCCAAGGAGTAACTAATATCACATTAGCATCTAATTTTACTAGATAGAAATCCTCTTTGATGGGTTGTTTCCTTAGGGTACTTTCTAGTTGGGGAATCATCTTGGTGCATTGAGCCATAGCTCTAGTAGCTAGGGCTATTGTAAAACCCTTAAAGTCCTTAGTTTCCAACTTCTATTTTGCAACTAGATTTTTGTCCATAAAATTGTGGGATGCCCCACTTTCCACGAGCGTGATTATTTTTTGCTACTTGAGAGTACTTTTGATTTGGAATGGACGGTGTTTGGAGGCTTGTGAGATGGTAGCTAAAGTTCCATGCTCTTATCATCGTACTTTGCCTTCTTGCTAGGTTTTTCTTTTGTTTCTTCGTCGGATGTTGCTTCTATATTATGCACTTGGCTTCCTTTTCCACTCCAATGGTTCTTTAACTTGAAGCACAAATTCCTCTTTTGAGGTTATCTCCTTGGCATACATTCCTGTGCTCCCACTTCTCATTACAATGAAAACATGTTCTCCCTTTGTGGAGTTCCCTCTTATGCCTATCTTCTTTATGGGGATACGTGGAGCGTGTGTTTGATGTAAAGTTTTTGGACTTATCCTTTGATGATATAACCTAAAATTTCATTGCCTTTTGGATTGCTTCTTCAAGGTTTTATGGAATGCATGCACTTACAATGCCCTTGATTGAATCTTCTAATCCTTCCATGAATAAGTATGTGAGTTTCCTTTGAGAAATTTTTGGTACCACGATGGACAACTTTTGGAATTCAGTGGCAAAATCTTCAAGCGTTCCATGCTGTTTTAGCTGAATAAATACCACTCCAGATGCTTTTGATCAAACCTTGTGATGAGTTTTTATGTAAATTCATCATAAGTGGTTATATGTTGGTGACCTTGGGTAATAAGGCCATGGTGCAACCAATCATGGGCTGTTCTTGTTAAGTGGAGTACAACGAATTTAATGGCATTTTCTTTTGTCATGGGGCTAAGTGAAAGATAAGTGTCTAAATTTTTGACCCATGAATGTGCCGTGACTTTCCTGGATCCATCAAAGTTAGGAAGGGTCATCTTACCCTTTCTTTTAAGTCTTTATCAAGTTGCCCTCTTCTCCATTTTGGTGCAACCTGTGTTTTGACATCACATTAATCCCTAAAGGAGATGTTGTTCCTACCGTCTAAACTTGAGTATATTTTTTGAAGTTCTTCCACATTATCAAAGGTTGGACTATTGACTTCCTCCTCCACCATGGGATCTTGTTGGTCTAGGTGTTGATAGCCTTATTGGGTTGTCATTTTTTGAGTGGTTGGAATGGGTATCCCTCCCAACATTGTTTTGGTTGGATCTAGAGTTATTGTTACTCATATTTTGGATGGCTTGGAGGAGCAGTTGGGTTGTTCTTTCTTTTTTTTTTTTCATTTTGCTTTATGAGAGTATGGTTGGTTTGCTCCATAAAGGCCCTCATTCGTTGCTCATTTGTTTACCCATGGTGCATGTTTCTTCCTTTCTCTTTCCAAAGCCCTTTGAGCCCTTTGGTTGGTTTGCATCAACTATTTCTCTGCCCCTTGGGCTGGCAGGAACAGTGCTTTGATACCAGTTGTAATGTCCTCTTCCAAATTTGCCCTAGAATCACAATTGCAAGAAGTTAGGGTTAGGGTTACTTCTTTAATATGGTTCTGGATTTGGATCCTTCAACCGTAACCAAGGGAACATAATACACACATGCATTTCCAACTGTTAGGGTTCAATAATAACACATAATATTCATACTATATCTATATTACCATTCAAACACATTAGGGTTTGGAGGAAGAAGCACGATAGATCTGCTCGAATCCATCCCACTAGCCCAAGAGTGGACACTCACCCTCTTGGCCTTAGTGGGTAGGCAACACGGACATCCACTCGGGGTGACCTGCTTAGTGCGGTGCTTGTATCTGCTTTCCCTATCTATGCTTCATCCCCCTAAGGTCAATAGCTGTCATTGCAGCGTCGGAGAGGAGATTGTGATGGGGGCTTCTTGATTGTCCTATATAAGCCCAAGAACAGATCTTTGCCCTCTTGGCCTCAGGGGCAGGCAACATGGACATCCTCTCAGGGTGCCCTCCTCATATAGAAATCTTATAATTCCCTTCTTACACCTTCCTTCCATACCTGATGGGGGTTTCAAACAAATCTATTACAGACGTATGCATTTATATTCAATCACACATACACATACAAGAGATAAATATTGACAAGTAATGCATAGACAAATTATATACCAAAATAGTAAGTATTAAGATTATTAGATGTGGTTATAACAGATCTGAAATGAGTGTAAGTCTGATGTGCTCACGTCTGATCTGAATGCTATTTCTTCCTAAATTGTGAGAATTGCTTTTATTTGCTGTGGGTAATTATTGATATTCGATCATGCCTTTTCTGCCTTGGGACTTCCCCCATGCATACCTTGACGACTTCATGAAGGGTGGCGCCCCTATGGAAAGTGACTGCCCTCTCAGCAAAGATAGGACTATTCGAATTAAATTTTTGAAGTCTCTTCATAATGGATATTATCCTCCTTAATTGCATCTTGTAATGACAAGTTATAATCCTCCATCAACTGCTGTTGGATGACTTCTTAATCACTTGTTTATAATCATTGCTCCTTAACGACTTGCATGCTGTTCGATTCATCTTTTAAAAAAAACCAGAAGTCTTAGGATAAGATGATTTTCTAGTTATCGTGATCTCCTTCGAGGCGGGGGAATGACTCTTTTTTTTAAGGAAATGTGTTTTTTTTGTTAGACCCTGCTGGGTTGCAAAATTGCTGCTCACACTTCTAGAGGGATCAATCTACTTTGAACAAGGAGTGAGTGACAATAGGCCAACTTTTGAGAGTGGATAATCTTTCCTTCACTTAGGGCTTAGTTGGACATAGGAGGGTATTCCTAGAGGTATTCTTAAGAGATTGTGCACAACTGTAAATGGATAAATTCTACTCTTGGTTCCAAAAGTTGTCACTAGACCGAGGACTAACTTATTGCACATATAACCTTTATTAAGCTGATGAAAACTTGCAAGCTACGATTCTTTAAAGATGAAAACACTTGAAGCTTGTTGTCGATATTTCCTTGGGAAAGATATTGAATCATGAGTTGCACACAATCTAACGTTCTACTTTAAACTGTTGGTTACAAATGTTTTTCATTTTGAGTGTATGGAGATTCACAAGTTTCTAGGACTGGCGTCTTAGTTATGAACTTATGGGTTACAAAGTCACAATCAACTAAGAAGAACAACACATAGAAATAATAATAGAGATATGACATCAAACTGTTGGTGTAATTAATTATTCACTTAATTACACTTTACTTAAGTTTGCTTAGGAAGATGTATTACATAGTAGTGCATTACATAGTAGTTTTGCATATGAGACACTTAAGAGTTTGCACATTTAGTTGCACATATTGTAGGAGAAATTTCACTTTAGGTGGTGATAGTTGTTATGAAATTCCACTTTATGTGTTGTCTCCATCTTTAGTGCACTTATCACTTTATCATCCTCCACATGTTGCACACACTTCATTGCACAATAGAGGATGATCCACCTTTGGTGTTCATGTGATTCCACCTTGTGTGGGTGATAAGTTATCTCCTGTTATTATTGTCTCTTATTGCCTTGCCTATATAAGCAAACACATCTACATTGTACTCAATCAATTGAATTCAATTAATTCAGTTATTGTATCGTTGATGAGAATATGGTCTGTTCTTTTTCATTTTGTCTCTGTTGTCTTTGTGCTATTCATTAGCCTCTAGATCTTGGGTTGTTGCTATAGGCAAATTTTTATAAACAATTGAACATGCTTAATTATCCTTCCCCAAACTCCAGAAGTCCACATGCAACAAGGAAAGACCATTGCCAATAATATTGCAATGAATTGAAGTGCTGTTACACATCAAATTTTCATTACATTCACACAATTCATCATTTATAAGTTTTTCTAAAAATCTACAAATGGCCAAGGAGACATTTAGTTACAGATATCTACTACAAAGTAACCATTTCTTTGTAATTTGCAAAATATGCTGGTCTATGGGTGGTTGGATTAGCAAGATTTGGAACTCTATAAGCTCTATGATTCTTGTTGTTTCATGGAATGGATAACTAACCTCTTCAATGCTGGAAATCTACAAATATATATTATTTACCACCCTTGAGCAATGTTGGGAAAGGAATAGGGTCACTTGTAGTTGCAAAGGTTTCCCACGCTTGCATGCATCAACAAAATCCCGCCTTACAGGTGTCCATCAATATCTTGAGATGTGCAAAGCTCTTCTTTTGTTCGATTGTAGCCATTTCAATCATTAATGCCATCCTTTGTTTAAGTGTGTAGGGCAAGGTAGAGCCTATTGAATTTGTGAGGATTCCCTATCATATGAGCAAAGACCATCAGGAGCTATAGGAATTAACTTTGGCAATTATGATGTCTTGGATCTTATAGGAAGTTAGATAAGAGTGAATTGGTGGGAATGTTGGCATTGTTTGAGCTGGGCCAAACCCTCTTGACATTTTGGGAAGTTTGGGAACCTCTTAAAATGTTGTTTTTGAAGATTTAGAAATTTGGTGGCCCTTTTCCGAACTCATGAGCTCATCAACATCTTTATTGCAACTTCATTAGGAACCTTGGGCAAACTTGTTGACTGTTTATTCCAATTTAAAATCTTTGTTGGCATTTTGGCAATTTTGTGAATTTGCAAACTTGTCGACACCTTATCTTGGCATTTTTTGGAGCTTTTTGGCAATTTTGAAAATTTTGAAACCTTGTTGGCAAGTTGACAATTTACAATTTTGTGAACCTATGAACTTGTCAATGCATCATATCTTGGGATTTATTGGCATTCTAGTGAATTTTGTGAACTCGTGGATTTGCCAACTTTGAGGTTTGTTGGGTCTTTGTTGACATTTCAGGTTTGGGGTGAACTTTGTCGATGTTTTTAGAGGTTCGTGAAGTGTGAAAACCTCCGCCACCATGCTTCTCAATACTTTGGCAAGTTCACAAACTTGCAAACTTCTTGTTACTTTGTTTTTTAGCACTTTCGAAGGTTCAATGATCTTAAAGTGTGTTAGATGGAAGGAGCATTTGTCAGTGTTCAGAGAATTTAGTGAACCTATGAAAAGGTTGACATAACTCCATAGGAACTTTTTGGATCTATATAACTTCCAATACCTAAAGGGATTAACACAAAGAATGCTAGAGGACAACACTTGGGAAAGTTTGGCCAAGGGGAATCCATTATGAAATTTCTCAGATCAATTACAAGTGATATACAAAAAAAGGCCTAACTGCACAAGGGAGCTGTTGGAAATTTATTTTTATCAATTTATTGTCTAGTTGTCATTGATGTCAAACATTGAGGTCCAAAGGTATTGGAAGGGTTTTCTCTAACATTGTGGTCCGGAGGTATTTTCTGAAGACATGTTCTGGTATATCTGGTAGTTTGGCTATGTTTGGAAGGAGGTGTTTATGCGAGTTTTGTTCCACTTACACAACATGCAGGGTTAAACACTTAATGCTTCGAGGTGAAACATAGAACATCAAACCCTCTCTTGAACAAAGTCATCTCCCATGCTAAGCTTTGCAATTTGAGATCATGGAATGACTCCAAGGTTCCTATAACTTGTGGATATCTAGCTCAGTTGAAATGATGTGATTTGCTAGTTAATCACTTAAGGGAACTTACGCTGTTTTCTCAAATAGTAATCACACTTAGCTTTGCAATGTATACTCAAATATCTCTCTTGACTTCACTTCTCAACTCTCTTAAACTACTTCTACCTCGAACTATGAATGGAAGGATTAGCAGGTGGACCAGGACTACCAAATGAAGGCTTATCCGCGACCTCGACTCCACCTAGTGCAAAACTTCGAAGGATTTCAAATGGTTTTCATATCAACACCTTTTCCATAATCCAACTTGGAAGTACAAACTAAGGATCCAATGCCAATTGAACTTAAGTGCAATGACTAGCCTACCACACAAGGCTTCCTTACAATCAGCAAGGAGGCTAGTGGCCTAGTATACTTGAGTTAGTCCAATCAAACATCCACCAATACTTTCATGCAATCTACAATCTATCTCTACTCTCACTTTAACAACTTGAAATGAAAGTCCTATCCTAATTGTGGAAGAAGAGCACTGTGCAATAACACAAAGTTAATCAAACTTGATCACCGTGCAAAACACAACAATGATAAGTAGAGCAATTTTGGCATTATATTAGCAACAATTTTCTCCAAAAACCCTTTTACAAATGAGAGCAAATGGCCTTATATAGGAGGCCGAAGTACAATGAACGACCAAGATTAAATCAGAATCAATGGCCAAGATTAAATCCCAAAAACCCTAATTAGGGTTGCCACCCTATCGACCAATGAGAAGAGGACACCTCAACCAAATGACCAATAGAAAAATTACAAAGATGACAACCAATGAAATGGCGCCAAATGGTCAGCCAATCAGAATCAAACACCTACCCAAAACCAAGACATGAAAGCAAATAGCCACATGGGTTTACATCAAGTGATCATCTGAGATGGTCTTTCCTTTGTCTTTCATCCTTCTAGCCAAATCAAGGAATTTGGCCACCATACTGTTGACCTCTTCCAAAGAAGGGGAAGGGGTGTATCGAATTCTCCTCTCAGCTGCATCCATCTCCTTCTTCGTTGTAGCAAGTGTCTTTTCCTGCTTAGCTAAGCCATCCATAGTGAAATTCATGAGAAACTTGAGAGATGAAAGAGTCCCCAAATGTTCTTCTGTGATAATAGCTCCTCCAAAAGATCTCAACCTCTTAGTTAAAGTCTCCGTATCCATGTTGTCCTCTTTGACGTCTTCAATGTTAAAGGCAACCCCCCGTTGCCCTTAAAGTACTTGATATCCTTCTATGAACAACAATGCCAAGATGAGTGATCTCATTCATGACTCCCCCCAACACCTCCAGTCTGTGGAGTGAGGTGAAATACCATGCCTCAATGATGTCTTTCTCACCTTCCTTAATCACTTTATTCCTTTCCAACAATCTCTCTAGAGTGTCAATCATAGCTTGCAGCTGGGGAATAGTCTTCTCCTTGACTGGGAGGAAATCCCTCCAAATGTCATTGAAGGCGTGGAACCTGGCTCTGAGAGCTACAAATGCTTGAAACTGTTCCACAAATCTTGGCAAGAAAGCCAATCCCGCCTAAATAATCTTGTCAACCCAAGATCTAGTCTCCTGTAGAGTGACCTTTGCATTCTCCATATCATCAATATCTCCTTGCCCCAACGCAAGTGGTGACATGATTGTATGATCTATCTGCTGGATTGGTCTGCAAGCATCCCTGTAGTAAGCCTTCAATCTTTGATTTTCTTCCTTATACTTGTTCTTTTCTTCAATTTCTTTCTCTAACTTCTTGAGAGCTTGAATGCCTTCGTGGACTTCCTCACAGTCTATCTCTTTCGTGGTAGTTCCCAGCTCATGCTCAACTATCTCATACTCATGGGCATGGATATCATCAACTGCTTTGTTTACTTTAGGAATAGCAATTTGAACCTTGCGAGTGCCTGAATCACCTCTGATAATCTTTGCCATAGTCCCCGCAGGCTGACTCTCTTTCTCAATTACTTCATCTACAATCTCTTCAATATTCTCAATTGGCCGTATAGGTGCAACCTCCCTCCTAGGCTTGAGGAGCTCTCTTAACCATGCTTGCGCTGTACACCTTCCTACTTCCAAATTTGCTTGATCTGCCATAGGTAGAGCCTCATCAGTCCTCTTTGGCACTTGACTTCCAACATCTACTGATAGGGCATCTACATCAATTGTTTCAAGTTCTCTATTCTCTGGGGTTGAAGAACCTTTGGCCGTCTGATTCTGGGTAAGTGGAGAGTATCTGAACTGTAGTTGTACCCCTTGGATGATTCTGAACTTACTTCGAGTGAAGCTTCCTCTTCCATATCTCTAGCAATTTCGTTCTGAAATGAAGTGGCACTCTCCCTAGATGGTACAACATTCAAGTTCTGCTTTTTTGTTGGTGGTTCATCGTATTCTTTCTCTTTCCCTTTTGTACTCTCCACCTCCTTCCTCTTTTTGTTACTTGTCATCGCTTGCATGTCGCCAACATCCGTATGTTGTCTAGAAGACTCTTCTGGAACCTTTTCTATTAACCTCATCTTCTCATACGTGAGAGGAGCACCCCCTGCCTGCAATCGAGCCATCTTCCTATTGAACCAATCCATGGTGTATAAATCCACTGGCTTCATCATTGCCTCCAAGGGAGGATCCTGATCCTGATCGTTATCCCATTCTATAAACTCCAATTCATGTCTCTTTACTGATTCAAGTTCCGCCCTTAATGTCCTTTTATCATCCTCTAGCTGATCTGGAATGTCGAGTCCTCTCCATCTGTAGTTCCTCATCATATCCACAGTAAGTCTAGAGAAGGCTCTTTTCCTCACTTCAAAATCATCAGCCGCATTAGCCCAATAATCTTCAATATGGTGAATATGTCTGTATGTACTTACATAAGCTGTCTTGATTTGCTTGTTGGGATCAAAGCTTTGCCTTCCCTCATAGAGTGCCAAGGCATAAAATTCTAACTCTTCTTCCGCTGCTGCCATGGCAGTAGGATTGTGGCAATTGTCCACTCCTGCTTGAAGTGGAAACACAACCCCTGTCTTGCTCTTCTGATTTTGAATCTTGTCAAAGTGGCCAAGCTGCCTGGCTACTTCCAATGCTACCAATCTGTCTGGTGGGTACCTTGGAAGCTTCTCCGGACAACATGTACTTCTTGCAATCTTGATATAGGTGAATCTTTGAAATTGTATGTACCAACAACCATACTTCCTTATCAACTTCTCCGCTTCGGGAATGAGCCGCTTTTGAGGAGCCTCTTGTAATGTTCTTAGTGTCTTCATGGCAAAGGCATCATAAAATATCTTGAAGTGTTTGGTGCTGTGCAGATGGAGTTGTGGGTAGCACTCATGCACCACATATTGTCCTGCCTCCTTCCCCACTTCGCCTAAAGCTTTCAATCTTGGATGCTAATACAAGCCTCCTATCATGTAAAAAAGGTAGGATCCCATGTAGAATGTCTTCAAGTCTTGCACCAATCTGAGTTGGAGATCCAAATTCTCACTTATGATCTGTCCCCAATCAAACATTACCTCTCCACTTGCTATATTCTCAATAAAGTAGTACATCCATGGTTCGAGTAATGCAACTCGTGGAACACCCATTACTCTGCCTGACATCAGGATGAGATTGGCATACTCCTCTTTGAAATCCGATCTTGTGAACTTAGGCAATCTTGAATGTGGCTTCCTTGGTTCCCTTAATCATTCCTTACATAAGAGGGCTAGCTAGTGATCGGTGTTATCCTCGTAATGTTTGGTTGCTTGATCATTTGTCATGAAAGTGCCAGCCTTGTGGTGTGGAATATGAAATACTTCTTCAATGGCTTGGTCACTTAGATTAGGAAGTACCCTCTTGTCTTCGCCATAACAAACTGATTTGGATTGGTAGTCATAGTGAGTTGCACATTCCAATATTAACTCTGAACATGGCAAGGTAGGAAGGAAATCAGTTGCTTGTATGATTCCATTTTGAAATATCCTCCTAGCAATCCTCGAGAGATTACCTCTTGTCAATCTATCCTTCATCTGTACTAAGTTCACTGGCCATAGGTTGGTATCCCCAACCTTCTTGTTTTTGGATGGAAAGAGAGACTTAGGCATCATATCCTCCGTATCTTTCTTGAGTTGAGCCAATCGTTGTCCCTTAGAGGAGGCAGAATCAGCCATGCTCTCTCCAACAAAAACCACAAAGTTTGAATTACTACACTTGATTGAAATAAGACATTGCCAATTAAAACTTGAAGATTTGATTAAGTCAATTGAGTTAAGATTGTCATGTTGTTAAGTTCAATTAACTTGATCACTTAAACCTTAGATTGATTACAACTTAGATTGTAAATTTTAGCCTTCTAATTACCTAAGCTAGAAATTTGCCATGAGTTGTTCATTGATTACCATTAGTATTAATTGTCAAATTGATGTCCACTTAGCCTTGCCAACTAGTTAACTTAGAGTTTGCATTTGATTGTTAAGTTAATTGTATTAGTGTGTGTTACTTTGTTTGATTAATCAATTGGGAATTGAAAGCAACAACACTACGCTAAGAAAACAATAAGAGACCAAGGGAAGTTCACCACTTCGTTGGTGAACTTCAATCAATGGAGGACCCTCCTCAAAACCAAATTAAATATTATGATTCAAACCCTTACCATGCTGAACATGCCCAGATCTGCCCATGATGATGCAAAATATAACCCAGATCCGCATGACAAATAATGGCAAATATCTCCTCACATCCATGGCAAATCACCAAATTCTTACCTTGCAAGTTTGAAAAAACTACTTGCAGCACTCTAATCGATTCGACAATGCTGATAGGACTCAAAATTGCTCTAGATTGCTCCCCAAAATGACTAATTCGTTAACTCTTGAATTCTGATCTGAAACTTGAGCATGCAAATTCGGACTCCTCCAAGGAAATTCGTGGTAGCTTAGGGTCTGAAAATGGATCGCCAACACCTTGCTTGATTGGAAAAGTTGCTCATCACATCAAATCCCTCTCTTGCAGGTGAAAATTCACCATCTCCAGTCTCAGATCTGCAATTGAAATGCTCAAATTCGGATGCCCTAGCATAGGATTTTCATGGAATGAGGGCTTGAAGTGATGCCAAATTCTGATCTCTTTCTTCCAAAATCTAACTGCTTCTAAACAATCACCAAATATGCCCAGCTGGCTGATGAAATTCGCCACTTTAATGATCAGGTCTGCATATGGATGATGAAAATGGATGCCCTAGGCTGCTGTTCGCTTGGACTTGGGGTCTTGAGATGATGCCGAAATTAGTTCACCCAAAGCTGGAAATGAAAAAATAGACCCTAGGGCATAAAATCGCTGCAAAATGAAGCTCTCTTCCACCACATAAAAATCGCTCCTAGCTGGAAAATTGAGACCTGCAAGAAAATCAGAGAAAAAAATCACTCTTGTTTTGTGTTTGAAATGATGCCAAATGCCTCTTAAATACCCAACTCAAATGCCCAAAGAGGGACGACTTGCAAGGGAGGGGTAAAAGATGTTAAATTAAATCGCCACCCTTGGATATAAAATAAATATCAAGATCTCAGCCACCTTGATAATAGGGTCACTTGGGGATTTGAGATTTAAATTGCAAGCATGTAGGCCCTTTATTAATTTCGAAATTGCCAAGCATGGGTCTTAAAATTGCATCGATTTTATCACATCATGTAGGCTCTAAATTTGCATTGAATTTATCACATCATGGGGCCCCAAAACTAATTGAAATTATTACATCATGGCCCCATAATTAATTTCGAAATTAATACATGGAGAGGCTCTAAATTAAATCGAGATTGCCAAAGCAAGAGGGCTCAAATTTACACTGAAATTAACAAAGGCTTGGTGCTTAAAAAAACGCCTAGCTTGTGGATTCCATTTTGGCACAAAAATCGAAATCTTCCAAGGAGTGAAAGCATGTTATAATCAACAAGTTGAAAAATAAAATGATGTCAAGGTTGGGTTGCCAAAAATAGGTCCTGTCAGAACCACCCTGCCAAGAATCAAAGTTGATGTAGTAGTTGCCTTGCCAAGATTTAAAACTTGTATCAATTACCTCGCCAGAAATGAAAAAACTTGCATGGGTTGGCTTGCCAGAAATTGAAACTTGTAAGGGTTGGCCTGCCAGAAATTAAAACTTGTATGAACCACCATTCCAATAATTTATCTTGCACCAAGCACCTTGCCCAAATTTTAAACACAATTTCGATTTTCAACTTGTATTTCCAAATTTGCTTTGTAAGGTCAAAAATATTTAAAATGCCTTAGCCAAAATTGATTTTCTCAAAATTTCACCACCCAAGTCATGTCAAATTTAACACAAACACCATCTCCAAATCAAAATTTTGCACCAAGTTGGCCGCCCAAAATTAGAGGTGAGGTGGTCATGATGTCAATAATGTGTAAGGGTGAGCTCGCTGAAAATAAAATTGTGTAAGGACTAGCTCGCCAGAAATGAAAACTTGCATGAACCACCATGCCAGAAATTCCAGACTTACGCAAAATTTAAAAATTAATTTCCAAACTTCCATCCAAGATCGATTTCACACTTAAAGCCCAAACTTGATTCCAAAATTGCAAGTTAAAATTCCAACTCTCAAAATCATGTCATGGCCATCATTTCGAAAAAAACGACATAATAACCATGCCAAGAATTAAAACTTGCATGAACTACCACGCCAAGAAATTAAACTTGCAGGGATGGGCTTGCCAAAAATCAAACTTGCAAGAGCCGGCTGGCCGAAAATGCCAAAGCTAGAAGACCAAAATTATTCCAATTTAGAAAATCCAATTTTCACACTTAAGCTCGAAATTTCCAGAATTTTAGCCACCATCACAAAATCAATCCCCCAATCCAATTCTTTAATTTGGATTTGCAAAATCGCCATTCTCAGAAAATTACCAGACAGCCAAAATTTAGATCTTGCAAATCATTATCATTTATCGCTCAAAATCTCCATCATAATCACCAAGCAAAAAGGGGGAATCCATCAGACTTGAAGTCGAAAACGATCTCACTCAAATTCTCAATCTCAACCTGGAGAAGCGTTGCCAAGGCAAGTTCAAATAGGGGGGTCCCCAAGAACTGGGGTGATGGTGTGGACACCTCACAACAGGAGGTTGGTTCGAAAGAGGAAGGGTTGTGTGCAAGGCTTAATAGTGCTACAAAACAGTGGAAGACAAGTATGTTTTCTGTGATCATGAGAAGATGGTTTATATTAGTGCTTCAATGTTATATTCTTATGTCCGGAAGTTAGTGTGGTTCGGATGTCTATGATTCAGCGACAAAGGTTTAAGATATGCAAATGGTTTTACAGTTGCAAATGATAGTGCTACTATTGTGCTTTCTGGAAGGTTTCCGCACGGGAAATAAAGGTTTAAGATATGCAAATATAATTTTTACTGTCTACAAGTTTTGGTCTTGGTTGTGGTGTTTCTTGGTGATCTGGAAACAATTTTTGGTGATCCGGAAATAGTATTACCAATTGTTGCAATTATTATCAGCCTTTGTTCTGGTTCAAAAATATGTTGTGATGGCTTTTGGTGTAGACAACTGGCAAGTAATATGGCTTCTAACGTGGCGTGTGGATCTCACCATGGTGTGTGGGGGTCCGGATATAGTTGGCAAGTGATGTGTTTCTCTGGATAGTGTGATGCTACACGTTTGAGATGCTGTGGATGTTGATCTGGTAATTGCGGATCTAGTATTGGGCTGTGTAATGTGTTTGTAGTCCCCTCTCTCTCTCTTGGAGTGGATTATGCTTCTTGATTTTGGTCGGGTTATACATTTAATGTTTACCTTTTATCTAGATGGGTTCATGTTACGTGTGACCTATGTATTTAATGTTTATCTCTTATCTGGATAGGTCCATGGTCCATATGCTTTTTGTAGAGGACCTAATTATAATTTACAATTGATATGGCTGACTTGTAATTTGCCTTTGGCATGACTGACCTTGTTGTAAACTCCAATGATCTATCTTGTATATAAAGACAGTTTGTACTTTGGCACAATTATAAAGTGTGAAGTGAGGGAGAACAAGTTAAGATCTACAAGAAAATTTTTTAGAAGAGCAAAAGTTCAGTTTAAGGGCCGAGACAATAAGTTGCTGAAGTTGACAGTGTTGTGCAGATCAACTGCATTACCTGGGGAACTAATCTTTATCTTCTGTAGAGAGTTCATTTTACCTTGGATAGTGAGTCTTGGGTGCACAAGTTCATTCTGTATCTTGCTACTTTGGCAATGAGCCTCTGTACGCAAGTCCAAAGTAGTGAGCCTTTCCGGAGCAGTAAGCTCCTACTATCATTATAATATATATATATATATATATAATAGTGATTCATCTTTGTGGGCAAGTGCTCACCGTGGTTTTTCCCAGTTTGGGTTTTCCACGTACATAAATCTTGGCATTGTTGTGTTTCTATTTCAGTTTAACATTTGCTTTATAAGTTGTGTGGTGAATAACTTTGATAGTTAACTATGGAAGGTTTTGGTTGAATACTGATTCACCCCCCCTCTCAGCATTCGGTGTGTGTTCAACAATTGGTATCAGAGCAAGGTTCCTTTTGAAGAAGCTTTACCGCTTGAGGTTGATCCAGAGTCTTGAACACCATGTTTGAAGATCTGATTGAACAAATTGATTGGGATGAAGACGTCAATATGGATCGTCAGTTGATGACTTCTTTGGCTGATTTGAATAGAACCAAATCTAATTTGATGAAGGCTAAAACTAAGATTATGTTTCAAAGAACACTTCTGGATGATGCAAAGAAGGAAATAGAAGATCTTGATGAAAAGTTGAACTGCAAGACTGATGAATGCTCCAGGCTGAAAATGGAACTAAAAGAAGCCAAGGGGCAAATTGAAAAAGGGTTAAAACTGGAAGATGAATATGAAGTACTTAATATAGAGTTTAATGAGAAGAACAAGGAATGTACAATTCTGCAAATTGAAGTTGAGAAACTCAAAATGAAACTCAAACGGTTAAAAGGTTAGAAGGACAATGTGGAATCTGCATTGTTGAAGAACTCCGAAAAAAGAAAGAATAAATCAGAAAAACTGGTGGAAGACAAAAAGGATTTGGCAGAGCAGATGCAGGTAGAAGACAAAAAGAACCCGATGAATCAGAGATCTATTCATTCCAGGTATTCTTCTTTTAAGGGATTTTTTTTTCTTGCAATAAAGTAGGGCACAAAGCTAATGAATGTAGAAGTCAAAAAATGAGTCATGTTTTTAATGGAAGATGCTATCATTGCAATAAGTCTGAACATAAGGCCTTTCAGTGCAAAGGAAGAGTGGATATGAATAGAATTGTTAAGAACTTCAATAAACATTGCTATGGTTGCAATAGATATGGTCACATAATGGTTGAATGCAAAATGTATAACAATGTCAGAAATAATGGAACTGAAAGAATGAAGAAGAATGTTCTAGTTTGCTATAACTGTAACATGACAAGACATATTGCTAAATATTGCAAAAATATGGGACAAAAGGATGATCGTCCGATGGTTGCAACAAACTCAAAAGAAAGAAACAAAACATATTTGCTGGACACAAAAGATGCTTCTGAAGGTGGTCTAGAATCCATTTCGGGTCCTGTTCCCTCTTCTAATAAATGACTCAGACTGTAAGGTTTGAGGGGAAGTTTTCATGCAAATTTGCTTCCCCCCTCTAGGTTGGATGTTGAGTTTCTCTTCAACATGAAAGTAAGTCTTGAAGGAGTTTTTGGAGGAAAGATTCTTGTTTTGTGGTTCAGAAAGGTGACTGTTTGGTTTGGTAAACAATGTATCAACTTTTTGGTGTTGTCATAAACAATATATATTTGCTTGATTATGATCATTTGCTCAATTGCGATTTGGAGATTTCAAGAGCGAAAGATTAGAGTGATGGAGTACAATTGAGATTGTGAGATGGAGATGGGAAAGTTGGTAAATGTAAGTGATGTACCCAGACCTGTTCATAATAAGAAATTATTTGTTCCGTCTGGTAAGGATTTAGTTGGTGCTTTTTCTAATAGTGACGAAAGGGTTATTTACAAGGAAGATGTTTTCCAATATATTCATGTTAATTTGGAAGAGTATGATCATGAAATCCCGAGAAAATTCAAAGAAGATCATTTAGTTGATGGTTTGCAATTTAAAAATGTTTGTCGGGTTAGGGCACAAGGGTTTGGACACATGGAGTAATTTTTTGATGATTATGTTGCACAAATTGGATTGAGTAGACTACATGGAGAATATATCTGGTTAGATAGGCCTTATCTAATTACAAAAGATGCCCTAAGGGTTGTGACAGGACTTTGCACTATTGGTGATGTGCTAGTGCTAAAATTAGTTACTAGTGCAGAGGTAAATAAACTGATTGGAATTCTATCTAATGGTAGGGCTTTGAGAATTGACACATTTAAGGATTTGGGGGTAAAATATGTTACAATGGGAATATCATACAAAGTTTACTATAGAAACAAAGAAGGTTCATGTGCGGAGTTCATGTTGCTCACAGAGGCCTTAAGGAGAATGATGATTATGATCTTCGTGAGACATTGAGGAGACAATTGTTTGACAACTTGAGGCTGACAAAGGATGAACATTATCCATTCCACTATGGTTCCTTAATTGTCTGTCTAATTTTCTACTTTTTGAATTCTATGCCGAAGTTCTAGAATGTAGATTGGAGAAATGATATAACTGTTGGGTCACAAATTAAGATGTACTTGGATAGTTTGGATAGTAGTATTGCTGATTATAGAAGATTCTTTGATGAGTTAAAGGATAGCTTGTGTCTAAGGAATCAAATTCCTCTTAAGGTTATTGACTGGTATAAGGATGATGTTGGCTTCTATGTTGATAAAGATTTCTGCTACTAAGGATTATTGCATGAGCATCATTGAAAGATTGATCAAATTTCCAAAGGATACTGATACTGCAAGGGTTGTGGCTGTGGAATAACAATCTGTTGCTGCCGGTGAAGGAAAATGTAAGGGTAAAAGGACAAGGAAGATGTCAACTAAGGCTTCGTCCTTTGGTATACTAGAGAAGAGAATAAGAAGAACATGTCCGAAGAGCTCCTTCGCTCCAGTGACTGTTTCTAGTGACAATGAAGAGGAAGATCAAAAAGATGCCGGTAAACAAAAGGAAATTGCAAGTATTAATGTACAAGTTGTTGTTGGTAAGAATGTTGTTTCTCTTATTTCATCAGATGAAGATGATTTATCGGTGGAGAAAATTGGACTAAAGATTGTAGGAGACATGTTCCATAATGTTCCTCTTTATGATGAGGATGCTATTATAGAAGGGGTGGGAAAATATGTAAAACAGAACAAAATAGTGCTAAACGATCTCTCTGATGTGTGTCTGGAGGAACTTATTGAGGTAGTGAGAGAGTTGATGTTTCTAGCTCTGAAGAGAAGGATGTTTCAGAAGAAAATTTGACTGATAAAATGATTGGAAAGTGCAGAAAGGGTCAGCTAGATTTGTTACAGGAAATGGTGCAGTTTAGAAGACATCAATTTTGCTGATACCTTGTATAGATTTGGTGTAGATTGGCCAAAGGCTACAAAAAGTTTCAAAAAGGAGATGGACTCCATTGAGTCCTAGTTAATTGATGATTTAATAAAATTTAACATCTACAAAGATGTTTCTGGAGAAAGAAATGTAGTAAAGGAGTTATAGTTAGAATTGGATACGAGGAAGAGAAAGAGAGATGAATAGATTAGAAATTTTTGTGATTTTAGAGAAGTGGTTGAAACAAAACTTAATTCTATGCTGAAGATACATGATGGTGCCAAACATTTTGAAAGAGGTATAGGAAATATTACATCTTTTGATGATGCTGTGAACAAGTTCATTGAAATTGAATATCATAACAGGCTAATAGATTCTGCTACAGATGATTGGAAGCTGACTATGGAGACCTGAAGAAGAGGTTCAAGAAATCTGGCCTAAGAATATTCATTTTCACAATTATATGCTTTTCATTTTTTGTTAGGAGAAGATTGATGATACAAGTCTTTGAAGTTTTGCTTTTTGGCCTTTCTCCTTGATGGCAAAGGGGGAGAAAGATAAGGGAAATGTTTATTTGTTCAGGATTGTTTTGGTTGTTTCAGTAAGGGGGAGTTGATAGTAATTGATATCTTGTAAAACATTGTTGGTGGTTGTTTGCCATCAATGTCAAAGGGGAGATTGTTGGAAATATATGTTTACCAATTTATTGTCTGGTTGTCATTGATGTCAAACATTGAGGTTCGAAGGTGTTGGAAGTGTTTGCTCTAACATTGTGGTTCGAAGGTATTTGCTAAAGACAATGTTCTAATATATCTAGTAGTTTGGCTATGTTTTCTGTGATCATGAGAATATGGTGTTTATCAATGCTTCAATGTTATATTCTTATGTCTGGAAGTTGTGTGGTCCGGATGTCTGTGATTCAGTGATAGAGATATACAGTTGCAAATAACATTTTTAAAGTTGCAAATGATAGTGCTACAATTGTGCTTACAATTGTGCTTTCCGGAATGTTTCCGCTTCGGAAATAAAGGTTGAAGATATGTAGATATAATTTGTATTGCATTCAAGTTTTGGTCTTGGTTGTGGTGTTTCTTGGTGATCCAGAAATAGTTCCTTGTGATTTGGAAACAATATTATCAAGTGTTGCAGTCATGATCAATCTTTGTTTTGGTTCAAAAATATGTTGTGATGGCTTATGATGTGGACAACTGTAAAGTAATATGGCTTCTAACATGGCGTGTGGGGGTCTAGATACAACTGGCAAGTGATGTGGTTCTCTGGACAGTGTGATGCTACACATTTGAGATGCTATGGATGTTGATCCGGTAATTGTGGATCTAGTATTGGGCTGCGTAACGTGTTCGTGGTCCTCTCTCTCTCTCTCTCTCCAGGAGTAGATCATGCTTCTTGATTTTGGTTTGGGTTATACATTTAATGTTTATCTTTTATCCAGACGGGTTCATGTTATGTGTGACCTATGTATTTAATGTTAATCTCTTATCTAGATAGGTAAATGGTCCGGATGCTTTATGCATAGGACCTAATTGTAATTTATAGTTGATATGACTGACTTGTAATTTGCCTTTGGCATGGCCGACCTTGTTGTAAACTCCAATGATCTATCTTGAATATAAAGATAGTTTGTGCTTTGGCACAATTATAGAGTGTGAAGCGAGGGAGATCAAGTTAAGATCTCCAAGCAGAATTTTCAGAAGAGCTAAAGTTCAGTTTAAGGGCAGAGACAAAAAGTTGCTGAAGTTGAAAGTGTTGTGCAAATCAGCTTCATTATCAGGGGAACTACTCTTTATCTTCTATGGAGAGTTCATTGTACCTTGGACAGTGAGTCTTGGGTGCACAAGTTCATTCTGTATATTGCTACTTTGGCAGTGAGCTTCTACTATCATTGTAATCATACTATATATATATCGTTGATTCATCTTTGTGGGCAAGGTCTCGCTGTGGTTTTTCCTTGTTTGGGTTTTCCAGGTACAAAAATCTTGGTGTTGTTGTGTTGTTTCAGTTTATCATTTGCTTTATAAGTTGTGTGGTGAATAAATTTGATAGTTAATTATTGAAGTAAGGTTTTGGTTTAATGCTGATTCACCCCCCCTCTCAAATACTTAAAAATCGCCCAAATAAAGCTTGTGACTGGCTGGCATCCTCCAGAAGTAGCCATTAGCCTATACGGATGGGGAGATAGACTAATCAGGCGCCAAAATGGCCTAGCTCAGAGAAGGGGACATTACAGTCCTCCCTTCTCGGGATTGCTTGCCCTCAAGCAATCTCAATGTAGGGTGTTGTAGAATAGACTCACCCTCCCATGTGGCGTCCTCAATAGGCAAGTCCTTTGAGCGAATCAAATACTCTCTGATAGTCCTGTTCCACAATTTTCTCTCTCTAACCTCAATCACCCCAGCTGGAACCAGAACCAATTTGCCTTCCTCATCAAGCGGGGGTAATCCAACTAATGGAACTATCTGCTGCCCGATCGCCTTCTTGAGGCAAGACACATGGAATACATTGTGAATCCTACTGTCTGACGGTAGCTCAAGCTCGTAAGCCACCTCACCAACCCTCCTGGCAATGTGATAGGGACCACAAAATCGGGGCTTAAGCTTTTCAGACCCACTCTTCTTCAAAGATCTCTGCCTGTACGGTTGAAGACGAAGGTAGACCATATCCCTTGATTCAAAGCTCCACTCTGTCCAATGTCGATCAACGTACATCTTTTGATGATTCTGTGCCCTCTGGATGCTCTCCCTGAGAGATCTGAGAATATCCTGATGATCCTGTAACCAATCTCTCGCAATCGGTGCCCTGCTGTCCTGTAGAGCCAGGTCTATAAATGATAGAGGTTCGCTGCCATAGAGAGCTCGAAATGGTGACATGCCAATAGTCATGTGATAGGTGGAGTTGTAGCAAAACTCCCCCAAATACAACCATTTAACCCATGCCCTCTGCTGTCCTACGACATAATTTCTAAGATAACCTTCCACCCATTTGTTCACAATCTCCGTCTGACCATCTGTTTGTGGGTGGTAACTGGTGCTGGGTGTCAACTCGGTGCCTGCCAGTTTGAATAACTCCTGCCAAAAGGTGCTGAGGAACTTATTGTCTCTGTTGCTCACAATGGTCTTGGGGAGACCATGCAATCTGAAAATCTCTCGGATGAAAAGCTTAGCTACCTGCAAAGCTGACCAATCTGCTGCGATAGTGAAGAAGTGAGCGAATTTAGTAAGTCTGTCCACCACCACAAAGATGCTAGCCCTGCCTTGCACTCTCGACGACCATGTAATAAAATCCATCGGAATACCCTCCCATCTCTGTGCTGGAACGGGAAGGGGCTGCAATAAGCCGACAAGATGCTCATGCTCGGACTTGTTCTGCTAACAAGTCTGGCACTCTTTGACATGCTGAAGGACATCATCCTTGAGGCCCTTCCATGAGAACCTCTCTCTGACCTGCCTGTAGGTTTTAAAAAACCCCGGATGTCCTGCTATTGGTGCATCATGAACAACATTCATCACCTTAGCCTTAAGTTTAGATCCTGGTACTAGGTAGATGCTATCCTTATAGAAAATAATATCATCGATTACCTTTACATGCTGTCCTGGAGCTGACCATCCAAAATCTGATAAGCTTGAGTATTTTTAGAATACTCAACCAACAAATGAGACTTCCAATCTGCAGAGATCTCAGATAGAGCACAAGCCGCTACTGGAGGTCTCCTGGAAAGTGCATTAGCCACAATGTTTTATTTCCCTTTGACATACTCAATGTCAAAATCATATGCCTGAATTTTGCTGACCCACTTTTGTTGTCTTTCATTCAACTCCTGTTCTAAGAAGTAGCGTAAGCTATTGTGGTCTGTCTTAACTGTAGACTTGCCACCCACTAGGTACTGTCTGAATTTAGCCAAGGCGTGCATAATGGCAAGCATCTCTTTGTCATAAGTAGAATACAATCTCTCATTGTCCTTAAGCTTCTTGCTCTTGTACACTATGGGGTGTCTATCTTGCATCAACACTGCACCAATCCCATTCCCTGAAGCATCACACTCTAGAACAAAGGGATGAGAGAAGTTCGGGAGTGCTAGAACCGGGCAAGCACTCATGGCTGTCTTAAGCCTATCAAAGACTACCTCTGCCTCATCTGTCCACTTGAAAGCCTCTTTCCGAGTAAGTTCGGTGAGGGGGGTTGTTGTCTGAGAGAATCCCTTCACGAACCTCCTGTAATAAGAACATAGTCCAAGGAAACCTCTCAAATCTGACACATTCCTCGGTGGTGGCCAGTCAAGAATTGCTTGAATTTTCTCCTGGTGAACCTTAACTCCGTCTGCCCCTATCACGTGTCCCAAGTAGAGAATCTCAGTCAATCCAAACTCACACTCGGATTCTTTCACAAATATAGACTGCTCTTCCATAATGCTAAGAATCTCCTCCAAGTGTTGCAAGTGCTCCTCCCATGTCCTGTTGTAGACCAAAATGTCATCAAAGAACACCAAAATACTTTTGCGCAACTTCTTTTTGAATATATGGTTCATGCATGACTGAAAAGTAGCAGGTGCATTAGTGAGCCCAAATGGCATCACTAGAAACTCATAGTGCCCGTAGTGACATCTGAACGTTGTCTTATGAGCATCCTCCTCATGGACATGTCTCTGATGGTATCTTGATCGAAGATCTATCTTCGAGAAACATACTGCCCCATGTAGCTCATCTAATAACTAATCAATCCGGGGAATGGGATACCTGTTCTTCATGGTTCTCTTATTGAGTGCACAGTAGTCAAAGCACATACGAAGAGTACCATCCTTCTTCACCAAAACTAATGAAGAAGCAAAGGGCGTGGAAGTAGGCCTGATGTTCCCCATATCTAGAAGCTCCTTGATCGTCTTCTCTATTTCTTCCTTATAGTGTCTGGGGTGATGATAAGGAGTAGTGATCAATGGCTTGGCCCCTTCTCCAACTCAATGATGTGCTCAAAACCTCTGTTTGGAGGTAAACATTCCTCAGTGGTGGCCAGTCAAGAATTGCTTGAATTTTCTCCTGGTGTACCTTAACTCCGTCTGCCCCTATCACGTGTCCCAAGTAGAGAATCTCAGTCAATCCAAACTCACACTTGGATTCTTTCGCAAACAGAGACTGCTCTTCCATAATGCTAATAATCTCCTCCAAGTGTTGCAAGTGCTCCTCCCATGTTCTGCTGTAGACCAAAATGTCATCAAAGAACACCAAAATACTTTTGCACAACTGCTTTTTGAATATATGGTTTATGCATGACTGAAAAGTAGTAGGTGCATTAGTGAGCCCAAATGGCATCACTAGAAACTCATAGTGCCCGTAATGACATCTGAACGTTGTCTTATGAACATCCTCCTCACGGACATGTATCTGTTGGTATCCTGATCGAAGATCTATCTTCGAGAAATATACTGCCCCATGTAGCTCGTCTAATAACTCATCAATCCGGGGAATGGGATACCAGTTCTTAATGGTTCTCTTATTGAGTGCACGGTAGTCAACGCACATACGAAGAGTACCATCCTTCTTCACCAAAATTACTGAAGAAGCAAAGGGCGTGGAACTGGGCGTGATGTGCCCCATATCTAGAAGCTCCTTGATCGTCTTCTCTATTTCTTCCTTATAGTGTTTGGGATGACGATAAGGAGTAGTGATCACTGGCTTGGCGCCCTCCTCCAACTCAATGATGTGCTCAAAACCTCTGTCTGGAGGTAAACATTCCTCGGTGGTGGCCAGTCAAGAATTGCTTGAATTTTCCTTTGGTGAACCTTAACTCCGTCTGCCCCTATCACGTGTCCCAAGTAGAGAATCTCAGTCAATCCAAACTCACACTTGGATTCTTTCGCAAACAAAGACTGATCTTCCATAATGCTAAGAATCTCCTCCAAGTGTTGCAAGTGCTCCTACCATGTCCTGCTGTAGACCAAAATGTCATCAAAGAACACCTAAATACTTTTGCGCAACTGCTTTTTGAATATATGGTTCATGCATGACTGAAAAGTAGCAGGTGCATTAGTGAGCCCAAAGGACATCACTAGAAACTCATAGTGTCCGTAGTGACATCTGAACGTTGTCTTATGAACATCCTCCTCACGGACATGTATCTGATGGTATCCTGATCGAAGATCTATCTTCGAGATATATACTGCCCCATGTAGCTCATCTAATAACCCATCAATCCGGGGAATGGGATACCTATTCTTAATGGTTCTCTTATTGAGTGCACGATAGTCAACGCACATACGAAGAGTACCATCCTTCTTCACCAAAACTACTGAAGAAGCAAAGGGCGTTGAACTGGGCGTGATGTGCCCCATATCTAGAAGCTCCTTGATTGTCTTTTCTATTTCTTCCTTATAGTGTCTGGGGTGACGATAAGGAGTAGTGATCACTAGCTTGGTGCCCTCCTCCAACTCAATGATGTGCTCAAAACCTCTGTCTGGAGGTAAACTTGGAGGGATGTCCTCAAAAATCCGTTTGTGCTTGTCAAGCACACCCTGGATATCGATGTGAACCTGCTGCTCTGAATCTGGTGTGGGTTTAGAGGATATGAAACACTGGGCTGCCCACTCCATATTGCTATGCCTCATGATGGCCTCCATCCTGTGAATTGACACTAACTTGGGCCCGCCATCTGGCATGGCCTTAAGAACAATCTGTTGATCACCCTGCATAAACTCCAACTATTTCAACTTGTGATCAATAGTGTATCTTTCTAGGGTCTATAACCACTGCATACCCAAAATAGCATCAAGACCATCTAAATCAAGACATAAAAATCAGCCTCTAGAAGCTAATTCCCAAAGTGAATCGGGAGTCCGGAGATCTTCCCTGTACAGCTCAACAAGTCTCCTCCCGCCACCTTAACTTCAAACTCGGGAATGCCATCTACCTGTAATCCCCTCCTGGAAACCATACCTGTGCTGATAAAGTTATGAGTAGCACTTGTATCCAGAAGGCAAATGATTCACTGTCCTCTAACCACCCCCTTCAAACGGAATGGGTGACATTTGGGAATACCTGAAAGAGATGCTAAAGTAATAGGGGGCTGCTCATGGGGGGCTTTCTTCTTTTCTTCTGCTGATTGCTCTTCCTGAGCCTCCTCATCGCTGTCCTCAACATCGCTGCCCTCATGTTGTTCGTGTTCACTATCGGAAGCCACTTCAATGTAATGTATCTTGCCTTTTCCAAGGCACCCGTGGTCTGGAGTCCAAGGCTCTCTACATGTGAAGCATAATTTCCTCCTTCTCAACTCATTTCTTGTCTCAAAATCCAATCTAGGGGGCATACTCTTATTCTGATTTTTGTTCTTTCGAAATGAAGAGGATCCCTTAAATGTTTTCTTAGGCAGCTGCAATATAGAAGAAGGTGAATCCAAGTCATTTGCCAATTTAATAGCGTCATCGAAAGTGTTTGGCTTGAGAACTCTAACCAAACCTTTGAATCTATCCTGTAGGCCCTCAATGAACAACATCAGTTTCCTCTTCTCAGACATATCAGTAACCATGATGGAAATCCTCTGAAACCCATCGATATAGCGGTCCAAAGACCCACTCTGTCTCAACTGGGCTAACTCCCTGTAATAAACCTCTATGTCTTTCCTGTCAAAACGGGTAATCAAATTCGTGCTGAAAGTCTCATAAGAAGTAATCAGCCTATGATCCTGGGTGACAAGACCATGATGCCGCCAGTCATATGCTGCTCCTTCTAAATGCATTGTGGCAAACTTAATTGCCTCCGTTTCTGACATGGGTTTGAGGGTCAGGAAGGTGTCTAGCTTGTGGATCCAAGCTCTTGCGGATGTCTTACCGCTGCCATCAAACGTAGGGAGAGTTAATTTGTTCATTGCATGTTTTAAATCCTTGTTCTGACCCCTGGGTCTCCTATCTTGCTGAACCTTGCCAAATTCCCTCTTCTGAGCCATATACTGGGGAAAGGTTAAATCAGCTTTGACATGATCTGGTAGCATATCCCACTCATCATGCATGGTCATCACATTCTCTAGAAGAATGCCCGCTGTCTCAGGCTGTGCTACCTCTTCCCCTGCATTATTCTCCGCAAAGATAGGCATAAGGGACCTATCTGAAGTACGAGTGGGGGCTCTAGCTGCCCTAGGAGATCCTGCTACACTGCCTCCACCACTGTGATGACTCTGGGGTCTCCTGGGTGCTACTGTCAATTGCTGGATAACCCCTGTAAGTTGCTGTAATACATCAACAATGTGATCCCGTTCGTTGCGTATGGTCCTCAATGTTTCCCTGGCCTCACTCTTTGTATCCTTAGCCATATTTGTACCCGGAGTAACCTGTTCAAATACAATCTCCTCCTCTGCTTCGGTATGACTGTTCTCTATATCAACCTGTACTAAAGATTCTAGTTGTTCCTGTTCAAGTCTGTTATGTTTAAAGCTGTAAGGTCTGTGCCTGCTATGCATACCTACTCAACATTGTCATTGCTGATCCAACCGGTTATAATCTGAAAATCTAGCCCACTAGGATGGCAGGATCAAAGGCTCTGATACCACTGTAATATCCCGAGGTAGTTCATGGGTTTAACCAGCGCTAGTTTCATAAGAATTTTGTCAAGTATTTAATCTTCAAGTTTTGAATGTATTTCTTTTCCAAAATTGTTTGGTGTGCAGTGGAGTTTGGTTTACCAATCAAAATGATGCAAATACATATTCCAAACACTAGGAGAGTAGTGAAGAACTAAATGTAACATTAATAGTGATGATTCAATAACAATTTTAGACAAGTAATTACTAGCATCTAATAAGCCACTTCATTCACCCAGATTTAACAATAGCGTTTTATACAAAGGGTGCGGCAGCCACACTTACAGGTAATCTCTAGCCAGACCCAACCGTCCTCAACAGTCTTGAAGGTAAATGCACATACGGAAGGAACAAGTTGTCCTCAGAATTTGAGGCTGCTGTAGCTGCTATTCCACTCACGCGTGGTGGAGACTCAGCCCGTGGCGTTCAAACTTACCCCACGCGAACACCTTGCCAACCTCTCCGTATTTACTGAAGATTGTATGCGTCACCAGGCGGTTCGAACTAGGTTGTGTCCTCAAAGGTTGACGCCAAGAAACCCCCTCACCATGCAATCAATTACGCGCTCTTCTGTGCAGAACAATAAATCTTCCCAGCCCAATATTACTATGAATACCTCTCGCGTGGCTTGGATGTGCGAGTCTGGGTCCACATTCAATGCTGTGCATGCATACCAACGTTTTACAATAAGAAGCCAACAATACGATAGCCGCCTTAACCAATGATATCTTGTGTGATTTTCCAGTCTACCTGCGCACTGGCTGAATGCCTCCACTATTGCGATTATAAGCAACAAATACTTTAAGAAACCAGAATCTGTAATAAGCTCCCAAAACTAAAATCCAAAGTTCGCATTTTCGATTCAAATATGGACCCTATGTGAATCCACCATATGAAGAAGGCTAGGTTTGCGCCCAACCTTCAAGGGATCTCTCAAGGGTTTGCGTCCTTGGAGAAATAACCAGTCACGTGAGTGACGCGATTAGTTATCTTGTTTTTATAAAAATTCATGGTGTTTATCCCAAGGAGAGCTTTATGCTTTTATAACCTCGATATGAGGGAAATCACAGAATTCTAAGCCATGTGGGATAAAGTACACCCACTTAAGTCACTTAAGCTACTTTTTTAACATAAAATGACTTTAAGTCATAAAGTAACTTTATAAACTCACTTTATAAAATAAAGTGACTTAACTATGGAAAAGGCTCCCAAATACTTAAATATCTCCCAAATAAAGCCTGTGACTGGCTGACATTCTCCAGAAGTAGCCATTAGCCTATTCGGATGGGGAGATAGACTAATCAGGTGCCAAAATGGCCTAGCTCGGAGAAGGGGACATTACAAGGAAATTTGTGTGAATCACCAAGCTTGATGAAATATTGGACAAAGTGTTCAATCTTGATGTTTAAACTTACATCATTGTAATTAATGCTTTGAGCAAGTGAGGCAATCTCGATTAGGATAGAAAGATCTTGAAGGAGATAAAAATGAAAGTCTTTTTAAAATGTTCATACTTAATTCACACATCGGTCATCTATGGTTGTGGCAAGGAGGTAAAGCTCCATGAAGCCATTTAGGTGCTTAAAAAAATGCTTTCGAATTGTCATGTTCTTGATTAGTCACAATGAACACATTAATGGCTTTTGGTGGTGAATTCAGTCATGAGGTAATTTGAGTACATAGCAGATTAATTTGTGTTTTAATAGACGACACTTTCAATCAATGGTTTATTACCTATGCTTTCAGAAGTTTTTGGAATGGGTATGAGAGTGGATGGGGAGGTACATTTCTAGTACAATTGTTTAGGGGACAACTATTAAACAAAAGGAAAATTCAAAATCTAAGGAAATTTTAAATATATATATGGTAAATAAGACATTGTATCATAGACATTATAAAACCCTAATACATATCATTAGACATGAATAGATATATCACATGAGAATTGACAAACAAATTAATGAAAGGTAATTACTTTCACTGTCAATGTTCATACATATTATATAAGAATTACAACAAAAGGCCTAAAGGCTGCAAGTCTCAATTGCAAAATGACAAAAACATATAAAATATATGGTTGCCCCTAATCAACATTTGACTGTAGTAGGTTTGCATCAAAATTGGAGTTCAAGTTTGAGTTCGAGTCATTATCACTATGAGGGGTTGCCTCATCCAATGGAACCCTTGTCAATCCCACCTGTGCTTCCTCATCGACTTGTATATCATTTTCAAGGTCAACATCCCAACGTGAAGTTGGAGTCTAGCATTACTTAGGGGTCTATCAATATTGTACCCACAAGGCAACATGTACAACCATCAACATCTCCAATCATCTAGAGGTAAGGTTTTTCCTCTCGATTGATTGGACGAAGCTATATGTGGACCAACTCCTCTCTACACTATAGGAATTGACAATCTGGGAAAGGAGGTGAGTGGCAAGTATCCTTGACTCTAATGCATCCTTGCCATCCACCATCCACCACCCAATATGGTTGGTTTGAGCTAATGTATCTCTATTTGTTCTCACCTTTGGTTTGTTGATATTTAGACCATGGAGATTGATGAAGATTAACCATTGTGTGTGAAGTATAGAAGATTCCTCAATATTCATTTTTTGAAGGGCCTTCATGAGACCTTTCACTTCTTTAGCATGAGATGGAGGCACTTTTCTAGGCCTAGCTACATATCATTTGGGAAATAGATCATAGGCTTCTCTATGAAGTGGGCTATTTATAGTGGTCTACTATTGCGTCATAATATATCTAATATGCTCCTTATAAAATACCAAAGTAGGACCTCTGTTATGATTTGGCTTGCTTCATCTGCCCAAACATGCTATCAAATGTTTCATAAATCTCTCGAAGGCTAGGAGAGTCTATATCCACATACCTTATGACTTTCACAATAGGTTTGATGGAGTAAACATATTTGTGAGTGCAAACAAGTTACAAAAATCAAAATTTCAAAAAAGGTTAAGAATTTAAGACTCAATTGGCAAGGCGTATTCTATTACATAAAACAATTTACAAGTTGGAAACACTTATTATTAACTTTTTAAAAATTAAATAATAAAACCAGCAATTGACTACTTTTTTGTGGACCATTAATCATTGCTAGGTATCATTTGTTTCACATTTCTTCCTTCAGGTGTGCTTGCTTTTGGCAACCTACCCCACTCTGAATCAACCATATTAATTGTACAGGTGCTTGCACTTGAACCATCCTCTCTAACAAAATGAAGTAGCTGACGGATTTAGTGTCCACAGCCTTAAGGAATGTTTTCCCCAAAAAAAGTATTGAACAAAAACAGTGAAGTGTAATGGTTGCAAATGAACATCTATATGTCACTTAATCTATCTTCTCAATGTCCTTCAAGGTGTTGTTCAACGCATGAACGCTACATGGGGTCTAAAATATGTGCTTGTAAGCACTCTCTGCTATCAAGCTAGCTAACTACATACTCAAGCTAAATTGGTCACCACTTGTACAACATTACAAGCTCCAATAACTTCTATAGCATCCTTAAAAATCTCAAATTAGAAGTTTGCATTGTCCCTCTTCCCTAAACAATCAATAGCTCTAAGAAAATAAGAGCCAACTAAACATTTGACAAAGATATTGATGAGTGGCCAATGTTTGATATCAGTCCATCCATCCATGATGGTGGAGCAGCCATCCGTTATCCAAGTTTATCTCATTTTTTTCTATCAACAACTTATGTTCTCGATGTGGGACAAATGAGGGACCAACAACTATTTTATTTTTGAACGTTTGTTTGAAAGAATGAGAACATGCCACATGAAATGGTATGGCATGTGCCTTAAAGTACATAAACAATATTTTAATTTGTGAACATGCATGTTATTACTGTATAACAACCAACACACTTTTAAATGTCATACTACTAGCTCTCTTTCTTTGCATTTACTATGACTAAAATGTCACAAACAATATTATGTATGTCAACATCAATGTTCAAAGAATAAAAATAGTATAATGAATGTATTTCAATTGCCTATATAATTAGACTGTAATAAAACATGCAGATGAACAATGACCAAACTAGATACAACCCAAATAGGCTGACCTAATGGACTGTTAATGACTTGTCACATTTGAACATTGACAAATGTCAAAACATTGGCACACAACTCAACTATACGAGATGAAGAGAAGCTTCAATGAGAAAACAATTGTGCAAAGCAACACTCCCTTAAGAGCAAGGACAGTGGGGCACATATAACCATATAGCCATCATTAGATTACTAAATTACAATAGCAAATTCTCAATTTACAAATTCACTCAACTCAGGAATCACTTGCTCATCAATAACTGTCCATTTTCAATAAAAGCACTTGGTTTCTTTTCCTAGAACTTTCTATTGTAAACTGCTCTATTCTTGAGTGCCGTTGAACTACTTTTGGTCATCTGTGGACATTAATATAATTTCTCTCTCTAACAATAGAAATAAATAAATTCCAAGGCTAGTGTTCAAATCCATGAATTCTGAAAATGAAGAAGCACATTGCCATTAATATCTCCTGCTTTCACCATAAGCTAAAGCTCTTGTGCTGTTGCATCGCCCCCCAAACAACTCATAACTTCACCACTCTCCAGCAATGAAATCTTTTCATTGGCATTGGTGAGAATCAGAAATCCTCTAGAGCAATGCATGCCTTAATTCACTTACCACTGTCCTCACTTCTAACCAGAATTTCAATCAAATTATTGGTAGGATCTAGGATATGAACATGATACATCTCCTGTGTTCAAAAAGGCAGCAGATACGATAAAAAATATTCTAACACTTAAAAAGTTGAGCTTATGAAGATCACAAATCAAAATTGTGTTAAAAAATTTAAATAACTTAAACAATGCAGACCATATAAGAAACCATGTGAAATTTGTTGAGCCCATGAAAGCAGTTGTGGAACAAGAATGGTTTAAGACTGTGAGACTTTTTTTTTTTTAAAGAGGGGTAAATGCTTTGACCCGGAGCTATGAACCGGCAAGGCCACAAATGGGGGTCCTCATCCCCAATGAGATTTGAACCTTGATGGCTAGAACAACACAACACCTTAACCATCACAACATGCCACTGTTGGCATTTAAGACTGCGAGACTTACCAGTGATGTCCATCTCAGATTGTTTTTTACTTGTTGCATATTCGATTTTGATTTGTCAAAGCAGTCGTGGAGCCAGAATGGTTCAAGACTGTGAGACTTACCAATGATGTCCATCTCAGATTGGTTTTTTACTTGTTGCATATTTGGTTTTGATTTGTTGGTAGACTATTAATAACTGATCTTGCAAGGAGAATACATTAAGTTGTCTTCAAACATCTTGTGATAACTGAAACTAACTAAATTCCCTCTAATGTTTCTTTCATTTGCTGGTTTAGTATAATTTTGGAATGGTTTTGTACTCAGAAGTGATATGCTGTATGCAAATATCTGACAACACTGAAAACACGATTCCTTTTCATTCGCTCATATCGTTTATTAATCTTTGATGTGTTTTTTTGGTAAGAAAATAAGTTAAGCCAGTTTGGGCAGTCATTAATGTGGATTTTAAAAAAAAGAAACTAGGCTTAGTAACATGATTAACTCCACCACTGGCTGTTGGCATCTCTGCAAGAAGATCTATCATTGAAAGTCCAGTTGCAACAGAATACTAAATTGTTTTTTCTAATGGATTCCGTTTTGTGAGTTTGTAAGCATGGAAGGGTTGAATATGATAAAGCCATTTTGTATTTAGCTTCTAGGAGTAGGGAGGAAAAGAGAAATCTAAATACTCATGTAATAGTCTAAGCTTTCTTTCTGTATCTAGTTTCTATGACTGCAGATTGAATTGGTACGAGTCACATAATGTAAATCTTATGAATATGCATATGCAATAAATGATTCTTCGCATACTTTTGCAAATATGGGTTTGTATCAAATCACAACATTACTTGTATGCATATTTATGATTGAATAACTTTTGGGATATCTTTGACGTTGCTTTCTCCAGAAGATTGCACTAGTTATGCTAGTAGATTATGCATAGGCTGATCACTTCACAACCCATTTGGAGATTTATTAGACTCGGCTACAAATATTGCAGAAACAATTGGTAACGTGGCTATCCTTTCTTCCTCACTTTGTTTTCTCCTCACTCTTCTTTTCTCCTCACTCTTCTTTTAGCATTTTATATAATATTGAGTTAGTTTATGAATAATGTAAATTACAATGCAATCTCAAATTCATTGCCAACCTTTTGATTAGTGTTTGAATCAATAGCATTTTCTTTTGCCAAGTTTAAATAAAATCACAGAACATTGTAATCTGGTTAATTTGTAATCAATGCAACTTCATTTCACGTATTACAACTTAGGAACAACAATGTAATCTATGTGTGGTTAAGATCATTTAAAGACGATTGATGGACATTCATTCAATTAGGCAAACAATTACCTTCATTCCTTCATCTAGGGAACAGGAAAACTAGCTACCTTGTGGATGTTGGCCCTTTACTCTTGTTGATAGATCTAAGATTCTGACATACCCTAATGGGAATAGTGAGCCTTGGAGGGTCTTGTACTTTTTTCAATATAGTTATTATATTCGCTAAGTTATTGTGTCAAAAACCAAACACTTGGGATTCCTAGATGTATGTTGCATTATCTAAATCTCTCAACCCGTTTTGTTGCCGCCTCAAAAACATCGCAAGTTATAAAGATGCGATTACCTCATGAGAGCTGTCTTGAAACCAGTGTTTTGTACATCTGTCTTGAATTACTTTAAACTACCACAATTTAGTGCCTAGTTTTGCCATTTCTTGAAGAATTTCTCAGATTTACTGCTCTGCCGGGACAATGCATGGCAGAACAACTAGGACTTCCTTCTTGAGCAACTATGAAAATATAGCTTCTTTTTCAATCTAGTTGCCTTTGCGTTGCCCACTTTATTTTGCTGCCTTTTGTAGTTTCTAAATATGCATAATTCATGTGACAGTTTTAATAGCCATCTAAAGGGAAAAGTAGCTGAATAAGTAATTTGTTGCATTTTCTTTTGGTCACCTTTATATGCCGGATTCAAATCATTTGCTACCTATGGTCTAATTCCAAAATTATCTGATAAAACAGGACTTGGGAGGCAGCATTAAAAAGTCATCTCGCCATTTATTGATGATAAAAGGAAAGGAAGCCAACAAATATGTACAGTTTGTGCAGAGCAATAATTTTTGAACCATTGCACATATCCATTAATAGGCAGAGCAAAATATGAGCTTCTTTTCCTCAGTTTTCAGTAAATATGGAGATATGTAACACAAAAGGTGGAGGCAGCAAGAGGGTCCTAACTCCAACAAGGATATTGGTTCAGTGACATCTTACTGATCTGAATTGGATCAGTCATATTCAGTTTTTCTCTCTGTGATGCATATGTTGTCAATATTGCAATAATTTATATGATCATTAATGCAATGCCACTAGGCACTCAGTCCAAATGATGAAGATTATAAGACATACAAAGCAGACAGTTGCAGGTACTTGTATAAATTAGAAGTAAGATGGAAAAGGTTTCTGATTATGATATGGTTCATCAGCGACTCATTTAGTCTTCATCATGGAAAAAAGCGGGTTAACGATGAATTTAGCGGCCAATTATCGATGGAAAAATTGAAGTTCGTTGTTGCAATGGATGACGAGTATGATCAATGTATTTACACACTGGAGCAGCCGTCACTTAGAGATGGGGACAAGCATACACATTTGACAGCTGCTGAATCTGCTCAAACAAGGCTGAAGACCAATCACCTAGATCAGAAATTGAGGTGATCCATGTAGACATTGGAAATCGTTCAATGCCCGCAACAACGCTTTTCACTAATTTTTCATCTGCATTGATTGAATGATCTTAATTGCTCAACTGATGTCTCTCTCATTCTTCTATCCTTCAAAAGCTATATCGATAACCTCCTAGTTTCCGGTACAGGGACATCCTGGGGGAGGGTACTTGGCATCCCCCCACTACCGCTCAACCTCTACTACAATGCAAGGACGACCAAGAGTCCCCGGGACGTCTTGGGGACGCCCAGGAGTCCCCTGAATGTCTCGGGGACTTCTGGAAGCCTCCTGTACCAAGACATTTAAAAAGTGTATTTTAGAATTTAAAAAAAAAAAAAAATAAATTTGCAAGCAAATCAGATATATACATATATTTTTGGCTGATTGAAGGACATTTTCAAATCATTTGTGAACATAATATGGGCAGTTTATGAGCTTTTGTACTTGCTATTGCATACACTGTTGCTAGTTATGCTGGCTACCCTAAATAAAAATCAGAATTTGGGTTTCTATGTTGGTGTTTCTATTTCATGTGGTGCTCATATCATATTTTTGATATAATATTAATCTTCCATTTGCCGATTTGACAATTCTATTTAGTATTCTAATTTCTAATAGTAATTAGTAACTTGATATTCAATGTATAGAACTTTAATGTTCAAGTATACTATAGTCTGTATTTAGTCTTTGGCATTTGCAATTTTTGCTATTTTACTTCTTATACTGTTATACATCTTTTCATAACTAGCATTTCAAGTACTTTATGTATGGTATATAGTATATACAATACCACTCCCCAGGGCTCTGTTGCTGTCCTCCTGACATTCCCAAATTGAAGCCCTTTTTCTCCCTATCTTGGAAACTCATCCTGTTGTCCCCTCGTCCCTTGGGACCCATGTTACACTGATAATATATTATATTTATGGTATTCAAATGTGCAATGGTTTATTTGCAATCTGCTCACCACTTAACATGGTATCACAATAATTATATTTCGTCACTATGAAGAGTGAGATTTGTTGAGGCATGTTTGAAGAATTAGATTTAGTCCCATTAAAAATGTTACGACTTTCTTGTTTCTTAACAAAATTTTATATTTCAAATTGAATCTATATCAACAACCCCCATTTCAAATGTTGAGATAGAATGTCTTCATTTGTTCAGTAGCTTGATTTGTGTGTAAATAGGCCTTTTGTAAATGTAACTAGATTTGCATGCTTGAGAAGCTGAGTGTATGAGATAATTATACTGTGAATGCAACAAGCTTGTGAGGGCAATGCAGATGGGTTGATTTAGTCCCAATCTATGCTCCTCGGGGATGTGACTCTTGCCTTTTTAGTTCCCATACCCCATAGGAAATGTTTTGGGGAATAGGAGACGACTAGGAAACTTCTCCCGTGGTCCCTTTTTTTTGTGAAAAAATAGGAAACATCCCTGGGATGCCAAAAAAATAGCCGCGAATGTTAGGGGACAGCTAGTCGTCCCTACAAAAGCTAGAGCACATTTAAACTTGCCACATCTGTCCTAGTGATGGCTAGTTGTCCCCTAACATACCTAGGGGGAATTTTATTTACTAAAAAAAAGTATATTCTTTCAATGCTTGTTTGGTTTATGACTTGCCTACTAGGATTTACAAAAAAATATGAAAATGGTGTTCACCATGAAAGTCTGTGTGGTTTGAAGGTGTTAATAGGAAGTGCGTGAGGAGCATTGCCCTTGAACCCCACAAGGAGCGCTGTTCCTTGACCTTACAACCCATCACTATAGAGGCAGAGGTAGGGCTTTTCAGATATAACCCTAGACCCCTGCAAGGGGTGCTGTCCTTTGACTCCATTGGGGGCATTGCCCCCAAACACCCATCAAATTATAGGTCTAACCAACTATTAGACCAATGATGAATCATGAGCACAAAATTTCTAAACTACATATCTCCTATTGCAAATCTCTACATCTTCATAGTCAAAACCACAATCAAGGATTATCTTGTTTCATATAGTGGACAACTTGTTTAGTATAGGAGGACTACCATAGAGAAATTTGGCATGCTATATTCATTATAATGTTTAATACGAGTTAAGTCGTAGTTGGCAAGAAATGCCATTTTCATAATGCAAAAATGTATTTGCAAAGACAACTAAAAAAAGTCCCATGTTTGGAAATTGGAATATAATCAATTATTGTTTGGAGTAACCATTCCTCTTTGTTAATGAGTTTGACGACACAATGTGCAGTCTTGAAGGCTTTAGATTTTTTGCAAAAAATATAAACTTGTGCTCCTATGTATTTATAAATATAATGGTTCCTATTCAATTACCCATGCTCATAAAGGTTCTATAATGTCCACGATGAATGCTTTATCAATGTTATCATATGAATATATGAAATTTCCTAATATTTTAAAAATTTCCTTATTTTTTAATAGCTGTTTGCTACCGTCCCCTAAAAAATGGCCAAAAAATATCCCCTGTAGGAAACACGTCTTGTTGTCCCCTACTGTCCTTGTCCCAAAATATTGGGGGAGCATAGGTCCGAATGTGTTCTTGGAGGTTCCATGGGAGTGATTGTATTGTATTTTTTTTTTTGTAAAAGTGGATATACCACTAAGATATTTTATTAATAATAATGTAATTTTTACAATTTTCACAATTTTCCTGGTTCAAAGGGCACCAGTAGGCCAAAAGAACCAAGTGAAGAAAACCTCCGGTCTTGCCCAAATCCATGAAAACCTAACGAAAGACCTACTTCTCCCATCAAAACAATTCAAGAGGAGCAACAAAACCTGTGATCCAACCAATACATCACACACTCATAGGAGTATTTACATTTAACAACCTTCCCCCCTATACAAAACTGTCTACGAAAATAGACTAGTCCCCCCAATACAGATTCTCAATTTGATATATACATGTTGTTTTTCTTTATCCAAAAGAACATGAAGTCTCGCCTGGAGAATTCTACAAAGCTCAAAGACTTCAAGAGCAGGATATGAAATCTCATTTGCAATCTGATGTTGGTATTTTTCTAGAACTGTCACTGAGAAATCAATGTCATCACCTGAACCAACTCTAAAAGCACCCAATATTTCTGCATATACAATGTTAGTAGCAAGATAAAAATACGACAAAAAGTCACCAATTGGAAAGGTGCCATTATGCAATCTCTAAATGTAGGCAAGGAAACTAGAAAATTAAATTTAGCTTTTCAGAATCAAATTTACTTTCATCACAAATTTCCCAAGGCAAAGATGGAATGACAATTGAAGAAAGAAACAACACAAAGTACCATTTTAAGCAAGAAGTAGAAGAATCTAGAGAAAAACATGTGAAGTCTACTTACCATCCAAAATTTGTGCCATCCCTGCAAAACAACAACAATAATTGTGTTTGCTAATCTTTGATGATAATTTGACTGTACCCAACATGTAGTTGTGGAAAAAACCGAGTGGAAAAAACCGAGTTATGAAAAAAGTGCAACTTTGCCAATACTATATCAAGCCTATATTGTAATTTCCAGCAAGCCGATCTCATGCTTGTAACAATATTTTACACAACCATAGAATCTCCCTCAATTATCAAATTAGTGATATTTAGAGAAAGTGCATAAGAAAGGCCTAAAATGAGAGCTTCCATTTTCGTTGCATTATTTGTGTGGGGAGGTAGTTTCTTACAAATAGCTTTGATAAATTTACCATCAACATTTGTGATGATTGCCCCATCCCCGGAGATGCCAGGGTCACCCCTAGCAACTCCATAAAAGTTGAGTTTATGAAAACCAGTAGGGGGAGGGGACCATTTGGCCTGAGCTCTGGAAATCAAGGAACATTTATTGTATTGGAAAACACGAGAAGGGAGAGATTGAAGTAAAGGCCAAATGGCTTGAATGAAAAAGTCCCATTTAGAAAAGACTTTAGACGAGTTAATATTTTTGATATGATATGAGGACATAACTTTTGATATGGATTTTTCAATTTTGTAGAAAACGTCAGTTAAAGAAGAAAGTTTATTCCTGAATATCCTTTCATTACGCTCAAGCCAAATATTCCAAATTAGAATGGAAGGGAAAATATCCCAAAGAGGAGCAAACATGGAAGATTATAAAGAAGGGACCGCCCCTTGAAATTATCACATAGATTGGGGCCTACAACTGAATTCTAGCCCAATATCTTAAATAGCCAATACCAATAGCCTAAAGAAAAAAGACAATGTACAAACAGATGATTTGTTGATTCCATAAAGTAACCACAAAGAGTACATGGGAAGACAATTGTAATCCCCAATCTATCCAACTGTTCACTAGTTAAAAATCCATCCTGTATAGCCAGCCAAGCAAAAACACCAACCTTAGGAAGACAAGCAACCCCCCATAACAATCTTGAAGCCCAACAATCCGAAGTATGACTAAGAAAATTAGATTCATAACCAAACTTGACAAAATATTGTCCTGAAAGAGAACCTGTTGGATGATGTTGGAATTGGCTACTACTGATACTGTTGGCATTCATGTTTTGTCACTGATGTTAACATATGTTTATGTGGAGGAAGAATAAACTGGTTATTACTGTTGTATAATGACTCACAAGAGTGTACATGTATTGTACACATGAATTAGAACAAGCGAAGATGGGGATATGTAGAAGGATGTATGTTGATCTTATTTCTAAGGTCGCTTGGCTTAATATTGCATATTGGATGAGTTACAAATGTTTTTTGTGAAGACTGGCTACTGGACCGTGACAATAATGATTGACATAGCGAGTCTTTGTGTTTTGAGTATATCTTACATGCGATGATGATTCAGGTTATGCGGGCTTAAGGGATGACAGAAGACATGTTAAGGAATGTTTGTTATGGGTCGCAAGTCGTATAATTGTTGATGATGTCAGTTGTGACGTGTATTCTGGAGGAGACCAATTTGGGGCTGACTTCATATATGTAGCGTGTATTGTGGATTACGAGCGTGGATTATAGATCATGGATTATATCTGATGTATTCTAATTGATGTATGCTTGTTATAGGTACTGTGTGTATTTTAGCAAGGGGTTAAATAATTATTTGTATTGGGAAAGCTTAATTGGCCAACCTAATCAACTATTGCAATAGGGTATATATGAGAGATCTTTTCTTTTGAAAAGATGTATGTATGAAGAGAAGGTGATTGATAGAGACAGAGAAGTGTGGAAGCTGCGAGCTTGATTGTTTGTTGGATGTAGAGCAGAGGATATGATTATTGTACTTCATTGGAACTGACCAAGCAAAGACAGTTGCTACCAAACAATTCACTAGACTGTATATTTTTTATATACACTTGTGTTTCAGACTGTAAGTCCTTGAGGGTGACATTAACCTTATTTAGGAAGTGTACCTGGGCAGTGAGCCCACTATTGTTCTTGACTCCTAACAAGGTTTGTCCTTTAACATGGACTATGAACTATAATGCTGTAATAAGCTCCTTACATGGCTAAATATTTTAATAGGGATACTATACTCTCAGTACATTATTTGTGGGTGCTAATTCCCACCGGGATTTTACCTTTAACAAGGTTTCCTTGACAACAAAGGATTGTGTTATTGTGTTGACATTTACTGTGTTATCATTTGGATGAAAGTTTTGTTTATAAAGTTTAATGTTTAATAATCTGTCTCACAACTGATTCACCCCCCTCTCAGTTGTGTTGGTGGACTGTTATTCCTAACGATTGGTATCAGAGCTCCTGGTCCTTAGAGAGAAAGCTTAACAACTTGAGGTGATCCTGAAGATGGATTACTATAGGAAGGATAGTCCGAAACTTGATCCTGAAAACTTTGATAGTTGGAAGAACAAGATGAGAAAACATTTGCTATGTTTGGGAATTGACCACTAGATAATTACTGAAAGAAAGGAACAGATGAAAGTTGAGGATGAACTGGATACTGAATATGAAAAGAAGTTATTTTCATGTAACATGGTCTCAAGGGAAGCATTGATCATCGCACTTTCTGAAGGCAAATTCACAGAGGTAAAAGATTTAGATTCTGCACATGAAATTTGGACAAGATTGGAAGCACTGTATGAAGGAGATAAGTTTACAAAGTAGGTGAAGCTACAAAATTGGAAGGCAAGGATGGAAACATTGAAAATGAGAGATGATGAGAACATTAGAGCATATTCAAAGAGAGTTACTGAAGTTGTTACTGGCATCAGGAACTCTAGAGGTACTTACAGTGAGGAAGAAGTGATTGCGAAGATTCTCAGATCCCTGACACCTGTATATAGAACTAAAGTACAAGCTATAGAAGAAATTATACCTTTGACAACAGACTTCAATAGAGAGATGTTGATTGGGAAACTAACTACCTTTGAGGCTACAGAACTGGGAGATTCTCTACCTAAAGTTGAGTCACCATTCAAGGCGACTGTGCATAGAAACAAAAAGACCTTATCAGGAATTGCAAGCACCAGCAATAGTGACTTGAGAGAAGAACTTGGAGAATATCCTGATGAATGTGAATATATACAAGAAGAAGAAAGAAAGCTAGATAAAGTTGTGGCCCTGATCGCTAGAAGAGAAAAGAGAGGTAAGGGTAAATTTGAAGGAATGTTACCTTTGAAATATTTTTCATGCAACAAGATAGGTCATTTTGCATCACGATGTCCTACCAGGGTTCCAAAGCATAAACCTAAGTTTTATAAGTCTAAGTATTCAAAGGACAAGGAATGTTATTATGCTCGTGAAGGTGTTTCTTATGATGAAGCTATTGACTATGATGAGATTGGATTTGTTGCTATTAAGGATGATGAACCTATACATGAGGAAATAGCCTTTGTAATGCCCACCCTAGTATCTTGATATTTTGCACAAACATGATTTCTATATTGAGCATTATGGACTCTATGTTCTGTTTATTTTTAGTTGATGAGACATTATGAGTATATGTTTGGATAATTAAAATATTTTATGGAAGATAGAAAATGATTTAAAAGTTTTTATCAGGATATGTTATTTCATATATTTGATTGTATTTCTTATAAAGATGATTCAATTCTTGAGTTACATTATGGAGTAATGATTATTTTTGGAGCTAACCATACTAATCCAATTATGCCTTGATATTGATGCTATCTGATGTGTTTGTAGGATGAGGAGAGGCAGTCGTAGTCACTTGTATAGGAGATCCACATGATGTCACACTCTCCCTTCTTGTTTGACATTGGTTGTATATTTATATATATGTACATATGTTTCTCTTGATTTGGTGATGTAGGATGCAGATACCAGGCATTGACTTCACCTGGCTACACAGGTCTGAGCGTGCCTTAAAAAAAATCCTCGAACGTTGTTGTGTGGAGATATTTCCAAAAGTACTCTCAAGGGAACCTTGTTGACTTAGGTTCCTATTTAGGAAGTCACCTCAGTTGGGGGGGTTAAGTAGTTTAATGATTTTGTGATTTGGTTATTTATGCTTTAGTGTATGTTTTCTTTGTCTCATTAATTGTATTTATATATTAAGGAATGATGCTTCTCTATCTTTTAAAATATGAATTTGATGCTTTATTTGTCCAATATATATGTGTATGTATATATGGGTACACACACACACACACACACACACACACACACACACATATACAAAGGTGTTTTTTATATCTTTATGCTTGTAAAATTAATGATGTAATTGCAAAATAAAATATGATAGAGTAATAATAATTCAATAAGTAAAACTAAGCTTACCTAGGAGTTTTGAACCCGAGACCTCCTAGTAGTTAGGCTAGTTAGTTTCCATTGGGCTATGTGAATTCCTTGAGGATTATTTTCACCTTTGTTGTTTTATGGTCTTGGTGAGTTAAATATGTAAATAAATATAAATAAAACTTTTAGTTATTCTTTCGGGAATTGTTTTAATATTTTTTAAAACAAACTATATTAGTTGGAGCCGTTGCTTCCCGTAAAGCAACTCCTCCGACAATATGGCTGGATTTTAATATTTGGAGTATGTGAGGAGTTGGGGTTTTTATGGTGGAGAAAATTGGATAATCATTTCGGGGAAGAAAATTTCAGAAGTATGAAATGGTTGGAGTTAGGATTTATCTGGGAGGAAGGAGGAGTTTTATCTTAGGAGAAACTTAGAAATACAACCTGGAAGGAGAGAAGCCATCAGTAATTTGGAAGGAGGGGCTGGTTCATACGGGAAGCAGAGGTTGCTCAACTTTGGAAAGGTTTCTCCGCAGGACCCTAGGTAGGATATGTAACCATAGAAAAATACTCCTTTTGTGTTTTGGTATATGTGTGTGTGTGTGTGTGTTTAATAATGTTTGATATTTATTTCCTGAAAGTTTATGTGGTGAGAATTTTTCTGAAAGATGGGGAATAATGCATTGATTTATTCAGGAAGAATGATGTTATATAATGATATAATTTCCTTTTAATCTCTTTGGGAAGGTTATGTTTTCTTTGTGGATGTATATGATGCTTTATTTTGTGTATTTAGGTTTCAAGGAAGATTAGGGAGTTTAGGTATGTGTTTTTTCAGATGTTTCATGAAGTTTTGCAAATGGTTATTTTTACCCTATGTTATGCAGATTTTGGAAATGTTTTGTCAATTCTTTTTGTTCTGTTATTATGGTCTGCATCTTCCAGTTTGATCTTGTTGTCTGTCTACTTCCTTTTTTCCATTTGGATATTCAATATATTTCATATGGTAGAATAATAAGTTGTTCTTAGTATGTATTGTATATGACATCCTTGTTATCTTCCTCATATTGCTCACGGTTAAGGATTGGGACTCATCTTGAGGGTCTGGGTAAACAGAAGGGTTTCTTTAACATACGAATCAGAGCATTTGAGATGTTTTCTTTGTTTTGGTATGTTTTTGGGGTAGGGAACTAGATACCCTAGGTGAGTGGCTCACCATAGGTGCTAGAACCCAAATTTGTTGCCAGGGAATCCTATGGGTGAGTTTGTAAACAAGTGATAACATAAAAATTAAATTGGGAGGGGGGTTTCAAAAGATAATGACAGATATATTTTTAATGGCTAAATACACATAGACCTGTTGGAGTACCGGTACCATGGGTAACTACCAGGGTGGATCCTGAAAATTTGAGAGGGGATCAATGTTACATGGTTTCTAGGGAGGATCCCAATGCATAGGCTGTATGATGACACTCACCTAGGCAGTATTCTAAAACCTAAACCTTTTGTGCACAGTCTGGTGGTTCTTTTTTGTTTATGCCTTTTATCTTTTGGTATTTGAGTACATGGTTCTTTTGCTTTAGATTTCCTTAGGCCTTGAGAGTACTTTGGTTCTATCTCCTAACACGGGGGGTGGAACTTCACAAGTTTCACATGGTTGGGTGGAAAATCTCTTCAAGTTACTGTTCGTGGTTCATGTCTTGGCTTGGATTTAGATTTATCCAGTGATGAAGATTTCCTTTAAAAGTTTCTTGTACTACTATCCATTGTAAACAAAGATGTAGAGATCTGTTGTAAGCCCTTGGGAAATTTGATGTATTTGTATTGAATATTAAAGGAAAAACAATGTAATTTAGGAAGGGTAGATTTAGGGACATCAAAGGGAATGTTTATTTGGAAATTAGAAAGTTGTAATAAAGAAATGTGATTATGTATTTTATATCCTATCTCTCTTGTAATGAAAACTGGAAGTAAGAGTTATTTATGTTTTCGTAATACAAATGAATTAGGTGTAGGCAAGGTTAATTGGAAATGAAATAAAAGAAAAGGGTAAATTATGTTTAGAAGTACAATGTATTTATTTCTGTCTCCTTTCAAAAAAAAAATCTAAATACAATGCAAATTAGGAAAGGAAATGAATTCATTAAGGAAATTTATAGAATCAGTATTTTTTTATATTCATGGAAATCATTTAAGGGGAACCTTTAAGGACATGTTCATTTTTTACAATTTCTAAAATAGTCTTAGTAACGTTTAAAAAATAAATCTAGTTGTTATCTTTGTACTTTAGTCCTAATCCTCATGGGTTCCCTGGCGGGGACATTACATTTGGTATCAGAGCCCAAGGTTGCTACACTAGGAGCTCTAGGGTTTATTTGCATTTAAAATAGTATTTCCTTCTTAAATATAGGTCAGCTAGCTACCCTTGACTTATGTTGTATCAATATTTGATCAGAACAAGATGGATGATGAATCAAAGGAGGCTGGCAGAAATTTTTTGTGTATATCAAACAAAATGGATAATGAATCAAAGGAGGCTCGTGAAGGTGTTTCTTATGATGAAGCTATTGACTATGATGAGATTCGATTTGTTGATATTAAGGATGATGAACCTATACATGAGGAAATAGCCTTAGTATCTCACGTTGAAAATAAATCTAAATGGGTTATAGACAGTGGTTGTTCACATCATATGACTGCAGATAAAAAATAATTGTTAATTTGAAAAGATATAATGGTGGTGTTGTAAGATTTGGTGAGAATAATCCTAAGCTTATCATTGGAGTTGGATCTATTTCTTTGGATGGAAAAACTAATACTGACAATGTGTTGCTTGTTGATGGACTTAACCATAATTTGTTGACTGTTGGACAGCTAGTGGACAAGGGTTATCAATTGAAATTTATTTATGAGAAATGTTCTATCAGAAGTAAGTCAGGAGACTTGATCACATCTGGTACTAAATCCAGAGGTAATGTATTTGAATTGAATACATCTGAGGCTTCTTGTTTTATTGTGAAGGTTGATGACAATTGGTTATGACATAGACGATTTTGTCATGTTAACTTTGATAGTATTGTGAAGGCATTGTATGGACTTAAAAAAGCACCGAGAGCACGGTATGCAAGACTAGATAGGTATCTACTTCATCTTGGTTTTAGAAAAGGTAATGCAGATAATAATTTATGCTTAAGAACTGGTGAAGATGAAATTCTAACATTGAAGTTTTTGTTGATGATATCATTTTTGGAGATAATGATGAAATGAGTAAAAAATTCTCTAAAGAGATAGAAAATGAATTTGAAATGTCAATGATTGGTGAGACGAAATTTTTCCTTGGATTGCAAATTAATCAAAACAAGAATGGTATTTTTATATCTCAGACCAAGTATCTTAAGGAAATGTTGAATAAATTTGGAGTGGAAGATTGTAAACCTATTGGGAGACCCATGGTGACTGGTTGTAAACTTACTAACAATGATGAAACTCAGAGTGTTTTTTAGACAAAGTACAGATTAATGATTGGGGGTCTATAATATCTAACTCACACCAGACTAGATATTTCTAATACAATTGGAATTGTGACAAGATATCAACCAGATCCTAAAGAGACACACCTTTCTACTGTGAAAAGAATTTTCAGATACTTGAAAGGAACAATAGAGTATGGATTATGGTATGAAAAAATTGATGACTTTATTTTACACGCTTATACTGATGCTGATTGGGCAGGTAGTGTGGATGATAGAAAGAGTACAAGTGGAGGAGCATTTTTACTTGGAAAAAGGTCGGTTTCATGGTTAAGTAAGAAGCAGTATTGTATAGCTCAGTCTACTGCTGAATCTGAGTATGTTGTTGCTGCTATAAACTATACACAGATTGTTTGGATGAAACAAATGATGAAGGACATTAGAATAAATTTTGAAGAGCCAGTGGTTATCCATTGTGATAACACTAGCACAGTGAATATGTCAAAGAATCCTGTAATGCATTCAAAGAATAAATATATTTGTATTAAGTATCATTTCTTGAGAGACAAGGTAGCAGAGAAGGAGATCAAATTGAAGTATGTTAGCACAAAGGAACAAATAGCATATATATTTACAAAACCTTTTCCAAAAGATGCTTTTGAGTATCTCAGAAGAATGCTCAGGGTGAGAACCCCTCCCTATGGTAATTAATTGATGCATGAATGCATCAGTCCAGTGGCTTCATTTTCTATACTTGATGTATGGATCTACTCCCGAGGGGGAGTGATTGTAGGAACACTACAAAACGTATTTGGGTGATTTTGCACCTAGTTGTCACAGACATGAAGATTTGAAAAAGCTACACCTTGCAGAAGACAGAAGAAGTGTTATGTCACCCTTTTCCATTGTTGTCAAAGGGGGAGAGATTCTATGAGATAATCCCTACTATTTTAGAGAGAACTATGTTGAGGATATTGAGAAGGTTGTATTGAGAGAGAGTACTTTAATTTTGGGTTGATGGATTTTCCCATATGTTGCCATCAATGCCAAAGGGGGAGATTATTGGATGATGTATGAATTGTCTACTACTGGTACTGTTGACATTCATGTTTTGTCATTGATGTCAACATATGTTTCTGTGGAGGAAGAATAGACTGGTTATTACTATTGTATGATAAATGACAAGATTGTATGAATGAATCAAAATGAGTGAAGATGGGGATATGTAGAAGGATGTATGCTAATCTTATTGCTAAGGTCTCTTAGATTAATATTTCATATTGGATGAGTTACAAATGTTTTGGTGAAGACTGGTTACTGGACTATGACAATGATGATTGACAGAGCGAGTCTCTGTGTTTTGAGTATATCTTACAGGCGATGATGATTCAGGTTATGCGAGCTTAAGGGATGATAAAAGACATGTTAGGGAATGTTTGTTATGGGTCGCAAGTTGTATGATTGTTGATGATGTCAACTATGGTGTGTATTATGGAGGCGATGTAGTGTGTATTGTGGATTGCGAGCGTGGATTATGAATCTTGGATTATATCTGATGTATTGTAATTGATGTATGCTTTTTATAGGTACCATGTGTATCTTAGAAAGGGTTAAATAATTATTTGTATATTGGGAAAACTTAATTGACCGACCTAATCAATTATTGTAATAGGGTATATATGAGAGATCTTTTCTTTTGAAAAGATGTATGTACGAAGAGAAGGTGATTGATAGAGACAGAGAAGTGTGGAAGCTACTATCTTGATTGTCTATTGGATGTAGAGGATAGGATATGATTGTTGTACTTCATTGGAACTGACCAAGAAAAGATAGTTTCTATCAGATAGTTCACTAGATTTTATATTTTTTATATACACTTGTGTTTCAGACTGTAAGTCCTTGATGGTGGCATTAACCTTCTTTAGGCAGTGTGCCTGGGCAGTGAGCCCACTATTGTTCTTGACTCCTAACAGGGTCTGTCCTTTAACATGGACTATGTACTGTAATGCTGTAATAAGCTCCTAACATGGCTAAATATTTTAACAGGGATACCATACTCTCAGTACATTATTTGTGGGTGCTAATTCCCACAGGGATTTTACCTTTAACAGGGTTTCCTCGACAACAAAGGATTGTGTTATTGCATTGGCATTTACTATGTTATCATTTGGATGAAAGTTTTGTTTATAAAGTTTAATGTTTAATAATCTATCTCACAACTGATTCACCCCCCTCTCAGTTGTGTTGGTGGACTGTTATTCCTAATAGAACCAAGCCATATAAGTTCATCTTCCCGAGAAGAGAAAATAATAATATGGGAACCCAATTCCTTACTAAGTTCTATTACCATCCCCGTAGCATTATCAAATTGAGACAAATGCTTCTAACATACATATCCATTAATTATATAGAAATAATGACATACCTCATTTCCCCACACAATTTTGAGTTGAACATCTAAAGGGGACCAATCCCTAATATGACACAGCGGTTTATGTCCATTCCAAGAATCTTCCCAAAATTGAGCCTTAGCTCCATTGTGAACAAGCCATGATAAAAAAGGAAGAAGTAGATCCCTCCAAGAGCACAAAATGTTCCACATTGTAGATCCACGTGGTAGAGATGAAGTAGTAAAAATTCTCTCCCGAGCATTAGAGTCTAAATATTTGGCCCTCATGAATTTTGCCCTTTTTGACTCAGGGTTATGATATAACTTCCACACAAGTTTAGCACCCAAAGCTTTATTATGAAGAATAAGGTCCCTAATACCTGCCCCTTCTGCCAATTTAGGTGTACAAACCTTGTTCTAAGTCAACAATGGAAGCTTCTTATTTTGTGATACATTTTTTCCCAAAGAAAATCTATTAGAATGGACTGAAGTTCCTGAATGGAACGCTTAGGCATGTTTAAAACAAAGATCAAATATATAGGAATAGCATTAAGAATTGAATTGATCATAAGTAGCTTCCCAGATAATGTTAGCCACTTATGTTTCCAAGGCAAAATATTTTGAGAGATGGAAGAGATAACTTTATCCCAAAATTGGTGCTTCTCAAAACCAGTGTAGAAGGGAATCCCTAAGTAACAACAAGGAAATTCAACAAGTGAAAAACCTCAAAAGTGAACTAAGTTTTTTCGCTAATATCTGTTGGTGGAACTCTCTCACAATGGACTTGTTGAGCGATGTTTTTACACAAGTCAATTGCTAGGATCTCAAGATTTGATTTCCTCTCTTGAAAGAATAACAAAGTTATTCCCAAGGTTCTTTGTGGTCGTGGTACAACTTGCTTGGTAACTCATTTGAAGGTAAATGTGAATGTTAACAAGGAAGCCTTTGTTGGTACTTTCAAGATGTCAAACTGCAAAACAAATTTAGTACTTTTTTTGTATTTTCTGATTTATCAATGAATGTAGTTCACTAATGATGTAAATTTACGCTTAAAACTAAAGATGATTCCAATTACTTCAGGTTTATGATAGGCAATTAAAAGAGTTGGGTGACAAGAATAAAGTAAATTTTTTTGGAAATGAAATCCTAATGGACATAAACCATTGTTAATCCTTCTTTGAGAATTTGATTGACAAAAAGATTTGGAGTAACCCACTAGATATAAACCAGACCACGTCGCAATTGTATACCCAATAGATGCAATCATTTGGAGAGAAAATATATTTACGCATGCAATATTTTCAAAACCTATCAAATAGTGAAGTCACCAAGATGTGCACACACATGAGAAGGATTTATTGTTGAACCCAACAGATGATCTTTCCCATACATTTGTCACAACAAGGTAGATGAAAAACAACAAAATCCAATTTAAAGAATCACAGATTTAAGAAACAATAAACAAAGTTGGCACTTTGAAAGGAATGAATAAGCAAACACACACTCATTAATTTTCATATAGATAGCAGAAGAGAATCACATCATGAATGAAGCACCAGTTTTAGATCTTTATTGCATCAAGAATCTGACCCTAATACATTGTTTTTCTTACAATATATAGAGTTGTGATCTACAAACTCTGAACCCTAAAACTAGGGCATCAGTAACTCTAAAAATAATGAAAACAAGATAAAACTAAAGCTTGCTAAAGAAATATACTACTAAATTGATACTAAACTACTTGCATGGATCCTTAATCCATTTACAATAAGCTTTCCCATGAAAATAGGGTCAAACTCATTAAGAAAGAAGAAAGAGATGAGCTGGAGTTCCATTGTTTGTAACTGGAGTCTTCTTCTTGATCTCTGAGCTCTACCTTGGAATCTTCATCTGGGGTTCTCTTCATAGTGGGAAATGATGGAAGACACTTAATTATTGAAAAATAAATTCTAGTTGTACATCCATATGATCCTAAGTTCCATTTTCACGCAAAAAAGCGTTCACACTAGAATGACCCAGAATTCAGACACCGACCTTTGCCCAAAAATTGCCAAGTGCAAATTTGACTAAGTATGGAACCAAAATTTGGGACCCCCAAAATTTCAGACTTTTGAAGGCTGAAATGCTAAAAAACTAGCCTTTGAAAAATGGCCAAGTATGGAAGAATTCTTTTCTCAAAAAATGGCTAAGTCTGGACTGAATAGTTAGTTTGGGAACACCTCTGGATGAGAAACTCACAATATTTGTACTATTTCTTGTACTTCCTCATAGTTTACTTTTCTTTTTACTTTAGCAAGGTGTCGTTCTTGCTTCTCTCTAGAAATGGTCAATTCAAAAGCGAAGAACTTGATCTCTTTTTCATTTTCAGACATCCTTTGCATATCTTCCTTGAAATAGAAAAGTTGGTGTAGGCCCTCTTGGGTGCCAAATCATGCCAGAATACCTTTGAATTATTGTATCACTTCTTTGGTTGGGCATAGAAGTTGCCTATCCTCATCTCGGTATAACTCTAAGTCAATACTTGTGAAAAAATCTCTATTTCTTCCACCCATTCCATAATTTCCTTATGCTTTTGATGCATCTTCTCCAAAAATTTCTCATGGACCTTGGTGGAGTTCGCTATACTTTTGGTCCAGGTACTAAAGTTTTCTATCTCTTAACCTTCATATATCTTAACCAAAATTCAGAAGCGCTGCTTCTTGATTATCTTTAGATTCTGCAGAGATGATCACTATTGGGCCAATTTAGAGTCTAATCCTCCATCTCCTTCCATAAGATCCACTAAATTGGTGGCTTCCTTAAGTATAACCCTAAATGTCTAGAAGAAATCCCTAATCACCTTACCTCCCCATTGTTTAAAATCATTCTTCCAATCAACACTTTCTTGAATGAAAGAACAAGTTACACCTATTGGAAAGTCTGGAGTAACTTTCTTCTCCAGTACACCCTGTAATGAGTCCTTTGGGAAATTTGGGTCAATGAGACCCATCATTTTATGGATGAATTTCTTCAGAGCCTCATTCTTCTCTGTCAGGGACTTGATAGTTTCTTCATCTTTTCTCATGAAACCTAGAGCATGTTTGAGTCGTAAAGCTACCAGAGTCTTACTTCCTTTTCTTGTTTGTTCTCCCAGATCCACCTCTTCAAATGTATAATCTTCTAGGGTTATTTGTGTTTGAGATGAATTGGTAGAGGGAACTACCACCTGTTCCTTCTAGTGACCCTTGGTGTCTTGAGTAACATATGATATGGTTCTTGCCGGTATATTAGTCTCCATTTTATGGAAGGATTGCCCTAAGAATGACATAGTTGTGTCTTGTTCATCCTCTTCATCTGTGTAAGTCCTTTTTCGAGGTACCAAGTTGGTTTACTAAAGGTGATAATTGGCTTATACAGGCCAATGTGAAGGACTGAAGCAAAGATTTGTGGACTGGGGGTCACCCTCTCCTCTTTATCTGTCTCTTCTTCATGTTCACCCTCTTCTCCCCTCTCCTCCTCATTTACTTCTCCTTCCTCTCTCTTCCTCTCCCTTCAATTCTTCCCTTGTGGCATCCTGTTCATATTTATCTTTTCCTTCATCCTCAGAGGAACTAATTAATATCTCTGTATTAAGACCTGTCATAGATTCTAGTGTGGTATTAAGGGGAGGGGTATCTTCTATACTTACCGACACTTGGGGAGTCAGGCTAGATGAAGGGTAAGGAATACAAGGGGGTGGAGTTGGCATGGGAGTTGGGAGAGAGGGTGATGGAGTAGGAAAGGGAGTTGGGTGAGAGGGTGGTGTAGTAGGAATGTAAGGTGGTGAATTTGGCACTGCACTTTCCCCTGCAATCTTGTCCCCTTCCATGTTTTGGGTAGCGTTAGTATCCCAAGTTTCTGCCCTTTGATTGGTGATAGAATCCAATCTTGTGAGAGGCACATTTAGTGTGGGGTTTGTGAATTGGGATGAAGGTAGAGTGGAGATAGCCTGAGGATTGATGGGCACCTGTGCCTCTATGTTAATCCCTACTCTGGAGTCAGGCGTATCTTGTCCTAGATCTGCAAAACCTTCTAGGCCTTCAAAATATGAAATGAGGAATTCATCTGAGCCAAGAGTATCCAAAGGATTGTCATGCTCCTTTTGAGCCTCTGTCTGCTTCTTGGCGGTCTCCTTTTTCCTTAGAGAGGCTTCCTGAGATCTTGTCCTTTTTACTAAGGGCACATCATATAGTTTCAGCTCCTCTTGCAGAGTCTCTAATTAGGGAGAGGCAGAAGCTCTCTTTCTCTTGTAAAACTTCTTTCTTTCTCCAATGGTAGTATGAGAAAGGATAGAAGTGGTAGGGCCTTCTCCTTGGGTGGCCTATGATGGTCCAACAAGAGGATCTATTTGGCCTGTCATCTTGGTCCTCAGTGTCTTGTGCCTAGGGTAGGAACCATATTCCACTGCATGCTCATGTCCATATATTGTTCCCAGCTTTTGGGGTGGGGCCTTCTTAAACTGGGGCACTACAGGCCTCTCTCTGTGTTTCTTGTCTGCCTTCTTGGGTGGATCCATTTGTGTTTTTGATGGGAATATGATCCATTTGATAAGGTTTGTTTATCTATGCCATAGTTGCTTTGACTACATGCCTTGATTTGAATTCAATGATGTCATTATCTTCTTTGTCTATTTTCGTATTCAAGATATGTCTATTGTATATTTTTCCATCATTATAGAGTGGCTCCAACACATTATCTGAATCTTTGTTCCAAACCTTGGGGGGAATATTGACCTCTAAGGCCATTTGTGCTAATGTGAGGGACATACTACAATAATATTTGATTCTCACCTCGTATTCATCAACCCAATTCATTGAGTGATCTTCAATATGAGGCTCATGGATGTAGAATTTTCCAATGATATGGCTGTATGTACCTATGGGGTCAAATATGGCCTGAATGTGTGCATATGTTTGGAGTGGGTACTCGTCCCACTCAAAGGCCAATGATTTGCAAATTTTCATATCTTGGAGAATGTAGGGGCCTATGGAAATGGGAAAGTCCCAACAATGCCTCTTCTTATGCTTGATATGTTCGTAGGCATCTGCGAGCTACCTAGCTTTTTATAGAATGATTACCCAAACAGAAGGGTACCTGAGTAGTTTCTTGGGACTTAGAGTAGATCCTACCACTCTAATATATGTGAAATTTCTAAATTGTATATAATATGCCCCTATGGCCCTTATTCTAGTAGCAACTTCCTCTGATAATCTCTTTGCGTAGTCACCTTCTATGGATCTAATGACTGCAAAGATGAATGCATCATTCATTATTCGGTAATCTAGGATACTTTTAGGCATTTCATCTCTTCTTATCAACCATTGATAGATGGTGAAGGGCCATGCATCTAGCTTACCAAAGGCTCCTCATTTTGTAAGTCTTAGATAGTATGCTCAGGCGGCCAACAGGTACACTATGTATGAAGTCATGTAAAACTTGGGATTATACTTTATAGTAGTCATTTTCTCATGTATCTTGTCGCTCAGGATGGAGGCCCAATCAAATCTAGCCTTGGGTCCCTTTATCTTTTCTATTAGCAAGATCATCTAGCTCTCGAGTTGGATGGACTGAGGTAGTCCATATAATCGTATTATCATTGTGACTGCCGCTTGGATGCCATCCTTCAAGTACCCCCTTCTTAGGTCTATTTTATCTAGCTTATTCTTTGGGAGAGGCTACAAGAGGTATTCTTGATTTGCAATTTCATAAGCCTCCTGGGTCTTATTTCTGAACCACCTCAAAGCCTTCTCCATAGAGAAGTCATAGAACTTATCAACACCTGTTTGAAGATGGAAGACATCTTCAATGTTGTCTGGCTTGAGGTTAAGAACTACTTGTCCTTCTGTATTTTAAACCACCCTCCCCTCTGGTGTGTAATAGTTTTCCAATGTCATGATGAACTCAGAGGATAGGACTAACATCGAGTGTGCTGCTGCATTGACCAAGATTGACAAGACTAGGGAGGTGCAATCTTTGGTTCTCCCTACTGGTTGGGAATACCTCACCGAAAATTCATTCTGGTTAACGTTCCTGATGTCTGTATCTGTGATTTCCTGGTGCTGATTCCCGATCTTGGAAGGGGGATGATATCCTTTATACAAGCACTTCATTGGTGATACTCTTATCTATTCAGGAATTCCTACAAGGAAACATGAAAACATTAGTATGTTATTGAGGAAAAAATAAAAGTAGAAAATAAATATAAACTACAACTAAGAAATCCAGAAGTAGATGACTCTTAAGTAGTGATAAATGAAACTTTATAACACTTTTCAGGCTTTCAGAATTTCAGACTCTGAAGACAAGGTCAGGGTGCGAAAGGATAAAAATTGAGGGATGAGGTCCTGGAGAAACAAGTATTTTCAGACTTGCAGAGTGCAAAAACCATGGGGAAATTTGGGGTGCGAAAGCCCAAAATCTAGTAGACTTTTAGGGCTGATAATATTGATCTCAGCCTTTCGGTGTGCGAAGGTCTGAAGAAATTTTCAGAGTGTGAAATGCCAAAATTTATGGAAGGGGGCAACCTTGTCTTCGGTGTTTCAGAGTTTTAGTGTTTCGGTGGTATTAGATTGTGTGAAACACCAAAATTCTGAAAGTGCAAAACTGCACTTAGTGAAATCTGTCTTTGGCATTTTTTTAGGGGTGGGAGGGCTTTTTTCAGCCTTTTGAAGGCTGAAAGCCTGCAACTCATCCGTGAAAAAAGAAAATATAACCTAAAAATGAAAGGGAAAAAAACCAAAAAGACAAGAAAAAGAGGCCACGACCTGACTAGAGGTCCAAGGGTGCAAACCCTAGAGACCTACGAGGGAGGAAAAATGGCCCAAAAACAATAGCCAAGAAAACAAAAAAACAAAACAAAAAACTAACCCTAAAACCCAAAATGCAAAAGGAATAAGAGAAGGGAACCGAAAAAGAGACCCTACCTACAAAGGCGCTAGGAAAGGGGAATACCAAAAAGCTACTGATCATGAGGAGGATCGATACTGCACGACGAACGGTGAGGAGGTGAGGAAAAAAGCAACAGGCACGAGAGGAGATTGAAAAAAATGCAGGCATAAAGAAAACAAGTGAGGAAAAAAATGTTTGAGTTATTTTTATAGCCCACAGGGTGATGTCACCTACTTCAGGGTTTCAGTGGCTGAAAACCCCAAAGTATGGTGATCTCTCCCTTTTGGCATTTTGGTGACCAAAACACCGAAAGGTGTGGGCTTAGCCTTTCACCTTTTTGGTGTTTCGACATTTTGGAGGTCAGAGGACCTTCTGATGTTAAAAATGCTGAAAGTGTGAAAGGTCAAAAAGTAACTTCACTTCCTTAACATGCCCCTCTAGATTAGAGTTCAAGGAATAGGAGGAGAATCCAACCAAAAACCAAAAAAAGAGGGGGGTCCCCATGATCAAAGGACCAAAAATAGGGTGTGTATTGTGAACCTACAACAAATAGCCCTGAAAAAGGAGGAATGACCGAGGCATTTCTTGATCATCAAAACCCTTCTAGATTCTAACTTTGTAGCAGAACGAAAACCAAGAGTTGCTCATGTTGACTATCTTTCAATGACTTCCCAGTTTGAAGTTTTTTGCTTGTCTCCTAGTGTGTGTTCATGTGTTTTCATTTCCTGACCTTTGATTGCGGTGACTAGAACGTTTGTGAGCTATTCCCAACCTTCTCCACATAGACCAAGGCTTCCCGAAAAGAGCTTTGCTGCCAGTCAGGCGTCCATAGCCCTGACAAAGTTTTCCCCGAGTCCCTAATATAACCTTGGTCTACTGCTAGCCGAGCATGCATAGCCCTGGTAGAGGTTTTTAGAGTCACCCTTGTCTATTCGGTTTTCTAGGGGTGGAGCTAAGTAGGAGAGTTCTCTTTTTTTTTTTGAAACAATTTCTTATTATTATTTTTTTTGCTTGAGCCATATCACGACCCTTGATCTATGTACCTCTATATTCAGGTACATATTGTCTTCTTTGAGTAACCCAAGAAATGATTAGGCTATGCTACCTTGGATTTTATGATTTTAACTGCCTTTCGAGCCATTTTCTTGGCTGGTTCACTTGTTTCTTTTGTCTTTAGTTATTCTCCTTTTCCTCCTTCTTTCACATTCACTAAACTTGGGTTCTGGGATCAGTGGGTACCCGAATCAATGTACTAGTGCTCATCTCAACTAAAAAACACTCAAGAAGCCAATGCTCTTGGGTGCCATTTATTAGTGTTGTTTGTGATTAGGATGACCGAGCATTGAAAATATTCCTGATTGTCAATGAAAGATATCGCCACTTATGATTTTGTGAACGTTCTCTGTGCTGTATGTTTCTTTGGAGAATTTGACCAAGAAATGCATTTGCTCCAATTTTAAGAACCACTTGGAATGAGTCTTAAGACATAATGACTCAAATAAAAAAAGGAAGAAACAAGCCCTGACAATAGGATGGGATCAACCACAGATGAAAGAAATGGACTGTCAACAGGAAAACGAAAGAAAGAAGAAAGAAAAAAGAGAAAAGTTTATGAAGTAAACTATGATACAAGGGATGAAGCGAAGTCCTACTTAGGATCCAAAATAGTGTTTGAGGAGTTTCCCATTGAATGGAAATGAGATTAATTCTCTGTCTAAGGCACTAATCCTGAAAGTGTTTTCCCCCAAGATCTATGATATCTGATAGGGCCTGTCCACAATTTTTGAAATTTGGTGTGGCTGCCCAGATTTTCTTTTTCCTTGGCCCACATGAGGACAAGGTCAAAGATCTTGAAATATTTAATGGTATCTCTTTTATTGAACCACCACTTGATGATGGCCTGGTGCTTTGACACATGCTCCAGGGCCAAAGTTCTTTTCTACTCCAGGTGGAGATAGGTTCATGAGTCAAACTCATAATCGATCTTCACCCTCAACATACTGGTCCATAAATCTCAGGATTGGTATTTTTAAGTTCATAGAAAATACTGGTTGCAGGACATAGGCCAATTGGTATGGGGATTTCCACAAGGTGTTCTTAATGCTCACCTCGTCTGTCAACAAAGCATATTTCAGTTGTGTGTGCCAATCCCGGGGGTTTTGGTTGAGGTGTTTAATCACTATCATTAGGTTCTTGTTTGTGGAATTCGCTACGCCATTGCCTTGTGGATAGTAATTAAAATAAAATTTTAGGATTACCTAATTTTCAAAGGCCCATTACATGAGCGAGGTAGAGGAAAAAGAGGGAGCATTGTCACATACCAGATAGAACAACATCCCAAACTTGGTTATGATGTACTCCCCTAAGAACTTGGTTACCACTTCCATGGTGCAATTCTTCAGTGCCCGGGCCTTCATCCAGCACATGCTGTAATTGGTAGTTATTAGGATGAACTTATGACCCACAAAAAAAGGGGGGTTAATCATTCCAACAAAATCCAAGCCCCATTAGGAAAACAAACGTACCTCGTATACTGGCTGTAAGGACATTACTAGATTTTTCTCTTGAGTCACACTTATCTGACAAATATGGCATGATCTTACGTGTTCTCTAGTGTCTTTGAACAATGTTGGCCAAAAATACCCTGCTCGCAAGATTTGGTGGGCAGTTTCTTCAACTGACCCGTGTCCTATCCCGTATTTGTCATGAAAATCCTCTAGGAATTTTTTTGCTTCGAGTCTATCTAGGCATCTTAGTTATAGACCTTCATAATTGCATTTATATAGATGAACATTCTTCAACATGTAGGAGTTACTTTTTATTTTCAAATCCCTTCTCTGTGAGCTATTCATCCCCTCTAGAAAATGATTTTTTAGTAGGTAATATACTACATCTTGATACCATATATCTGTGATCACACCCTGATTGGTGTAAGTTTGGCATATTAGACCCTCTTCTACTTCAAAGATTAGATTTTTCAGGCCTTGGCCTCTTACTAGTTTCATTGGTTGGATCTCAAGGTCAAATTATTGTAAGACTGCCATCCATTTTCCCCTTCGCTCTCCATGCTCATTCTGGATCAACAAAGATTTCGCGGCCGCATTGGGGACTATCTTGAAGACTTTTATCTTTAGGATGTAGTGCTGGAACTTCTTCACTGCTTTGACTAAACAAAAATATTGTTTGTCTAGGTTGGGGTACCTAAATTTGATGTTCTTAATGGGGTAACTCATGAAGGTTATCGGTCTCTTCTTTCCCCATCCTTCTTCTATGTGAGGATGCCTGCGTAGGAGTGATCTAACGTGAAAGAATATACTTTGAAAGGGATAGTGTAATCTAGACTAAAAAGGACAAGGGCTGTAGCGATTGCGTTCTTGATCTCCTCAAATGACTTTCTCACTTGGGGAGTCCACTCAATTTTAGCATCTTTCTTCAGCATGTCATTGAGTGGCTTTACTATCTTAGAAAAACCGCTAATGAACTTCCTCACAAAGTTAATCTTCCCAAAGAAAGATTTCTACTCCTTGCAGTTGTGAGGCAGCATTAGCTTGAGAATGGCTTGGACTCGTTTGGGGTCAATTACTATTCTTGTTTATGAAATTATGTTCCCAAGCAATTTTCCTTCTATGACCCCAAATACACATTTCTTAGGATTGAGGGAAATCCCGTACTTCCTGCATCTTTGAAGGACTCTTCTTAGATCGCTTATATGATTGGTTTGTTGTTTTGAAAAAACTGTCAGATCATCCATATATATGATAATACACTTTCCAACTAGCCCCTTGAAAGCAGTGTCCATTTCTCTCTAGAATGTAGCCCCGACATTGATTATACCAAAGGGCATCTGTTGATAGGAAAATGTCCCCCATTTGTTGGTGAATGTCATCTTTAGCCTGTCTTCCTCTTGTATCATTACTTGATTGTAACCTAAATAACCATCTATGAAGGACATCGTTTAGGAACCATTTACAAATTATAGTATGTCATCGAGACAAAGGAGTGGGTAGTAGTCTATCTGAGAGGTTTTGTTTAGATTTTAGAAATCCAAACACAATCTGATCTCACCGGTCTTCTTTCTCTTGGGTACCAAGTTTTCTACCCACATGGAGTGTCAAATTAGGAATATGATCCTTACATCCAACAACTTCTAGACTTCCTTTTGTACCAAGGGCTCCATAGTAGGGTTCACGGGACATTGATGTTGTCGGAACAGTTTGGAGTCTAGTTTCAGTGGAATATTGTGCACTATGAACGAGGTGTCATATATTTTCAGTTACTCATAGCTCTAGGATATGAAATCTTGATATTCCATAAGGAGTTGGACCATCATCTCCTTCTCTTCTTTGGAAGATACTTTCCCAATGTGGACCTCTCTTGGCTCATCTTCCATGCCAAGGTTGTATGTTTTGTATTCTTTACCATCAGGTGGTATGTCTGGGTGTCATCTCATAGTAGTCCTGTCACTATCAAAAATCCTTTCTAGTTCCACCAATCCTTTTGGTATGGAATTGGTCCTTAGGTTTATGATGCCTTGATCATCTGAGACCTTTGGACTAACTTCTTCTTCTACCTCTTCCTTCCCTTCATCTATAATCTTCTTTTCGAACACACCTACGCACATGATGAACTCAAGGATAGCTGGGGCTGCAATGAGGTCAACTAAGAACTTCTTTAGTTTATATTTCTCCATTGGGTGTAATGAGCTGGCGAATACAGCTAGGGCATCGATAATGACATATTTTCTTTGTGGGATGAATTTGATGTTGAATGCCTTGAAGTATTTGATCAAGTCCCATGACCTATTTTGGTAGGCTGAGAGTCTCTTATTGTTGCAAGAATATTGAATGTGTATTTGTTTGACAATCAGTTGTGAGTCTCCTTCTATTGTCAAGGATTTTATTCCCTTCTCATGAGCCAAGAGGATTCCTTGAAGAAACACTTCGTATTCTGCAACATTGTTAGTGCATATAAATTGTAACCAATAAGAATCATGGAATGACTTACCTCTTGGATTTATTAGTTCAATCCATGCATCTTCTTCTTGTTTAAACTTAGACCCATCAAAAATTAATTTCCATATTTGGTACTGTTTTGTGGGGTTTGAATTGGTTAGGACATTTCTTGAGAATCCCATTGTTTTGAGCTTCTGCTTCTTTCCCCCATCACTATTTCAAGAAGTTAACTCTTCTTTCCCTAACCCTTGAATACTTTTGAGGTCCAGGGATTTAGCACTTTCACCTTCCTGATCTTCCTGTATCTTTCTATAGGGTGGACACGCACCATCATCTAAAGTGCTCTAGTCACTGAATACGTTCAAGGTAGGGCTCTTCTCATCTAAATCTGACCCACTTTCTTGACTCTGGGTTGGAGTATCTGGATTAACAGGGATATCTATCTTTGGCATGGTGTCACCTTCATTTTCCACCTAAAGGATTTCCTTTTCTATCTCATGCCTCTCTAGGATTTCAATTGGTAGGGAAATTTGAGTTAATACTCGCGTCAACGCATCTTGGCAACTGGGGCATGTGAATTCTGAATGACTTACTTGGTGCAGTAGATAGTACCCTAGAAATAGGATGATTTTAGGGTCTACATCCCTCCCTAGGTGTTGTAGGCTCATCATCATGCTGCTAATAAAGTTTTGAAAGATTTCATCGTTGATGTTGAATTCTTGTAGGCCTTATACGAGACTGTGATCTTATTCTTCAATCTGGTAGGTACTTAGGTTAGTCTGTGTGAACAGAACTTCATTAAGAGAATTATATTCTATGATCATCCTCTTTAACTTGGGATCGATATTTATCTTGATCTGATTTTTCAATCCATTCCATGGTAGCCACAGCTGGGTGAAATCAGTGGAAAACAATCCCCTCAAGCATTTGGTCCATTATCAACTCAAGAACATCCCATAAGTCTCGGGGATATCTAGTATGTGCACATTAATGTATTCTTGTATCCTTGGGTCAACAACCAGTTGAATGTGCACGTCCTTAAGTATGCCAATTACCATGACTTCTATTTTGTCGATCTGGATCACCACTCTGTTTGTTGTTTGCAGAACCATCCTCAATTTTTGATAGATGGATAAGGGCATGACATTACATGAAGCTCCTAAATTAATCAGACAGTTGTGTAAGTTTTTTCTGAATATTCACATACTGAGTAGGAATGGTGGTACCTCTATCTTGTCTTTGAACATTGTCAGGAAAGCTTCAAAATCATTAACATTGGATGTGGTGGTCTTCACACTACTGGCTGTTGTACCTTATTTCAAATGGTCCAGGGATTTTAGGAGTGCTTCTCTTTGAGAAGGGAAGCCTTGAAGCATTTTGAACATAGATATGTTTGCCTTAATTTTCTTCAATTCTTCAACCACACTGTATTTGTCATTTGACCAAGCCAGAATTCTATAACAAGAAAATGTGTTTGGTGGAGATGACGTGGGAGCACTCAGACCTCTAGGTGGTGCAGGGTTGTTTCTTGTTTGGGGATTTGGTGGAGTTGGTTGTTTTCCTATAGGTATACCATAGGTTAGAGGTTCCTTTCAACTCTATAAGTTGTATGAGTTCTGATGATCATTTTGGAAGGCATGAACTTCAAAGTATTCAAGCTCTTTCTCCTTATAGAATAGGAACACAAACTCTTCTTCTCCAGTATAGGTGTCAAAACTTTCCCCATTTCTATACTCATAGTAGTCAAACATTATGGCATTAAATTGAACAGGTGGCTCCTCCTAATTTTGAGGATATTGATTGTAGGGTTTTTTTCCACATCTGTCATTTCCTTGGCATGGATTTGGAGCCCCAAAATTTTTTTCCTCAGTAGCCTCATAAGTGTTAGCATTATCTACAGGTATGCTACCATTGTTGGGTCGAGTGTTCCATGGTCTATTGGGCCTTTGCTACCCAAATGGATTATCCTATGAATTGTTGTTATTATTGTAGGTATTAACACTTTGATTCTGATTCTGGGGGTAAGCATTCAAACTAGAAAGCATTCGTTGGTGGTGGGGTCATGAATGTTTATGCCAGAATTGGGTTTAACGAAGGCATGTGGGTGGCCAAAGCTTGATTGATTTCTAAAAATTGATGCGGAGCAATGATGTTACCAATGGTAGGCATGACCCTGAAGTTCCCTTCTTGTAGGTCTATTTGTTGCGTAAACTTTATGTCCTTGTTGTACACCTTTTCCATTGTGTCCCTATCCGTGGGGGAAGTCTTCTTAGAAAAATAGAATTGAAGGGGTCCATGGCTTTAAGGTTCACTTGTATGATGACTGCCTCTAGTATGGTGTAAGGGGATTCTAGTTTTTTATGCATCTTGTGGAAACGATGATTGAACATAGCAATGGGCTCCTTGGAGTATTTTCTTGTTTTTATGTACTGGTGATGTGTTGTAGTAGGGTCCACATATAAATTAAACTAGTTAAGAAGTTTGGTTTCAAATTCGGGTCATGCAGAGATAGATCCCCATGCTAAGTTCAGGTACCAATTGCATGCAAAATTTCCCAAAGTGTATGGGAATAGGTGACAGACAACATCTTGGTGGGAAATATCCTTGCGGTTAGTAATTTCTTTGAAGGCATGGATGTGCTCTTCTGCTATCCTCAATTCTGCATATATAAAACCCGTGCAAAACTTATCCAGTTTTTTGGGCAATTCATGGAGCTGACCAATGAAGTTTAGTGGCGAGATTTGTGCATTAGAGAAGAAAGCCATCATACGAGGTTGTTGTAAATTTTGATTTTGCAAGTTGTAATTTTGGTTTATGGCTGTGAGGACAGTTGGGACAATGATGTGTGATTGTTGTCCAAGCAGATTCTAGGACTCGGTGTGATGGTGAGAGGGGTTCTCTCTTGACTTTCCTTTGTCACTGTGAGGTCTGCAGTGGTGAGTGAGTTTAACAAACTTGCCTATTTTTAGAGATGATCTAAGCACTCACTCAAACTATTCTGGAAAGAAAGATCCAATGTTATCCAACTTTTCCATCTTTTGCCCCTCCTTCTAGTGCCACTTCTGTTGAGCATTGTTTTTACACAAGTCAATTGCTAGGATCTCAAGATTCGGTTTCCTCTCTTGAAAGAATAAAAAATTTATTTCCAAGGTTCTCCATGGTGGTGGTACAACCTTCTTGCTAACTAAGTTGAAGATAAATGTGAATGTTCACAAGGAGGCCTTTGCTGGTACTTTCAAGATGTCAAATTGAAAAAACATTTAGTGCTTTTTTGTATTTTATGATTTATCAATTAATGTAGGTCACTAAAGATGTAAATTTATGCTTAAAACTAAAGATGATTCCAATTGATATAAATTTATGACAGGAAATTAAAAGAGTTGGGTGATAAGAATAAAGTAAATTTTGTTGGAAATGATATCCTAACTGAAACAAACCATTGTTAATCCTTCTTTGAAAATTAGAATGACATAAATATTTGGAGTAACCCACTAGATATAAACCAGACCATGTCGCAATTGTATACCCAATAGATGCAATCGTTTTGAGAGAAAATGTATTTACGTATGCAAGATTTTAAAAACCTATCAAATCATGAAGTCACCAAGATGTGCACACACAAGATGGATTTATCATTGAACCCAAAAGATGATCTTTTCCATACATTCTTCATAGCAAGGTAGATGAACAACAACAAACTCCAATTTAAAGAATCGAAGATTCAAGAAACAATAAACACAGTTGGCTCTTTGAAAGGAATGAATAAGCAAACACACACTCATTAATTTTGCATAGATAGCAGAAAATAATCACACCTTGAATGAAGCACAAATTGTAGATCTTTATTTCATCAATAATCCAACCCTAATTTTAGATTTTTATTGCATCAAGAATCCGACCCTAATACATTATTTTTCTTACAATATATAGAGTTGTGATCTACAAACTGTGAACCCCGAAACTAGGGCATCAGTAACTCTAAAAAAAATGAAAACAAACTAAAATTAAAGCTCGATAAAGAAAGATAAAACTAAACTGGTACTAAACTACTTGCATGGATACTTAATCCATTTACAATCAGCTTGCCCATGAAAACAGGGTCAAACTTGTTTAGAAAGAATAAAGAGATGAGTTGGTGTTCCATTGTTTAGAACTTGAGTCTTCTTCTTGATCTCTGAGTTCTCCCTTGGAATCTTCATCTGGGGTTCTCTTCATGGTGGGAACTAATAGAAGACCCTTAATCATTACAAAACAACTCCAGTTGTACATCCATATGATTTGAAGTTCCATTTTAATGTAAAAAGCGTTCACGTTGGAATGGACCAGAATTCAGACCCCGACCTTTGCCCCAAAAATTGCCAAGTGAAAATTTGACTAAGTATGGAACCAAAATTTGGGACCCCCAAAATTTTGGACTTTCAGAGGCTGAAAGGCCGAAAAACTATCCTTTGAAAAATGGTTAAGTATGGAAGAATTCTTTTCTTAAAAAATGGCTAAGTCTGGACTGAATAGTCAATTTGGGAACACCTCTGGATGAGAAGTGTGCAATATCTATACTATTTCCTGTACTTCCTCATAGTTTACTTCTTGTCTTTTCACTTTATCAAGGTGTCATTATTTCTTCTCTCTAAAAATGGTCAATTCAAAAGAGAAGAACTTGATCTCTTCTTCATGTTTAGACATCCTTTGCATATCTTACTTGAAATAGAAAATTTGGTGTACGCCCTCTTTGGTGCCAAATCCTACTAGAATACCTTTGAATTGTTGTATCACTTCTTTGGTTAGGCATATAAGTTTCCTATCCTCATCTCGGTATAACTCTAAGTCAATACCTGTGAAAAAGGTTTCTATTTCTTCCACCCATTCTATAATTTCCTTATGATTTTGATGCACTTTCTCCAAACATTTCTCATGGACCTTGGTGGAGTTTAATATACTTTTGGTCTAGGTACTAAAGTTGTGTATCTCTTCAACTTCATATATCTTGACCAAAATTCAAAAGTGCTACTTCCTAATTATCTTTAGATCATGCAGAGCTAATCGTCATTGGGCCAATTTAGTGTCTAATCCTCCATATCCTTCCATAAGATCCACCAAATTCGTGTCTTTCATAACTATAACCCTGAATGGTCAGAAGATATCTCTTATCACCTTCTCTCCCCATTGTTCAAAATCGTTCTTCCAATCAGCACTTGCCTGAATGAAAGATTGGGTTACACCTGCTGGCAAGTTTGGAGTAACTTTCTTCTCTAGTTTGACCTATAATGAGGCCTCTGGGAAATTTGGGTCAATGGGACCCACCATTTTATGGATGAATTTCTTCACAGCCTCATTCTACTTTGTCAAGGACTTGATAGTTTCTTCATCTTTGCTCATGAAACCTAGATCATGTTTGAGTCCTAAAGATGCTATAGTCTTACTTCCTTCTCTTTTTGGTTCTCCAAGATCCACCTCTTCAAATGTATAATCTTCTAGGATTATCTATTCTTGAGATGCGCTGGTAGAGGGAAATGCCTCCCATGCCCTCTAGTGACCCTTGGTGTCTTGAGTAATGTATGATATGGTTCTTTCTAGTATATTAGTCTACCTTTGATGGAAGGCTTTCCCTAAGAATGCCATATTTGTGTCTTCTTCATCCTCTTCATCTGTGTAAGTCCTTTTTCGGGGCTGAATCTCTTTAGTGAACCAAGTGGGTTTACTAAAGGTGGTAGTGGCTCATACGAGGCAATGTGAAGGATCGAAGCAAAGCTTTGTGGACTAGTGGTCACCCTCTCCTCTTTATCTGAATCTTCTTTATGTTCACCCTCTTCTCCCCTCTCCTCCTAATTTAATTCTCCTTCCTTCCTCTCTTCCTCTCTCTTTACTTCTTCCCTTGTGCTATCCTGTTCATCTTTATATTTTCCTTCATCCTCAAAGGAACTGATTGATAGCTTTGTATTAAGACCTATCATAGATTCCAGTGTGGTCTTAAGGGAGGGGTAGCTTATGTACTTACCGACACTTGGGGAGTCGGGCTAGAAGAAGGTGTGAGGCCTACCCCAGTCTGACATAATCTTAACACTATTTCTCATTTATATGTTCTCTTATCGATTCAGATTTTGTTATAGTTGGACTATTGGGAAGCATGAATTCTTTATGGATCTGTTGAATCCTTTTCTTGTAAACACACCTGATTACGTAATCAGGGACTCTATTAGATACTTTGTGTGAGTGATGTAGACTTTTGTTTAGGATTTAGTTTTGATGGTTTAGTATATTGGATTAGTAAGTGGATGTAGATAATATCAGTATGCAGATTTATTAAGAGTTATGTTTATGCATATATATTAGATGCAGATATTTTTTAAGTTAAATGAATCATGGATGCAAATGTGAGTGAATGTGTGTTCAATTTATATTATGCATCTTGATATGTTTAAAGTATTGATTAAATTGGACCTACTGATGTGTGCAATGAGTGTGCAGGAAAGTTGACCATGGTACTAATCAGGGATTCAAAAATGGACCTATGTGAAAACTGTGATGCTAAGGCCCTGTCTATATAAAGAGACCTGGACCTCGTTGTATTGTATTTTTATTTGTAAAAGTGTGGTGTATGATTGTAATTTATTTAAATGAGTAAATGTGTAATAAGTCATGCTCATGTAAAATTGTTGTGTCACTTGACACATGTGCACCTTGTGTGTTGGCATGGCTAGTGAATGTGA
>MU227861.1:1941960-1957044 GCA_018584345.1 Thuja plicata | reverse complement strand
AGAAGAGTTGGAGATTGTAGAATATCCATGGCATTCGACAGGAAAATGGACACAAGATGTGATGGATATAAAAATTGTGTTCCCGCTGTGCTAAAATGTTCTTCCCCAATGACTTGCTTAACTGCCCGCCTAACTATAGGAGAGTGTATATTAAACATGGTGTCCAGTATTATGTCCTCCACTGGGGATGGTAACACATTTTCCTCATCATTCGGTGTTATCGATATGCGAATATTCTTAGGCATAATACCCCTGTGTTGCTTATGACAAGATTCGCACAATACCGCCATATCGATATTTCTTGCCATTCTCAGACAACTCATTCCTCACTGAAGCAAAGACTAGCAATATTGAAAAATTTGGCCTGGGATTTAATCTAATTATCTGTACCTTACCCAGGTGATTAGGGAATCATAATGTACTTGCCCCACTTAATGAAAACATCATCTTACCTCATTTACACCTGCGAAGCCATGTGAATATCGATAGTCATCTTACCCGAGTGTCATCATCTTTCGTACTTTCAATCTTTCACACTGTGTGACAGACTAGGGCTTTAATGATTGTGATCTTATCACATAAATCGAATCCATCACCTAAACTGAATCCTCTGATGCCTGTTTCTCAGACCCAAACCATCATATCTAAGTCCTTTATTAATTAATGACAGCAACTTTCTTTATCCTCTTCTATTAATCTTTTGAGTTCTTCATCCTCATTAATCATATTCGCTAGATTCAATGATGTGATATGTACGCCATTGCAGCCCAAATTTGATAAGTAATCAGCAACCTTATTTCCTTCCCTCAACGTGTGTGAGATGCATACATCATGGCAATCCTCTAGCAATCTCCAGATTTGAGTTAGAAGTTATCTAAAACACAATAAGGAAATATACAGAATACCAGAGGTAACCGACACACGTAGGATAACATAAGATGTATATAGGAAGGTGTCATCATGTACATCTAACCCTTGAGTTTTTTCCTAGAAATATCTCAATAGATCCTGACACTCAAGTGACCATACACGGTATCAATGACCTCTCAAACAGACAAAGTCAGTAACTATGCCAGACACACACCCCTCAAGGCGGAAAGCATCAACTCATCCTCCATCTTAGCCTATAATAGTTCTCAAGCATGGGTGAGGCTTAATATCTTATTAGATTAACTAAGGCATCCTAATAAGTTATTATGTTATCACTTGTTAAAATCACTTACAATAAATGATCCTAGTAGCCACTTGTGAGCTCTGACACTTATTGTAAGCCACCTCCTACTATACAAATAGGTAACCTACCCTAGGTTCACAAAAGAACATCATAAAGGTATATCATAAACCTCATCACTGATTCCCGCTCATATATGGATACACCCTTAGAGAATCACAAACAATATCAAAGAGAAGAACATAACTCTCGAAATTGGTTCTTTCCCATACAAGAACTATTGGTTCTCAATTAACCAAAACCACTTAGAATACTCTTACAAGATCACATGAGACTAGTTAAACAACCAGGTTGGGTAAAAAGATTAGGACTCAAAATCGATCTCAATAAGAACATGCACTAAAGTACACAAACACCAAAGAAATATGAAACCCAAAACCTTTGGTTTTTCCTCTTGATAGCCCACTAATCCCAACAGACAACTGACACATAGCAGTATCGCAAAAGGGTAAGAAAAACACAATCTTTTAATCAGTCACTCAGAAGACACATCATCACATAATGAGTACGATTCCAGAAAGGCAATAACATTTAGTGATAAACTCATTTATAGTAACACTATGCAAATTAGTTTATCTGATAAAATTACTATCAACAATATAATTCAATTTTCCAAAGAAAATGCACATCAAGCCTATATAGATCAATTTATAAAATCCACCTCATATAAATTAATCTATTTAATAATTACTAAAAACCAAATATAATTAAAAGTAAAAGTTTTTTTTTTTAATAAATAGAATTTCTAAAAATAGAATACCCACTGCATGTGAATCCAAAAAGTTTTATTTATTTATTTATTTATTTTTATTATTTTTTTATAAATAGAAATTTTAAAATAGAATACCACCTCATGTGAATTCTAAAAATATTTTTTTTTTACTTTTTTTATTTTTTTATTTTTTTTAAAAATAGAATTTCTAAAGAAACATAATTTCTAAAAATAGAATTCTATTGCATGCAAATTGACACAAACAAGAAAAGCATTCTAAATTTAATATTTAATTTCTTTTTCAAGAAGAATTTTCTCTAAGCATGCAAATTGACATAAATAAGAAAAATATTCTAAATTTAATAATATTTTTCAAATGAAATCTTTGCCTGCAAATTGATGCAAACAAGAAAAGAATTCTAAATCTAATATTAATTTATTTTCAAGAAGAGTTTCTTTCTCAAGCATGCAAATTTAACTCAATTGACTTGTTTTCATGCAGATCTGATCCCGATTTTGGCAAGAACATGGCAAAGGTGAGTTTTCTACATTCAAGGTATGATATTAATAGATCCGAGGGTTTAAACCCTTTCTTGGCAATAATCATTAATTTTCTTCAAAAAAGGATATTTTTCCCAAATTGAAACCCTAAGGGAAATTTTGAAACAAATTCATTTCCACATGAAAACCTTAATGCCCATTTTGCATCTAACACCATAAAATGAAACCTTTTTGCCCACAAGCACAAATATGACATGCAAACTTGAAAGAAACCACAAAATTGATCCAAGAACATGTTTCTTCAATTTGACATCAATAAACGACACAATAATCAAACAAGGAAGATCACACAAAGGATCCTATCTTTTTAGATGCATGGAAGATAGGGATCCGAAAGCTAAAATTAACATGAACAAGATCCTACCTCAATAACCGATGAGAGGAACAAAATCCACAATTCCAAGCAAAGAAGAATTTCAAAAATGCTCCAAAATACTCTGAAGCTTTCACAAATCCTTCATCACCTGATTTTCCTTTCTCCCTTGATTGAACAACCTCCAAAATGGATTTCAATACAAGGATATAGAAAACCAATCAATTAGGTTTTCAAAAGTGAAAACCCTAAAGGGAATATAAATTATCTAATTAATAATTAAAATAAATTCTTTATTTTCAATTTTCACTTAAAGCATGCATAACTCAACTTTAGAATATAATAGCAAAGTCAAAATTGAAAATGCATGAGAATATATTTCAATTAAGTAAATCAATTAATCATGCAACTTAAAGCAATATTCAATAAACCAAATTTGCACAAATAATTATAATTAATTGAATTTAATATTTATTAAATCTCAATTATTTAAATCAAGACTTAATAATTAAATTAATTAATTCAATATAGGCATTTAATTAATGTTAATGATTAAATAGCCATATATTTCATATATCAGTGTTTTAACCTTATTATAGGTGCAATAATTAACATTAATATTTACCATGAATATTTACTAAATAAATCAAGCCAAAAGCATCATTAAATCACCTGAAACCCATCCAAATAGAAAACAATTGAAACAAACAACAACTGAAACAGAAACAGAAACATAAACACACCCAAATAGGCTCACGAATCCACATCACTTGACAGATTCAAACACTAGGATAGTCAATCAGATTCTTGTCTAGTTCTAAGAAAAAATAAGGGTTTAGGGTATGGATTTGGACATGATATTATCTCCTCTCTCTTACCATTGAGATACTGCGATAGGGCATGCTCACTCATGCCAATTCAGGGAAGACATAGTCCGGTACCTGCAAACCTGTCATCACAAAGATGAACATATGTATACAATATAGAAAATAATGGTTGAGACTGGTTTATCATGTGGATCTCGCCGAAGCAAGTAACTTCAACTCTGTCCCATATCATACCAAACACCTCAAATAGTAAAGTAAATCATCACAATGATCCATGTGCATATAAATATAGGGTCAGTATTGTCAGAAAACCTTAATAAAAATGATTTCATAACATAAACATAACCAACATGAAATAATCACAAATCATATGCAAATAGATGATATAATACAACTAATAATGGATCAATAGCATAATGAACAATAACACATGAATATCCTTAAAATCACCTTAAATAACCAACACAAACATAAGAAGGCCTAAAAGAGATAAAAAATTGACACAGTCGAGCAGACTAAGGGGTAGGTATTACAGTGGTTGTACTCACCACATGAATGGAGATAAGGAAAAGTTTGAAACTTTTGAATATTATAATGGTGGATCAACAAGAATGGGTAATGACTCACCTTGTCTGGTTGAAGGTAAATGAATAATAATTTTGAATAATCTGATCAGATGTGGAAATGCATATTGGGTGAAAGGACTTAACTATAATCTATTGAGTGTTTCACAACTAAATAAAATAGGACACCGAGTTGCATTTGGAAAAAAAAAGATAGATCTTTAATGATTTAGGAAGGTTGATCGGAACTGGTGAACAGACAAAAGGTAACCTATTCTATCTTTATGATATTAATACCACTTTTTTAATGGCTAGAAATGAAGACATATGGTTGTGGTAGAAAAGGTTATGTTATGTGAATTTTGAAAACATGGTTAGGATAAGCAATAAAATGAAAGTAAGAGGCTTACCGAGCATGTCAAAACCCGACCATGTCATGTGTAAGAATAGTCAAAAAGGTAAAATGACAATGTCTAGTTTCAAGAGAAAAACCTACACATCTAATGCTTTTCTAGAGCTATTCCATACTGACCTATGTGGACCTATGAGAAAAAAGAGCTACTATCGTGATAGATACTTCATTCTATTTGTAGATGATTATTCTAGAATGATGACTATTATGTTTTTAAAAGAAAAATCAGAAGCATTCAAGATTTTTAAATGGTATAAAGCTATAGCGGAAAAACAAATTAGAAAGGAACTAAAATGTCTAAGATCAGATAAATGAGGAGAATTTATTTCTGATGAATTCACCAACTTTTGTAATGAGTATGGAATTCAAAGACAAGTTTCTGCACTGAGAAAACCACAACAAAATGGGATTGCTGAAAGAAGGAACAAATCCATTGTTGATTGTGCTAGAACACTGCTGATTGAGAAATGCATCACACAAACATTCTGGAGAGAAGCTGTTAGTACTGCTATCTACAAATTAAACCGAGTTCAATTGAAAAAAGACACCAATAAGACACCTTATGAGCTATGGTATGGATACACACCCAATGTAAGTTACTTTAGAATTTTTGGAAGTCAATTTTATAGTTTAAAAGATGATAGAAATGGAAAGCTTGACTCCAAAGGTGAAGAAGGAATATTTCTAGGTTATTCTAAAAAAATCAAAGCTTATAAATGTCTTAAAAAATCCTCTAACAAAATCATTAAAAGTGGAAATATCAAACTTGATGAATTTGCTGAGAAAAATGATGAGGAAAGAAGAAAAGAACTAGAAGACTACAATAAGTTTTCTATAGTGAAGAACCTGACACTCTGCTTGAGAAATAGTGTATTTCTCTCGAGCGGCAGAACAATGCACCCGAGCATCAGGCTAAAAACACCAAAAACCAGGAAATTTCTCAAAATGATGTACCGAGTGATGAAGATCAAAATGAAGGTCAAGATGATGATAAAAATAATGAAAAAGAGCTGAAATGGTACTTTCCAAGTATTTTAGAATACACAATACACATAACCAGATCATAGGAGACAAAAAGGTTGGAACGAGAACAAGAAGTAAGTCATTAAATACTAGATGTTTAATTTGTGAATTTGAGCCTATATCTGTCAATACTGCACTTCAGAATCAAGAATGGGTCAGTGCTATGAATGAAGAGATAGAGAAGATTGAGAAGAACTAAACATGGACATTAGTACCTAGACTAGATGATAAGAATGCCATTGGTACCAAATGGATATTTAGAAACAAGCTGAATGAGAATGGAGAGGTCACAAGGAACAAAGAAAGACTAGTATGCAAAGGGTATGCACAAGAAGAAGGTATTGACTATGGAGAAATCTTTGCACCCATTGCTAGACTAGAAGGATTCCAAATTCTACTTGCTTATGCTACTTACAAAGGATTCAAAGTATACCAAATGGATTTCAAATCTGCATTCCTAAATGGAATACTAGAAGAAGAGGTATATATTGAACAACTAAAAGGGTTTATTGATCCTAACAAAAGAAACATGGTTTGTAGACTACACAAAGCCTTGTATGGATTGAAACAAGCACTAAGAGCATGGTATGAAAGACTTCAATCCTATCCCATAAGTGTTGGATTTGTAAGAACAAGTATTAACAATAATATGTATTTAAAAGAAGATATTGATGATAACATTCTGATTGCTAAAATATTTGTTGATGATATCATATTTGGAGGTAATGATATGTTATGCAAATCATTTGCTACTAAAATGAGCAAAGAGTTTGAGATGTCAATGTTTGGAGAGATCAAGTTCTTTCTTGGTCTATAGATTCTTCAACAGGATGTAGACATCTACATCACACAATCCAAATACATCAAGGAAGTTATGAAAATATTCAAGATGGAGGAATCCAAACCAGTTGGAACACATATGGAAACCAGATGCAAGATGACAAAAGAAGACTTGAGTCAACCGAGGTAAATCAAACCCTATATAGATCTATGATTAACAAACTCATGTATGTTGTACATACTAGACCAGATATAGCACATGTATTTAGAATAGTTGTAAGATTCTCTGCTAATTCCAATGAATCACACATGCCTGCTGTCAAAAAAATTATGAGATATCTAAAGAATACCAAAGGCTATGGTCTGTAGTATAAAAGAGAAGGCAAATTTGAGCTTCAAGTCTATACATATGCTGATTGGGATGGAAACATAGATGACAAAAAGAGCACAACATGAGGAGCATTCTTTATGGGTGACAGACTTGTCACATGGATAAGTAAGAAGCAAGGATGCATCTCACAATCCACTGCAGAAGCATAATATGTGGCTGCTGCTGCAAATTTCTCTAAGATTGCATGGATCAAACAATTACTGAAAGGTATGAATATGAAAATTCTTGAATCAGTGATTATCTATTGTGATAATACAAGTGATATCAATATTTTAAAGAACCCTATCATGCATGCTAAGATAAAGCATATTTCTATCAAGTATAATTACTTAAGAGAACAAGTGCAAGAGAAATAGGTTATACTAGAATATGTTCAATCCAAGAAAAAATTAGCATACATATTCACAAATCCATTGCCAAAAGATACATTTGAGTACCCGAGGAAGAGACTAGGGGTCCGACCCTTGTCTATTGGTCACTAAGTTGACTAGGAGGCTACATCAAGCCTACACATAAATGAAGATCATTCATGTTGATGCAAGAAAAGAGATGGACTACAAAGATCTATCAGTACACAAAAAGGTACTTATCTGCACCGAACTACAAAGCTATATTGCTGATGAAGAGGAAATTCGAGGAACATATTATGAAAAAAAAGAGATATAGTTTGGCATTGCTGTAAGAGGAAGAGATGTACTTAATAAATATGGAGAGGTATTCAATGAAATATATTGCGGTCAATTACTGTCAAAGGGGAAAGAGAAAATAAATATCCATCAAGGAGAGGAACAATCAAAGGGAGAAGAGATTCTAGAACAAAGGGAGAGACAAAATCAGAAGTTGCTACATTTATCCAGTGAAGGGAATGAAGAATGATGAAAGTACTCTACAAGAATCAAATCTAAGCTAGAAGAGCTTACCGAGAGTTAGAAATTTGTATTGGTTGTAAAAAAAAGTTTGGTAGAGATTGATGAACTACAACTGATGTATTTCATATTGTATTAGTAGTATGTAGTATGTTTCCATCAATGCCAAAGGGAGAGATTGATGAGCTATAATTGATTAAATGTTTGAAGATGACAAAGTTGATAATCACTGAGATGTAAAAAGTAAATACAATATGTTAAATCAGTTAATGTATTATATTTTAATTGATGTCAACTTGATATGGCCTGATTTCTCATACACATATTGTCTTAACAATTAAATATCTGAAGAGACAAAGTTTTTTTCATCGGTAATCATGTACACCGAGTGACAGTAAACCCCAATGAAAAATGTTACCTGAGAAAGAGATACCTGAGCAAGAATTACCCAGCTAACTACAGTTGTCACTGAACAAAACTAAAGTTTATGCTTGAGCTATTTGTAGTAGTCACCGAGCACAACTGAAGTGTTGACCGACGAGAACTGAAGTTAGGATACGATAAAACAACTTAGCTGGTAGGAGATAATTATAGAGTTAACTGATTGTTTACTTTTTTTTCATTGATTAGTTGAAAGCTAAAGATAAGAAGGAGATTTAAAGCATGTTTTATTACAAAAAACAAGGATATTTTTACAGATTAAAACTAAAACAAGCATGGCGAGCTTTATGGATCAAGAAGTGATCAACGAAGAAAACAAGAAGGAAAAAGAAATGTGAAATCATGTCTATAAAAGGAGACAAGTAATTCATTATTAAATAGAGGAATTATGAATCTGGTGAAGATAAAATTCTTCATATAGATCTGATCATACAAGCTAAAGAATAGAGCTAAGAAATCTATAGACACCGAGCAACATAGAAGTAACAAAATTCACCGAGCAGAAAGAAGTGGAGCAAAGGAATAGAAGAGAACATTGATCAAAAGAGGTATTATGAGCTTATATTAGATCTAAACATCTGCAAGATTAAGTTGTATTTATGAACAGATCATATACTGTTTTAGTTTAACCATTGATTTAGAAAATCTCTCAATAGTGTAGGATTTAACCATCCTTTATATATTTAGATACATCCTAAGGACTATCAAATGGTTTTCATGTTGACATCATAGTGAATGCTAGGTCAAGTGATAAAGGATTAGTGATAAATCCTCTAACAAGGTCACACTTAACAGTGTGTTTGTAACCTTTAACATGGTTGGCTCTTCACTGAGCTCACTTTAGAAGAGTGAAAATTTTGGGTTACCGATCTCAAGTGGTTTTTCCCCTAACAGGTTTTCCACGTTAAAAATCTATGTGTCAAATGTGTATATGGTTCATTGCTTTGATGTTTTGCTTTACACATTACTAAAAAATGATTGATTGGCAAACACTAAGTTATTTAATGTATTTTAGTAAAGCTTAAGGAAAGGGTAAAAAGTATAAACACCGAGCAGTATATACATGTTAGATTCACACAAGGCATACATCTTGTAGGACTGAAGATAACTAGAGGTTTTATATTTGTGGTATAAAAGTTTTAGATTAAATTATTGGATTAATATTGAGGCCACTGATTCAACCCCCTCAGTTATTCTAATAGTCTTAATGGTCATGTGTAAGCCCATTTACCTCCCTATCTCAAGATGGAAACCAAGAAAGGTCCATTCTTCTTCACAAATTAGCTAGGTGCATCAAATTCAAATGTGAAAAACCATTGGAAAGGAAAGATAATTACCACCACTTGTGAAAGATTGAAGATGCTAACAATAATTTGATATTGTGATTTAAATGATCATGTTAAGAATAAATGTTGGAAGGTACATTTGGAAGTGCATATCAAGAACAATGTTTACTGGAAAATAGGATACAAACACTGGTCTGGAGAAATATGGATGTAGTCTGAAAACAAGGTTTTGGAATATATAACTTAAGAATAGAATAGGATATAAGGATACCATCTAAGGGTTGTGCATATAATAGTAGATATAAGTATAGATAGGATATCTAGTTATTAAGTGAAGTGATCGAGACTAAGATAATGATAGAATATAGAAGAATGAGGTATACAGTATAAAGGAGATATAAGAGATTTATTTTACATATTGTGATATTAATATAAAGAGATTTTATTAAGGTCCTATTACTATGTAAGCGTGTCTCTTTACATTTTAAGAACTAAGAATAGATCTAGATTGCATCTATTTACAAGTTCAATAGGACCGAGTTTGAGGTTGTAGACTATAACTAGCAAAAATCCTTTGGGAACAAAAATCCATGTCTTCTTCATATTTCTTGTTAAAATTGGTTCTGATGCTAGGACTCTAGTTAGGTTATGTTGGGATTTGTATAACTAAGTTTTGGGTATAAATACAATAGAGAAAAATTACTTGGGGCTCATAAATTTAGTTTATGTCCCCTCATTTTTCTTTATAACACCTAGTTTATCTTAATGATGTTTCATGGATGATAGAATATGTATAATGATTATATAATGTTGAACCTCATTGGACATGAAGTTTCATGTGATTTGACTATTATATATTGATAAGGTACACATAATGTGTATGTTGAGTAAATATAGGTACACAACTATTTCTCTAATTGATATGTAGGTCTAAGTTATTCCTCATGGATGGTTAATCAAAGATGTCACTATAGGCTTATGTATTTGGTAGTCACTATAGATCACAAAAATTGTTAGCATAGGAATATGAAAAGATAAAGCATGAAAAGCAATAAAAATCATATTCAAACTATCCTAATCACTCAATGAAGCTTTTAAGATAATTTTGTATAAAAATAACATGAAAGCGTAAATAATAAATCATGCAAACTCAATATCACGCTCCATGGTTCTTCTTTCTCCTTCAATTTAATATTTCTCTTGATATGAAAATTGCACTAATACGTTTGAAAAGAAAGCATGAAAAAAATTATAGTAATGAGGATACTCGAATTGCGGTTACCCAAAAAAGGAAGAAGAAAGCGCATTAAATAGAAAACTGACTTGAAAATTGGACAGACACAACGAAGAGATGAATAGACAAGAAGGAAAAGGAGATCCAATGGTCAATAATAAATGCCAAATAATAAAAGCAATCTACCAATTTCCCTCCAAAATCCCAAAACACATTTAAATAAAATCATATTTAAATGTGAAAATAAAAAGAGAAATAAAAAGCTATTTGCATATTAAAATTTTTAAATGTAAACTAAAAGACAAAAACCATAAATTAATGTCTAAGGGAACATAGGCACATAGGGATAATTAATTAACTTGTTAATTCCTTACGAACCAACATTAGGACATTAATTAAATAATTATCCAAATTATTTAATTAAACATAAGCTAGAATGAAAAAATACAACAAGACGACTGAAATAAATGAAAAGATAAAAGATATATCAGAATAATTCAAAAATGTGATTTTTAGGTGTCTATATTTTGCCCCTCTTTGACATTGTGATTCTGAGCATTGTTTCAAAGAAAAATTGAAAACTCACATTAAAAAGTTGCCCCGAAAAACTAAAGGGTGGAGGTGGGATTCCCCCTCAAAAAATTGGGCAAAAAATTAAAAGAAAAGGCCAATTTGTCAAAATGGTGCCAAGAACACAAGATTAGAAGAAAAAAAGACTGATTGAACTGAAACAACACTAACCAAGGAAGAACACAGTCCAAGACAAAAGAGAAACAAAACCAACGTGAAAGGACACAACAAAAAAGGAAAACAAAGAAAAATCAATCCTCGCTTTTCTTTATTAGTGCACTATTTTTATTTTTGATATAGCAAATTGGATGCATCACATCATGACATATATGAAGTCAGAGCGATCTCCTAATCCTTTTTGCATGAAATAGACATAACGCAAACAAGGAATGCCTTTTTTCAATTCATTTTGAAGCATTTGTATATCAAAGGTTGAGGTATGTGTGACAATCATCAAGTGAACGTTCCAACATAGACACTCAAGAGATACATGCCCCATAATTTCATAAAAACATCCCACAAATAGAAGACAACAAAAAATAAAAGACCATGAACCATCTCAGCCACTCTCACCACTTAGTGGTATTTTTGAGTAGCATAGGAACATGGAAAAAGATAAAATAAATGACATATAAGACAAAGCAAAGTAAATGACCATGAATCCAGCCCACTGTCATCACTCACTGATATCCTTGAGTAGTATAGGAACATGGTGTCAAAATGAAATCAATAAAATATAAGACTTATTAAACTGAGCAAGCAATTAGCCAATCAGATCTAATTGCTGAAGTTGATAGTTTAATAATAATGATGATAAATAATCGATGTGTCTGGTTTCATGAAGAAATAATCTTGTATAAGAGACATGATTGATCATGGTAATGTTTGGTTTTGGGAAGGACACATCCCACATAAGACAAAATGATGATAGGACAAAAATAAAAAGACCGGATAATGATGATTGATTGATGTGACAAGTTTGATCAAACTGGTTGCTCACTCAATTGGATAGGTTTTTCTATTGATACATGATTTGATGAGCATAGGGTTATACATATTTTGATTGTGTCTACCTTGTTGCACAGGACAACTTATCGAAAAATAAATGAAAATGAAAATGAAATGACCTTGGTGCCAGAAATTGACACTTTATTGCTTTGGATTTTCAAAAGTTATTTAAATTTTTTGTATTTTTAATTTTTTTTGTTCTTTTTTAGGACTTTTTACAATTTTGTATTTTTTAATACTTTATTTAATTTCTAAGATTTTTTAAAAATTTCAAGACATTAATACTCGAGCAAGATGCATTCAATTGCCCCCAGTGTCTATCAGGTAGGAACATTATGCATGGACGAATGTACTGATAGAATGAAAATGGATAAAGGATGGTGACATCTTTATAATGGAATTAGGGATGATTTGACTCCCAAGGACTAGCTGACAAGGGGAACATGTTATTTTTGAAAGTTAAGGGATTAGCCATGATAAAATAAGGTAATGACATGATGGATTGAATGAAAAATGATGTACAAAAGTGGACATGCCAAGAGGTTTTTGACAAAATGTTCTACATTTTATGTCCTTATTTTATATCAAGACCAAGAGATGGATTTGGACAAGACAAAGAGAGGACATGGATAGGATAAGAAAGTTAAAAAATGGATACTATAAGAGATATGGATTGAAAGGTTAGATAAGGTCCAATGATAAGGACTAAAAGGAATGCAAATAGGTTTAACAATAAGGACCAAAAGGGATACAAGAAATGTGAAGTGGACAAAATATATGATACTTATAAAGATCCTCAACCTTGTCAAGATCAAATAGGGAAAAGGGGAATATAGATGCAAAGAATGATGATGGATATGATAGACAAAGGATAATGGAGGAAGTGATAGAAGCTCAAAGATGGAAAAGAAAATATGGATGAAAAGAAGGATGATGGATATAAGGGATAAAGGATATTGCATATGAGGGACAAAGGAAATGATAGGTAGGGTAACATAGATGAAACATGCATGTACCCAAGTATGATATAATGTGAGGTATGATATGATAGGATAACATGGATGAAACATGCACCCAAGTATGGAACACAAGGTGTTCAGAGAATACCCATGATGCTTTTTAACTAGGTTTTCATCATGGTACCTTCCCAAAGCACCTCTTTGTTAGGTTTTCACTAGTGGATGAATTCATTTTTTTGACATTTTGAACTTTTTGGAAATAGTGGATGCATACTCTTGAATAATATGCAATAATAGACCATGTATATGAAGGTACGCTCAAAGATGTATGTAGGGTAATGAAATGGATGATTAAATGGAACATGATATGGATTTATGGAAAATATTGGATAGGATGGATGAAAGGATGGAAAGTAGGTGTTGGATGATGGTGGGGGTTTAAAAAGACTTGATTTTGAGTGGATGGGAATTTGGAAAAGAACAACATTGGAAAATGTAGTGCCTCTCCCATTTTCTTTCCACATGAAATCCTTATGTATTTAGCTTTGGTGTTATTTTGTTGTTGTCAATCAGGATTGCACCTATAGCTGGATGCAGAATCTAGCTATCCTGTTGAAACATGGAAATGTTCTCCTTAGTGGAAGAGAGAACGAGTCTCCAGATTCTAGGCCGGTTCCTATTGAATTTGGAAATATCACCTAAAACTAAATGTGTGTATGGGGAAAATAGATAGAAGGATGATCTAAATAACTAGGAAAAATCTAAAGGAGGTGATACACGAAACAATTTTTTGTAACTTTGAATGAATCAACATGAATCACAAAGAATACTAATGGCTCTGAATGCTCAAACAACCTGAAACTACAACAATGATTCTATGCAAGGATCTGGAATCCTTAGCACTGAAAGGGAAACTAGGTTTCACCAATTTTCAGCAAAGAACTAGGATTCACAAGCAAAGACCTGTAATAACAAGTATCAATATTTGAATATGCAGGAAGGGATATAACTTAAAAGAAGGATAACACAACTTAAAAGCAAGAAAATCCACAATATTGCACTTCAAACCAATGAGAAGGAAACGTTGTATCAATATATCAATGCTGTCAATACTCTGCTACAAAATGCCCTTACAATACATTCACAAGTCTGCAATGTGCAAGAACATGTGAAGAAAAGAAGGTCCAGAATAATGAGGTCAAAGTACAAGATATAGCCCATAGATCTCAATGGGTCAAATGCATGAAAAAACTCCTCAAAAAGAGGCCTCAAACTATAAGAAACTGAAGTATAACTGCTGAAAGAGCCCCTCCAAGCCAAGTGTCAGTAAAAACCAACTCAAACTGATCCTCCAACTGCAAAAAACTCTCACAAACATGCATAATGAGTGGGGGTCAGATGTGAAGGAAAAGCCTGTCAAAATATGAGTATAACTACTAGAAACTGATAGCAAATTGCTCCCAAGAGACCCTCAACTGATACTGTCTGATGCTAAACTCCAAAAAGGAACTCAAAGATGATGGAACTGTCCCTAAACTACCTCCAGAACTGAACATAACTAGGAGACTATCTCAAAATAAGTCAACCTAGGTTATACATTTATTTATTTCATATATTCTGCAAAAATCTTATATATATATTAATCAAAATTATAATCAATCTATTTAATATCTAATAAATAACAAACTTATATATAAATATATAAATAGAATAAAATTCTATTTAATATATCTAGTTATAAATTAAAGTTTGTTCTTTATTAAACATTAAATATATTGAAGCACTGATTATACTTGGAGCAACAGAAGAGCGGGTGAGGAGTTGATACAAGTTAGGTTGGATAGGGCTCTTGTGTCCAATGGATGGTTTAATCATTACTATTGTTCTTTATCGGCTCATATAAGGGT
>MU227861.1:1924562-1936955 GCA_018584345.1 Thuja plicata | reverse complement strand
GGATTGGGGAAAAACCTGTGGCAGAGTGTCTGAAGGAAATGAAAGAAGTTGTTGGCAACTCAGAAGCTCAGGCTGAGTATGCCAACAAGGTGGAAACCATGGAGAAACAAATCAAACATATTAAAGATAGAATGGAAAAGGACAACAAGGAGGAAGAAATAAAGAGTTTGCAAAAAAAAGTTAAAAGACTGGAGGCATCTGTTAAAAAAATAGGGGAACAATGTCTCATAAGCCTAAAAGCTTACTGTGGTCATGCGCAAATTCTTATGGATAAACTGGAAAGGATCAACAAGGATAAAGATAGCAGTATAGTGGAGAATACGGGACTGGGATCACATACCAGAGCCAGCGCCAAGAAAAAGAGTCCTAAGGAGGAAAAAGAAACAGAGGAGCTGAAAAATTTGCTCAACAACATGCAAATCATGGTCCTCGAAGCTGAGGAGTTGGTAAAAGAGATGTAGCTGTTCTTTTAGCTATCTTGGTTGGGTTTTTTGCTGTCCCTGCTGTCTTCTGTTGTTTCTTTGGGACTTTTCCTATTCGGTTCATTGTTTCTCTATTCCTTCCTTTTATGGTGCTTAGGCATAGCTGTTTCTGTTTTATACTGTTTATCTTTAAACTCTAGGTTGTAGGTCCTTGTAAAACCTGCTGAACTCTTTGGTTTTTTGTAAAGGTTTCGGGTCCTTGTAAAACCTGTTTTTACTTAATCAGAACATTAAATATATTGAATATAATATCAAATCCAATTTTAATAATATAAATTATAATATAGTTTCTATTTAAGTTAAATAGATAAAGAATTTATCTATTTAATTTAAATAGAAACTGAGATTATAATTTATATTATTAAAATTAATTTAGAAAGGAATAATATATATAAGATTAGCACCTAATATATTAATAAAATAAATAAAAATAAACACTAGAGAAACCTATGCATTATAACTTGAAAGTTTTCCATGGTCAACATGACCTTTCAGAACAAATAGCTTCGAAATGCAAAGCCATGTGACTGGCTATCGTGGCATGCTAAGAAGCTTCCGTGCACTGCAGTCTTAAGTTCGGGCATTGCAGACTCCAAAAGTTTATACAAAATTTGAAAAGGATTTTTATTCATTTTGATTGCATCTTCATTTGGCTTTATCACATCTTATGGAAGAGAAAATGCTAGGGTTATGTTGCCACCATTTGCAAGAATTTCTGGTTCTTATTGAGCTTTTGGAGTTCTTCCAAGAACTCGGGTCTGTTGCTGGTTACTGGGGCATGTGATGTTGTTTCTTCTTCTTTGGTGTGGCTGAGAAAAAACCAACTCTGCCATTTTCATATCTTCTGTTGGCATCTTCATATTCTTAGGTTACGCTTCAAACTCTCCATGGTTTTGAGCTATAACTTTGTAATGAAGTGGTGCTATTCGGTTCTCTTTTGTGAGAAATCGGCCTGCATATTGAAAGGCTGTGACTGTTCTTTGAATGGAAGAAAACTTGGCTTGACTGCTTAATGAACTCATACACATGCTGAAAATGATGAAGCATCTGTAGATAAGTATTTTCCTACTAAAAATTCTCTCATATTTGATGATTTTGTTGACCCAAATTTATGGCTATAACGTTTAATGTTTATTATCAGCTTACCATTATTAAAGGTTTTTTATAAACTGGGTATTTGATTTTCTTTATTTATCTATGTCTTATCTTTGCCATACCCGAATACCCACTGTCTGAAAGCAAAGACCCAGACCATTAATGCACTATAATAAAACTATTATTACATGCATACTGCCTGCTCGAACTCCATAATGTTGATGAATTTTGGTTAGCAAACTTTTCGCAGCATTGCCTGTTAAAGTTGAGAAGTGAACTTAAATTTTCTTGTAAATTCAGCCTCCACTTCTTTCATATATTCATTCACTTTAATATCATTGAGCCATGTTTTCGATATTGCATAAAGATGCATTTCTTTCATTGTTGAAGATGACTTTTCTTTTCTGCAAATTATTTCATTTTACTTCTGCCGTTGAGACTAAGAGCTCGAAACCTTGATAATTGCAGCTATTTGGTAATAATGTAGAATAAAAATCCATTGTTGACTCCTCCATTATGCTTATTTAACCACTCTCTTTGCTGGTATTTTGAATTAATTTTTCACTTTGAACATACATGCGTTTGAACTAAAACTTGTTGTCCATCTGCATATAAAAAAAATGAACTGTAAGTCTTTCACTTGCCTCTACTGCATACTAATGTCATGCTGCTGATATGTTATCCTGAAATAAATCCTTGAGGAAGAATATATTATTGGTGCTGCTGAATACTTTGTTCTTTCTGAAATTAGGACAAAACATTGCATTGTGAATTTGATGTCACTCCTTGGCTCCCTTATGACAGTTTGTACCATCTTAATGCATCTTTCGAATAAACTTCAAAGATGCTCCTTTGCAAATAAATCAACTTGCTGTTATAAGGAATGTTTAAAAAATTCTGAATGACCCCTTTTGGGACAACCATACATGCATATTCAGAAATCTGCCCATTATTTTCATGATGAACTTTAATCTCTTTTCCATCTACAGGTATCTCTTTGACTGTGCATATTTGCTTGTGAGCTTTTCTCTCTTTGAATAAATGATTGATTTTTCTTTCGCAAAAGTCCTCTTTATGAAGGAACACAGCTGTTGAATATGGACTCTGCTCTTGCCAGCACAGGCATAAATTGTGTCATTTTAACACTCTTGATAATGAGAATCATAATTAGTGATTGCCTGCCATTTGATATTTTGTTGTAGTAAACCCATGAATTAGATATAACAAGATTTATAACACAAAACTTCCATTTTCAGTAATCCAATCTGTTTATGGGGTTCGAGCACGGGCTTGTGACACCCTCAAATAGATTCATGTGTTCTTGTACTTGATCTTTAAACATCTTTTCAGCAAATGAACAATATCTGAATATGATACATGATTTTATAAGCTTGCTGTTTACTTTATGAAAACTGAAAATTAATCCATCATGACATGAATATTTTCTTGAATGTAACACATCCAATACTCTGTTAAATAACTTCCTATAGTAGAATTTGATAAATACCTTATGTAGCAATTTGACTATTGCAGTAGTATAATCATTTGTAACAATCCTAGAAAACCTTTTGAAATGAAAAGAGAAACCTCTTGTAGCACTGAATGGTTGATTTAGAGGCTGAAAGGTTTCATGATAGAATGTCATGTCCCTTCAATAGCCGGTCTTCTACAACATCATTAATTCAGTCGGAAGCTCCCATACTTATAATATGTATGCCCCCCTCTACAACCTCCTTAATTAGTCTTCAAATCTGCTCCATAGCTTCAGTCGAAAAGTTTCATGCGTGAAACATATGCATGTCCTTTCAAAAACCTACTTAGTCTTTGTACCTATCTACACATGAAGCAAACAATGTTAGGAAATAAAGTGTTTTCTTTGATATGATCATTCCTTCCAGTAGTTCCATTTATGCATGTTGATTTACATTTCTACAAATGCAATCAAGTAGACAACTAGATAGCTTAATCCTTCTCCATTGCTCAGTTCGTATGAATTGACCCAATTTATCACTCTTCCTTTGCATGATGACTTGGAGTACTTTGGGATGTGGGACCAAAGATGCAGCAGTGTTCAAATCTCCACGAAACACCAGGCAATGGGGGGGCCTAACCTATCTTCTTTTCTCCTTTTTTACATTTACAGAAATGTGAATTGCTCTTTAGTTCTTGCATTTGATTTTTGCATTCAATTTAAGAAAATGAAATGCATGCCTGCATTAACCTACTACCACGGGATGTGTGGCTTCATATGAACGCACTTTTATTGTATGTCATTTGAAAATTACTCTTTATTCATGTTTTTAAGAGAAACCACTGCTTGTGTGGTTAATTTAAAGCTGTACTTTCATGTCTGAAATGCAAGCATATCTTTCATTATCTGTTACGCTCAAAAATCTGCATAGTGCTTTGTTAAAAAATCTGAAATAAGGGTACCTTTATGATTTTATTTTTTTTAATTGTAATGTTGAACATGTACCTTCTTTCTCTGAATCCTTTACCAACTGCAATTTTTTTTAAAAAAAATAGCAACTCTAAAATTCAAACTTAAACATAAAACACTTGTCAGTTTATCAATTTAGTGTGAACTAAAATGATAACAGTTGTGTTAGTGCCTTGGTGCAGATGGATGATATCTCTTATGATGCCTTTTTTTGGCTCTAGTTTCTTTTGTGTTTCTATATGAGATTGGTTGAGATTACCTCATGCTTTGCTGAATATATGCTTGCATAGTATGATCATGTTGGACCCGTGAGAGGTTAGCGCCTTTGTGGTGATTTCATTTATGTTTTTGCATCAACAAGTTACTATGTTCTTATGCCTGGTTGTGAGAACCATTGAGTTGTGGCTTGTTGTATACTTGTTTCAGGGTGCTAGACCTTCTGGGATTATTGTGTGAGTTATGTTGACTCATTGTGTTCTTGGTAATTTGGTCCTGAGCTTGATTATTTTATGTGATTTGGTGACTATTCTCATGTTATGATTGTATTCTAGCATTGTGAGATGCACCTAGTTCAATTAATTCTTGTGTTCATTCCAAGATTACTACTAAGGCTATGATGGTATCTGTTTTATATGATTTATGAGACATTGCAAATTATATGGCTTATGATGTGATTTGATGGTTTCACTGATGCATGTGACAGTGGCTATCAGGTTATGATTGTTAATCATGTTTAGTTGTTATCTAGTTTGGGGATCATTATATATGTTATCATGATGTTTTTAATTAGGGTAAAAATAGGTTTTGAAAGGTACCTGAAACCTTTTACAAAAGGAGATTAAAGATAATCAATGAAAACCCTTACAAACATGATATGCCTGCTACGAGAACAAGAGCAGGACCAAAACAAACAACCCAAAACCCGAGGAAGAAGAAAACCAGACAAAAAAAGAACAGTTACCAGCAAAACTACCAGCAAAAAACCAGTAGACCTTCCAGCGCAGCTCCCTGCTTAATGCATTTTTTCATAGGCTTCCTCAGCCTCTTTCTGCATGTTTTCCATCAAGTCAATAGACTCCTTCAGCTTTAGCATCTCATTAGGGATCTCTGGAACTTTTCTTTTAACACCTCTACGAGTTCTAGAGCTCGGGCCCCCACTCTCAATATCACCTTCCACTGTGAAAGTAGTTCTTTCTAGCAGACTCATTTCCAGGTAGGCATATAAAGCTTTGAGATTCTGGACAGAAACTTTCAACCCTTCATTACTATGTTTCAGAATGATATTTATCATGTGTCCATTGTTACTGATCTGGGCTTTCATCTCATTGAACTTATCTTCCATAATTTCATTAACCTTAATAGTAAGGTCATCATCTTTATTTTTGTTATTTACCTTAATCTTCACCTCCTCCATTTCAGCCATTCTAGAGTTGAGAGGATCCATAGCTTCTTGCATGTTCTTGAGGTGCAGTTTCATCACATTCATTTCCTCCCCAATCCACTTCTCCATGTTAGCCCCATAGTCCTCTGTACATTTTGGGATTCTCTCGTCGGCCTTGAAACCCACCATTTTGTAGTCCGAGTCAAGTTTTTGTTTTTTCTTCTTCTTACCTTCTTTCCTCAGGCTTCTATTCTCCTCCATTTCTGTTTCTTTATTCTCCTCCTCCTCTTTTTCTTTTTCATCCTTTCCTTCTTCGTTCTCCCTATTTTCATCTTCCTCATTCTTCTTGAGGTTGTCCGCTTCCTTCTCCCTGTTCTCATCTTCCTCATTCAGATTAATTTCTTCCGGTACTATGTTATCATCCTCATTATTGGAGTCCTCATCGTCTTTGGCCTGGTTCATCTTGGGGTTTCCTGAATCAGCCTCATTTATCTCAAGCTCTTCCATTTTTTCCTCATCTTGGGTTTTATCCTCTTCAATGCTCTGGGTATTAGGGCTGACCTCCATCTCTTCCTTAATGATCTCTTTTTTCTTGATCTTTCTGTTAACCCTCTTCTTAGTTTTCACTTTCTTGATTTCCTGGTTCAACTTTCTAAAATTACCTTTGACCCTTTGAGGGATAGGGTCCGAGACTTGATTTTTAACATAATCAGAAATAAGCAGAATAAAACCTTCATGTAGAACTGGGTTCGAAGCTTTTTTCTTGTGTTGAATAATACTATTATTTAGAGAGCTGAGCAAATAATAGGGGAAAGAGACAAACTTCTGGTGCCTAAAATGACTTGCAAGGATGAAATGGAGATTATAGATTTTTGAATACTTACCATCCAGAGTAAAGTATTCGATCATCACTGTGAGGATGTTAGCCCAGTGGATTTTAATCCTTTTTATGTCTACATAATCTCCCCTGCTTTTGGTCAGAAGGGCTTGCTCTTCTTCATTTTTTGGGAAGATTTTGAAGCCTTGAGTGCCCATCCTCTGATCGTCTCTATAAAACTTCATTCCTTCAGCAGGAATGCCTATTATTTCAGAGATGAGGTTCAAGGTAAGCGGGATAGATTTACCCCATAGATTCACCCTCCCATTCTTCCATCCGTCTGTAAATTTCTTTGTGATTTCCTTATCCACACTGTGCAGGCGTTCCATGAAGTTCGTAACTCCTTCATTTCTGAGTCTTCTCCAAACCTTCTTCTTTTTCTTCCATTTCAAGCAATCCATCGGCTCCTCCCTCTTCAAACCCCCCCATTATAGTAAAATTTTTAACTAACATGCTACAATTTAACAGAGAGTAGAGCTTAAGCTTTCTCTGGTTATGCTTGCTATTTGTGACCCACAATCCATGTGAGTAGGCAGTTTCATTCAAACCCACAAGCCTCGGCTGACAGTAAATGACATAATTAAAATTAGCTATCATAATCATTATTAATACTTATTTGCGGTAAGCCTTCATTTTATATGTTATCATGATGTTATCTATGATTTATAGTGGTATTATGTTTTATCATGTTGATGCATATGTATTTGGAGTTTTCCCTATTTTATGCTCGTATTGTCGTAAAATGATTATTTAATGTTTTAAATGCAATGTTTAATTATGTCATACATTGAGGATTAAATATGGAATGACCAGTGTTGTAATATTCTAATACATATGAATGCTTATGCAACTAGAGTGTCCTCTTCCATTAAACACACTTTGATTCTTATATGCATGTGCTTCGACTATGTATACTATGTGCATGTTTTAGTGAATAGATACCAAACATCGTCTCCGCTTGAGATGTAAGTTTGAGCACGTCTTTACCCCTGATGATGGTTATAGGAAACAATCACATTGGCCATTTTTCATACTGAGCCAATATCGTTCCTAGACAAAATGATTTACCCGATTTGCATTATTACCTTCCAACCGCCATATAGGTAGGATCCTGGATTTCATTGCATATTATTTAGACCAATGAATGTATGTGCATTTTAGGTATTTTGTAATAGTCTAAGTTATATTATATTTTAATATATGCTAATTGATATTATTTAAATGTTTATTAATTAATCATCGGTAAATTGTGCCTTGGGCGTAGTCTTTTATCAGAGTTGATTTAATTTATCCTCTAGGATTTTGGGAATTTCAATTGGGCTTTAAGTGATTTATTTTATTTGATTTATTAATTGGGGGAAATGCTTTTTGAAAAATATCTTTTTATTTTTGAAAGTAAATTTTTTATTCACTTTTGATTTTGTGAAGTTTTGTGAATTTGCTCCACCCTCTTATGGAGAAACTCGATTTCTTTTTGTTGGAGAGACTCGAGCATTTGAATTTTTTGGGCATTGGCTCATTGGAATCATGACGGAATTGCTACAGTCTATCAAGAGTTTCATGAATGTGTGTCAAACATTCTCTTTTATTTCCTCATTTCAAGTTTTTTTCCAGTTTATGAGGTAATGCCTCTTATTTAAAATTAATTTCTTTGTTTTATCAGTTCTTTTTTGTTTGTAATGATATAGTGGGATGTTTAATTATGTTTTCCCCGTGTCTCTAGATGCATTTGATGCTTGATTGGGCTTGTGTGTATTTGGGATTTTGGAAATTTAAAATTATCATTGTTAGGATGTCTGTTTTCTCCCATAATGTCATAATTGAAATGATAATACATTTGGGTTATTGGGACTATGAGAACCAATGGGTTTTAATTTCATCACAAGATTTTGACTTTTATTTTTTGCCATTTTGGGTGCGCCTCATTTTGTGTGATCTCCAAATTTATCTGTTGTCATATTTGTTATGTTTTAAATGATTGAATTGGTAGTATCCCGTGATTGTGTGATCAAAATGAATAGAGGACATTTTGAGCTATAGTTATCATGATCCAAAGTCACCATTCTATTACAAACTTGATGATTTTCACACCTTATCGATTATTGTCAGAATTTGGCATTTTTTTGCACTTCGGGCCTTGTGAGCCATCCTTGTGTTCTATTGAGATGTTTGATTTATTCCATTGGTGTAATACCCACTCATATTTTTGCAGTTGGTTTATGATGTCGTACTCTTTTAGGCAGTGGTTTCAGTTGATTGGCTGAATTCTTTTAGGCTACTTTTCTGAGAGCTGTTATTCTTTCAGTTGATGGTGATTATTATGTTATGGTTTATCATATGCATAGATAGATGTGATGATTTTATTATAGTGATTGTTACATGTTGATTTCAAATTATGATATACTTACCCCATACTTGCATGTGTATGGTTGTTTTATATGTTGATGTACTTGCTGATGTGTTGTTGTGGTAAAGGACAGAGGCGTAGTTACTTGCTTTGCGAGATCCACACATCCGACCGATCCCTATCATTGTTTGTGATATTATGTTGTATGTACATAAATATTCATAAATATTCATCTCAATGGTAAAGAGGGGAGGTAACATACAGATCCGAAGACCTAACCTAAGTCTAATCGTCCTAATGTTGGATAAGTTTCAGTATGACTACCCTATCCAGATTCATCTAGTTGAGAGGAATTTGAATACCCCTTTCCCCTGAGTCTGATTATTTTGCTTGTATATGCTTTCAGGTGATTTATTGGATTTTGGGTGATTTTCTATGTTTAATGATTTAATGGATTATAGTTGAATTAATTATTTAATTATATCCTATGTTTATATGAAATAATTAATTAAATTGAAATATTTGAATATTTTGATTTAATTGAAAACTATAGTAAATGTGCTTATATGATTAATTAAATAATTAAATATTTGGTTGCATGTAATATTGTGACATAAATATTTAATCTATTTAATTTAATATTTTATTAATTACATGTGCATGAATGTGTTGAAAAAGTATTTTCAAATTTAAATATCTCAACTTGATATTAGGAGTCAAAGTTGAGTTGTGGCAATAAAGGATATTTTATTTATTTAATTTGGATTTACTTTCAATTTTAAGTTGAGTTATTTTAGGGATTGAATGAAGAGTTGTCATGAGGGTTTGCACAATTAGGGGAAGTTGATTCCCCCTACCCATGTGGGAGGGTGGCGGTGGTCCCCTCTACCCATAGTCCTTTATAAGGACTGCGCAGCATGCGCAGGGTGAAGGAACCCGCGTGGCCCTCCCCCCCCCCACTTGTCATTTATTATATGTTTTGTTTAAAACAAAACTTGTTTAAAGTATATTTTAAATTTTAATTTAATTTTTTTTTTTATAAATAAAATTTTTGTTTTATGTTATAATTATTAACTTAGTTTTTTTTTTATTGTAATTATATTTAATATGAAGTTGTCAGTTAATTTAGTTATTAATTGTTTTAATATATAACTTAATTAACAAATTTTATTTATAGTTTTTTTTTTTAAATTTAATATATTAATTATTAATTATATTCTAATGTATTAATTATTAATTTAAATTGATGTCTTGTGGTATTATTAATTTTAAATTAATATATTGATTATTAGTTATAATTAATTTATTAATATATTTTATTAATTACCTTAGTAAATATGTAATTGTTTAAATAAGCTGTACAAGTATGATTTTAATTATGTAATTATGAGGTAACTCGAGACTTTAGAATTGGATAGATTAATTTGATTTAATTAATGGTTACCTTGATTAGATTATTTAATTACTAGAGGTAGTCTTTAAATGGATTTAATGCAAGTGACCTTAATTATTTTAGATTAAGTTATTGATTAAATGGAGTTTATGTTTGAGTTGACTGTGAATGATTATATGCTTATATGGTTCATTTCTCAGTTCTTAAGGATGTTATTATTCTATGCATCATTATGGATCTCTTGTGCTTAAATGTGTTATTATGGGGGCATTAGATGACCTAGGATGTATACAGAGGCCGGGGGGAGTGTTTAGCTTTTCAGTTACTATATGGCGTGTGTGTTATCTGTTATTACCCTAAACTAACCATGATGACCCTTACGATTCTGTTATCTGATTGTGTACCTGTATGTGCCCGTTCTTGTTGTATGGGATACTGGATTTGGAGTATACTTGTGGGTTGCGACCTATGCTAGATCTATTAGGATCTTTGAGCCTAGGGTACATTACCTAGATGTGTAGTAGGAGGTGGCTTGCAATAAGTTTCGTGTCCGTAAGTGACTACTGGATTGCTTATTGTAGAGTTTTCTTAATAAGTGATAACTAAAGACATATTGAGAGATATTAAAAAATAAATTAATAAGATGTGATTTTTCTCACCCATGCTTGAGTGCTAGTAAAGACTGAGATGGAGGATGAGATACTGCTTGCCCCCTTACGAGGTGTGGGTTCTGGCATAGTTAGTGGCCTTGTCAGTTTGAGAGGTCATTGGCTCTGTGTATGGTCACTGAGGTGCCAGAATCCATTGGGATTGCTAGGAATTAACTTAAGGGTTAGACGTACATGATGACACCTTCCTTTACACAGTCTAGATTTCCTACATGTGTTAGTTGTCTCTAGATTAACGAGTCTTACCTTTCATGATGATTAGAACACCAGGATTAGAGAGCTATCAAGAGCCCTTTCTTAGTGGTTATTCCTTATTGGTTTTGGATATCCAATTGGGATCTGTTGTTTGTAGGAGATTTGATTCTGAACAATTGATTGATTGTATGTTTTTCATTGATGACAACATATAATACACAACAACACTTCTATATGTACTTATCCATATGATGAAATGAAGACTTGTGTGGATAGATACATGTTTTTGACATGTTTATTATGCTATGTTCATACACGTAGACCTAGATATGATGTTTCAGTAAAGATATGTAATTATGTTATTAACAGTTACAGTTCTGGAGGAATAATGGTTTAAGGCCGACGTATGTAACATGTTTATTGAGTTGAGCCTATCTTCAAGATATGCATGTGTATATTCATGATGAGTTATGAGTTTTTGATATTAATCTAAAGGTGCCAAATGTATTTCAAGAAGATTGCAAAGTTATGGTTAAATTGGTGAAGCCGACTTAGTGAAGCAACGCGTCTCTTTAGTTTGTACTTGCGCAGTTGTAATTATGCTTGTGCACTTAGTAGAGCTATCAAGGATGTTATGAAGAGTCATCTAACAGGTCCCATGATCTCATACTTGGAGTATGTACTTATATAAGGTCATTTATGATAAGAAGAGTTGCGAAAGCCAGAGATAAGAAAAGCAGAGCAGAGTGTTAAAACAACAGAGCTATATTTATCATATGTTGATAATATAGATATTGAAGTTGAAGCTTTCAAAATAAAGATAAGATTGTTGTAGTTCATTACAAGAGGTTAAAGCATCAGCACACAAAATGGAATTGATCAGACAAGCAGTGTCACAAATAGCAGTTCACCTTGTTGATACAGTGTGTATCAAATATCCAGAAGGTTGTAGCCTTCACGACTTGGATAGTGAGTCCTTGGATAGTGAGTCCACCACCCCTAATAGGGTTATTGTGAAAGACTCCTAACATGGTTAGACCCTTAACTAGGTCACTATACTAATGCAATGTAAAGACAACTCCTAACAGGGTTGAAAGATCTTCTAACAGGGATTACTACAAACAATATAGTTCTTTGTGGGTACTAATTCCCACTGGGGTTTTTACCATTTGGTTTCTCCATAACCAAATTGATGTGTTGTGTAATGTGTTATCTGAATGAGAATTTACTTTGTATCAATCTGGATTAATAAGTATAAGGTAAAGATTTAAAGTTGCTGATAACTGATTCACCCCCCCTCTCAGTTATCCCTGAAGTATTCTAACAATTTGTATCAGAGCCAAGTGCCTTGGAGAGAAAGCCTAATAGCTTAAGATAGATTAGATGGAATACTTTAGAAAAGAGAGCCCTAAGTTTGATGGAGAGAACTATCTGGATTGGAAGAACAAAATGATAACACATCTACAATGTGTTGGCTTTGAGATCTTTGAGATTGCTACACAAGAAGTTGATATT
>MU227861.1:1889395-1921953 GCA_018584345.1 Thuja plicata | reverse complement strand
GAATTGGTTCCTAGACCAAGTGATAAAAATGTGATTGGAACAAAGTGGATTTTTAGAAACAAAATGAATGAAGAAGGTACAGTAATAAGAAACAAAGAAAGATTAGTATGTAAAGGATATGCGCAGAAAGAAGGAATAGACTACACTGATACATTTGCCCCTATGAGCAGACTGGAAGCCATAAAATTATTTTTAGTATATGCAATAGTAAAAGACTTTAAAGTTTATCAAATGGATGTCAAATCAGCCTTTTTGAATGGTGACTTAAAAGAAGAAGTCTACATAGAACAGCCAGAAGGATTTAACCTTTGAGATAGACCAGACATGGTATGTAGACTAAAGAAAGCACTTTATGGACTTAAACAGGCCCCAAGAGCATGGTATGAGAGATTAGATGGTTATCTCACCAAGATTGGATCCAAGAAAGGAGTAGCAGATTGCAACTTGTTCACAAGAGAAACACTTGATGGATTACTATTAGTTGCCATATTTTTTGATGACATTATCTTTGGAGGTAATGATAAGCTCAGTAAAGCATTTGCAAAAGAAATGCAGAATGAATTCGGAATGAGTATGATTGGTCCTATAAAATACTTTTTGGGACTTAATGTAAAATAGATAGATAAAGGAATATTCATTAATCAGTCAAAATATGTGAAGGAAATATTGAAAAATTTCAAGATGGAGGATTGCAAGCCAGTATGCACTCCTATGATCACATGAAATAAACTTTCAAAAGATGATGACTCCACAACAGCTGATAAAACATTGTACAAATCTATGATTGGAAAGCTTATTTATCTAACTCAATCAAGACCTGACATATCTAATGTAGTTGGCATTGTTGGAAGATTTGCAGCTAAACCCAAGAATAATCACCTAATGGCAATCAAGAGGATATTCAGATATCTTAAGGGAACTATAGAATATGGTTTATGGTATCCTAAATCAGAGAATACACAACTTCATGTGTATACTGATGCAGATTGGGCAAGTTGTATTGATGACAGGAAGAGAACTTCAGGAGGAGAAGTATTTCTTGGAGAAAGGCTGGTATCTTGGACAAGCAAGAAGCCAAATTGTATTTCTCAGTCAACGGCAGAGGCAGAATATGTTGTAGCAGTATTGAATTGTACAATAATTGTTTGGATCAAGAAGATGGTTAAAGACTTTAGTATTCAGATTGACTATCCTATTGTTATTCATTGTGATAACACCAGTACTATTAACATGTCTAAGAACCCTGTGATGCACACAAAGACAAAACACATAGAGATCAAGTACCATTTTGTGAGAGAAAAATTTGTAGACAAGGAAGTGACATTGGAATATGTAAGCACAAAAGATTAGTTAGCTGACATTTTCACGAAGCCTTTAGCAAAGGATACTTTTGAGTATCTAAGGGAGAAGTTGGGAGTCATTCCCTCTCCTAAATCTGATTAAAGAAAGTAGCAAGTACATCAGTCCTATGTGACTAATGAATGGTTGACTACTCTACTTTTGGAGTAGTACCTATGCATAATGGTTTATGATGCCCTTTGCCATTGATGTCAATGGGGGAGTACGTACTAAAAACAAGGAACACAAACAAAGAGCTAAACAAGGAACACATACAAGGAGCTTATACTCTGGGGGAGTATACATATAAAAAATAGTCTATGTAACTGTAGCAGTGTAGATGAATCTTTGATGAGGATATTGAGAATATTGTAAAAAGAAAGAAGACACCATGAACAAAAGTTGTTTTTATCATATGTTGCCATCAATGCCAAAGGGGGAGATTATTGGAGATTTGATTCTCAATAGTTGATTGATTGTATGTTTGTCATTGATGACAACATATAATACATAGTAGTACTTCTGTATGTACTTATCCATATGATGAAATGAAGACTTGCATGGATAGATACATGTTTATTATGCTATGTTCATACACGCAGACCCAGAGATGATGTTTTAGTAAAGATATGTAATTCTGTTATTGACGGTTACAGTTCTAGAGGAATAATGGTTTAAGGCCAACATATGTAACATGTTTATTGAGTTGCACCTATCTTCAAGATATGTGTGTGTATATTCATGATGAGTTATGAGTTGTTGATATTAATCTCAAGGTGCCAAACGTATTTCAAGAAGATTGCAAAGTTATGGTTAAATTGGTGAAGCTGACTTAGTGAAGCGACGCATCTATTTAGTTTGTACTTGCATGGTTGTAATTATGCTTGCGTGCTTAGTAGAGCTAACAAGGATGTTATGAAGAGTCGTCTAATAGGTCCCATGATCTCATACTTGGAGTATGTACTTATAGAAGGTCATTTGTGATAAGAAGAGTTGCGAAAGCCAGAGATAAGAAAAGTAGAGTAGAGTGTTAAAGTAGCAGAGATATATTTATTATATGTTGATAATATAGATATTGAAGTTGAAGCTTTCAGAATACAAATAAGATTGTTTTAGTGCTTTACAAGAGGTTAAAGCATCGGCGCACAAAATAGAACTGATCAGACAAGCAGTGTCACAAACAATAGTTCACCTTGTTGATACAGTGTGTATCAAATATCCAGAAGGTTGTAGCCTTCACCACTTGGATAGTGAGTCCACCAACCCTAACAAGGTTATTGTAAAGACTCCTAATAGGGTCAGACCCTTAACTAGGTCACTATACTAATGCAATGTAAAGACAACTCCTAACAGGGTTGAAAGATCTTCTAACAGGGATTACTACGAACAATATAATTCTTTGTGGGTACTAATTCCCACCGGGGTTTTTACCATTTGGTTTCCCCATAACCAAATTGATGTGTTGTGTAATGTGTTATCTGAATGAGCATTTACTTTGTATCAATCTGGATTAATAAGTATAAGCTAAATATTTAAAGTTGCTGATAACTGATTCACCCCCCCCTCTCAGTTATCCCTGAAGTATTCTAACAGAGGATATATCTATCATATGTTGATGATATAGATATTGAAGTAGAATCTTTCCGAGTGAAGATAATATTTTTGTAGTGCTTTACAAGAGGTTAAAGCATCAACACACAAAAGGAACTGATTAGACAAGCAGTGTCACAACAGCAGTTCACCTTGCAGATATAGTGTGTATCAAAGATCCAAAAGGTTTTAGCTTTCACCACTTGAGTAGTGTGCTCTTGGACAATGATTCCTTGGACAGTGAGTCCACCACCCCTAAAAGGGTTATTATAAAAGACTCCTAACAGGGTCCAACCCTTAGCAAGGTCACTATACTTCATGTATTGTAAAGACAACTCCTAATAGGGTTAAGGATCTTCTAACAAGGATCATAAGACACTGGTACATAATATTTGTGGGTACTAATTCCCACTGGGGTTTTCACCTACATTGGGACACTGAGGTGCCAGAATCCATTGGGATTTCTAGGAATTAACTTAAGGGTTAGGTGTACATAATGACACCTTCCTTTACATAGTCTAGATTTCCTATATGTGTTAGTTGCCTCTGGATTAGTGAGTCTTACCTTTCATGATGATTTGTACACCTGGATTAGAGAGCTATCAGGATCCCTTGCTTAGTGGTTATTCCTTATTAGTTTTGGATGTCCAATTGGGATTTATTGTTATCTCCTCAGCATGGTGGGGTGGACCTTTGTGGTTCCACACGGATGGGTGGTAGTGATTCTTTACCCATTGAGATTCAACATCCTTGTACTAGGTGCTTGATGGTTCTTTGCAGATGAGCTCTTTATGTATCTTCATCATTTATTATGTAATTTCATTATTGTAAATATTGTATTAGTGTATCGCATGTGATACATAATCTGGATATTTTATATTATGTAGATTAGAGTGATTACCACATACTTTGCGACATGTGCAGTGGATGTGAGTTTATGGTGGTTTCATGGTTATTCATGAGGATTGTAATTATGGTTATGTAAGTTGTATTTTTTATATCTATTCAAATAGAATCTTTTGTTATATTGTTAGTTGTGTTTTGCTTTAAGTAATTCAATGTCATGGAAACCTTGAGTCATGTAATCTATGTGAGTGTAAGACATGTGTATAAATGGTAATTGCTTCTGCATTAATGTATGTCTCTTTATGTTAAATTTTTTTTAAAAAATTATTCAACACACATAGTATCATGTTCTAGGTTAATCTCTCTTGGGTTCCCTGGTGGAATGTTAAATTTGGTATCAGAGCACTAGTTTCTACACTGGGAACTCTGGGAATTGTATGCCCATTAGGTTGTGTCTAGCTTGAGCTTGAAACTAAAACATAGACATTCAACATTTGTGTTTTCAAATTATTTCTTTATGGTTTATTCATTCTTTAGTTTATGATTCAAGCTATGTGGTGAGATTTGTATTTATCTCTATTTGTTTCAGGAATTATACCCAAGACAAGAGTAGCTAGAGGCCGTGGAAAAGGTAGGTTTGGTGCCTATGTGGGAGGTAGGCAGGCCAGCTCCTCCATGAGTGTTAGGCAGGAGAGTGGTTAGCATCAGGATAGGGATAAGCAGAGGAGAGAGAATTAGGATGAGTCTGGGGGTTTGAATACTAGGAAGATCCTTCAGGCTATCCTAGATCACTTTCCTGAGAGAGCTAGGGTGGAGTAGGATGCATCCCACCACTCTCAGAGAGAGGAGAGGCATAGGGAGAGATCCAGGAGCCCTCGTGGGAGGACAATTTTAGTGGACCCTGCAGTGGTGGTAGCCAACCACATGAGAGACCTGATGAGAGGGAAGGCTATCCCTTTCAATAGAAAGGAATTTGGTTTAGAGGCAGAGACTTGGTTGATAGCTTTGGATAAAGTATTCACGATGCATCCCTTTAGTAGTAATACTAAAGTGAGATACGCCGTGATGCAGTTAACACATTTTGCGGCTATCTGGTGGAAGATTGAGGAACAAAAGCTTGGAATCCATATGGACACTATTACTTGGGAACTCTTTCTTGAGAACTTTAGAGATAGGTTCCTATATGATCAGTGGAGGGAGTAGAGGGCCGATGAGTTTCATAATCTTAGACAACTGACATTGAAAGTAGAGCACTATGAGTGTCTTTTTTATGAGCTCAAGCAGTACACTGGATATAGCCAGGACTCTGCATTAATGGTACAACACTTTATGCAAGGGCTTAGTGCCCGCATCGTAGGTGACGTAAAGCTCTTTGAGCCTACGAACCTACGAGCTACAGTTATTAAAGCCACTCTAGTGGAGGCTAACTTGGCATTAGGCCATGGAGGTCAGACGGGTGCTCCTACATGTGGTGCATCTGGTTCTGGGGTTAGAGGTAATCAGTCTTGAGGGACTGGGAACCTCAAGGAACCCCCTAGTTCCTTTGCGGGTAATCAAAACTTGCAGCAGAAGGTGTCTCCTCCACATAGTCAGAGCGGTGCTACTCACTCTAGGGATTCTCGAGGTGGTTCACGCGCCAGGCGCAATCAGTTTAGTCAGCCTACACAGAGCATGCAACAGAGTATCAATAGAAACGGGTTTTAATAGTCTAGTGTGCCCTCCAATGGGAGAGGAAATTTCAGAGGCACCACATGTTTTACTTGTGTTCAGTTTGGCCACGTTGCGGTGAATTGTCCGCAATGTGCTTCTCAATTTTCTGAACAGAGACTTGTGACTTTTGAACCTACAATTTGGAATGTCAGTAGATCTCATGGAGAATATGTAGCCTTGGATTATCATCCTCCAATGTATCATCCTCCTATGATTGAGTCTGCGGGTAGAGGACCTGCAGCTAGGTTTTAGTTTCTTGTAGCGGGGAATGACCCTCAGAGTTCGAACCAGAGAGCAGGGAAAGGTCCTATGGGATCTACATGCTAAGTCATATGTGACTCATTAGGATGCTTCATGTTTATGGGAGTTATATCCCTATTTTTTTTAGGCTTCCAGGAGTAAGCCTAATCCTAGGGGGTTGGATGTAATACCCACTCATATTTTGATTTTGGTTTATGATGTCAACTCTTTTAGGCAGTGGTTTCAGTTGATTGGCCGAATTATTTTAGGCTACTTTCATGAGAGCTGTTATTCTTTCAGTTGATGGTGATTATTATGTTATGGTTTATCATATGCATAGATAGATGTGATGATTTTATTATAGTGATTGTTACATGTTGATTTTAGATTATGATATACTTACCCCATACTTGCATGTGTATGGTTGTTTTATATGTTGATGTACTTGCTGATGTGTTGTTGTGGTAGAGGACGGAGGTGTAGTTACTTACTTTGTGAGATCCACATGTCTGACCGATCCCTATCATTGTTTGCGATATTATGCTATATGTACATGCGTGTTCCTTTGTTGACAAGTTTGCAGGTACAGGGCATCATCTTCCCTGAATTGGCAGGAGTGAGCGTGCCCATAAATATTAATCTCAATGTTAAAGAGGGGAGGTAACATATAGATCCGAAGCCCTAACCTAAGCCTAATCATCCTAATGTTGGATGAGTTTCAGTATGACTACCCTATCTGGATTCGTCTAGTTGACAGGAATTTGAATACCCCTTTCCCCTGAGTATGTTTGTTTTGCTTGTATATGCTTTCAGGTGATTTATTGGATTTTGGGTGATTTTCTATGTTTAATGATTTAATGGATTATAGTTTAATTAATTATTTAATTATATCCTATGTTTATTTGAAATAATTAATTAAATTGAAATATTTGAATATTTTGATTTAATTAAGTATTTAATTAAAAACTATAGTAAATGTGCTTATATGATTAATTAAATAATTAAATTTTTGGTTGCATGTAATATTGTGACATAAATATTTAATCTATTTAATTTAATATTTTATTAATTACATGTGCATGAATGTGTTGAAAAAGTATTTTCAAAATTAAATATCTCAACTTGATATCAGGAGTCAAAGTTGAGTTGTGGCAATAAAGGATATTTTATTTATTTAATTTGGATTTACTTTCAATTTTAAGTTGATTTATTTTAGGGATTGAATGAAGAGTTGTCATGAGGGTTTGCACAATTAGGGGAAGTCGATTCTCTTTAGGAGAATTCTCCTCTCATTTTCCCTCATAACAGGTTTTTGGATTTGGAGAGCTCTTGGTGATTTGGGGATTTTTGAAAGTTGGAGGATTGTTGTGGTTGCTTGTTGCTTTGGAGTTTTTGGGTGTTTCTTGCTTGTGTGTGTGCTTGGATCTTCATGGTTTCCAGATTTGTGGTTGAATTGTGCTTGAAGGGTTTTAGATTTTCTTCCATCTTCAAAGACACATTCCTCCGTTTCTAGCATTGGAATCAAGGTAGATTTTGTTTGCTATATGTGGTTTCAGTTTTGTAGATATGATGTTTCCAATGTTGAGTGGATGCATGTTCGTTATTTTGGCATTTAAATGGCTTATTATTGTTTATATGTTTTTGGGTGTTTATTAAAACCCTAGATCTATCATTTTCATGTTTTTATATTTCTTAGCATAGTATCGTTATGGTGTCAAAATTTCATGAAAAGATCCCTTCTAGAACTTGTAGAAATTGAAAAATCAACCCTTACTATAGTCCTAACTATAGGGGAAAAATAAATAGTTCCCTTCTTTAGAAATCTCTTGAAAAATTAAATCAAATGAAAAAAATTAGAGTTCTGAAAAAATACAGAGTGAATAAAAATTCACCAGTGGTTAAAAAAAAAATAAAGAAAATGACAAACCCTTTTACTTTTTCCGTATTTCAGAATTTCAAAAAAAATAAATATTAAAAAAAAAGGGAAGCAAGTTCTTTCAAAAGCGCGGTGTTAAAGGTTTTTAAAGAAAAAATTTTAATTTTTCTTTTTAGAGGAAGGGGTGGTGGGACCCCATCCCCACCAACCCCTTTACCTTAGTGCGTTGTTTTATGCACATGTGGGAGGGTGGCGGTGGTCCCCCCTACCCACAGTCCTTTATAAGGACTGCGCAACATGCGTAGGGGGAAGGAACCCACGTGGGCCTCCCCCACTTGTCATTTATTATATGTTTTGTTTAAAACAAAACTTGTTTAAAGTATATTTTAAATTTAAATTTAATTTTTTTTTATAAATAAAACTTTTGTTTTATGTTATAATTATTAACTTAGATTTCTTTTTTTATTATTGTAATTATATTTTATATGAAGTTGTCAGTTAATTTAGTTATTAATTGTGTTTAATATATAACTTAATTAACACATTTTATTTATAGTTTTTTTTTTAATTTAATATATTAATTGTTAATTATATTCTAATGTATTAATTTTCAATTTAAATTGATATGTCTTGTGGTATTATTAATTTTAAATTAATATATTGATTATTATTTATAATTAATTTATTAATACATTTTATTAATTACTTTAGTAAATATGTAATTGTTTAAATAAGTTGTGCAAGTATGATTTTAATTATGTAATTATGAGGTAACTCGAGACTTTAGAATTGGATAGATTAATTTGATTTAATTAATGGTTACCTTGGTTAGATTATTTAATTACTAGAGGTAGTCTTTAAATGTATTTAATGCAAGTAACCTTAATTATTTCAGATTAAGTTATTGATTAAATGGAGTTTATGTTTGAGTTAACTGTGAATGATTATATGCTTATATGGTTCATTTTTCAATTCTTAAGGATGTTATTATTCTATGCATCATTATGGATCTCTTGTGCTTAAATGTGTTATTATGGGGGCATTAGATGACCTAGGATGTATACAGAGGCCGAGGGGAGTGTTTATCTTTTCGGTTACTATATGGCGTGTGTGTTATCTGTTATTACCCTAAACTAACCCTGATGACCCTTACAATTCTGTTATCTGATTGTGTACCTGTATGTGACCATTCCTGTTGTATGGGATATTGGATTTTGAGTATGCTTGTGGGTTGTGACCTATGCTAGATCTATTAGGATCTTTGAGCCTAGGGTAGCTTACCTAGATGTGTAGTAGGAGGTGGCTTGCAATAAGTTCTATATCCGTAAGTGACTACTGGATTGCTTATTGTAGAGTTTTCTTAATAAGTGATAACTAAAGACATATTGAGAGATATTAAAATGAATTAATAAGATGTGATTTTCCTCACCCATGCTTGAGTGCTAGTAAAGACTGAGATGGAGGATGAGATAATGCTTGCCCCCTTACGAGGTGTGGGTTTTGGCATAGTTATTGGCCTTGTCAGTTTGAGAGGTCATTGGCTCTATGTATGGTCACTTAGGTGCCATAATCCATTGGGATTGCTAGGAATTAACTTAAGGGTTAGACGTACATGATGACACCTTCCTTTACACAGTATAGATTTCCTACGTGTGTCAGTTGCCTCTGGATTAGTGAGTCTTACCTTTCATGATGATTAGTATACCTAGATTAGAGAGCTACCAGGATCCCTTGCTTAGTGGTTATTCCTTATTGGTTTTGGATATCCAATTGGGGTTGTTTGTTATCTCCTCAGCACAGTGGGGTGGACCTTTGTGGTTCCACACGGATGGGTGGTAGTGATTCTTTACCCATTGAGATTCGACGTCCTTATACTAGGTGCTTGATGGTTCTTTGCAGATGAGCTCTTTATGTATCTTCATCATTTATTATGTAATTTCATTATTGTAAATCTTGTATTAGTGTATCGCATGTGATACCTAATTTGGATATTGAATATTATGTAGATTAGAGTGATTACCACATACCCTGCGACATGTGCAGTGGATGTGAGTTTATGGTGGTTTCATGGTTATCCATGAGGATTGTAATTATGTTTATGTAAGTTGTATTTGTTATATCTATTCAAATGGAATCTTTTGTTATATTGTTAGTTGTGTTTTGCTTTAAGTAATTCAATGTCATGGAACCCTTGAGTCGTGTAATCTATGTGAGTGTAAGACATGTGTATAAATGGTAATTGCTTCCGCATTAATGTATGTCTCTTTATGTTAAATTAAAAAAAAAAATTATTCAGCACACATAGTATCATGTTCTAGGTTAATCTCTCTTGGGTTCCCTGGCAGGGCGTTACAATTGGAATCTATGCTCTTGAAAAGTGGTCAATCGAGCAACTTGATATGTTTACCTTGCCTGTGCGATCACTCAAATTTATGCCTTGAGTGTTCAGGGGTTGAGTTATCCTCCTATCATTACTTTGGTTTCTTTATTTTTATTGCATTATGATTTGCATTTGTGTTTGGGTGAATGGTTGTATTGAGACTACATTCCTAGCTTTATGTATTGTGCCTACTTTGCTAGGATCTCAAGAGATCTATACTCTTGGGTGAGCCCAATTGAGTGTTCTTGAATTCATGAGTGAGCTAAACCTTGTGTTTCATGACTTGTGTTGATAGGCATTTATTTCATTATATTTGATTCTCCATATGTGTGTGAGACCCTATGTTATGTAGATGTATGGTGTTGAGATTTCATCCAAGCATGTAGTTGAGCTATGCTCTATCCAAGTGACTCATGCTCTTGGTGAGTCTAATTGAGGGTTATTTGTCTCCTTGTTGCATGAATTGAAATATTTTATGGATTTGTGTTTTTTTATGTTGGTATTGCATTATTTTATTGGTTGGTGTAGAGTAGTGGAATGGAGTGGCTCTCCAAGTTAGGTTGGAACACAAAGGAGTCTTAGGGTATCGTTTGGTAGAGTTTGTAAGAAAGTGATAAATTAATAAATAACTAGGTTAAAACATTAAAAAATATAAACTAACATTGGTACCATCACCATCTGAGTGACATTGAGCCAGTAAAGTCGTGGCCATCTGCAGATGTTGAGCCAACATAGCCATGGCTATTTGAAGATGTTGATCTGGCACAATCATGGCCATTTGTAGACATTGAGATGACATAGTAGAGCTTCCTAGATGAGAGAAGGATTGCTTGAGACCACATGGGTCTCCATGTGTCATTTGATGATACTCCATTCTTGAGTCCCACCACCATACCTTGTCTAGATCTGAGTAGTGACCTTGGTGTACTATGATTGTGTTGCATTGGTATTGCATTATGGATGTTTGTCTGCATATTGAGTGTTCTCAATGTGTTATTAATTATCATCATTTGTATCCATTGATTCACATTAGTGTATACATACATTCCCTTGTATGCTTGATTCCTTGTTTGGACCGTGTGACTACTTTCACAAGTACGGTGGGGTGGGCCTAAGGGTTTCGCATGATTAGGTATCATGACCAACCATTGTTGGGGACTGAAGTACATGTGATGGGCTTGTGATATATATATCTCTACTATGTTATTTACTCATGTTGTACTTTTAGTTATTGGATTCTATTTATATGATGCTTATTGATGCAATCAAGTGTAATTGACCTTGATTTAGTGTATCCGATACTCCTGGTGTGGAGCTAGCATTTATTATGTCATAAACTTTTGTTGGCATGATAAATTATGTAATTTGAATTTTTGGGAAAAAATACACATTCATCTGTTTCCCTTGTGCATATGTTAAATTATCTTGTGCATATGCTCATTTTTCCTGTGCATTTCTACCAGTAAACTACACTATTCTTGTGCATTTGTTGCAGTGGGAATTTCCTCAGGGTCTGTGTAGAGATGAGTATTATTTTTGGTTTCCTCACATTCTCGAGAGTATTTCTATGTATTTACTTATTATTTTCTGATATGGTATTCTCTAGTTTAATTAATTTCATTTGGTATTTAAAAAGAACCTTGTATTATCTGTGCTGAAGATGGACTTAGTCTCCTCGATGGTCGACCGTGGATGGTTGTCTAGTCTCATCCCATGGGGTTTGTGGATGTTGTTTGGGATTTCACATGGTGTATTAAGAACACGAATGTCCATTCTTGTTTTTATTTGGGGTTGTCATGGAATCCTTGGAAGTGTTTTTATGTCTCCCTCTTGTGCACGATCATGTGATGATTGTGGTTTTCTTTCTATCTTTGCTTATGTAATGATGTTATGTTTATGCATAGTTATAGTTAATGATTATGTAATTGAAAAAATATATTCATTCATGCATATTTAACCCTATGTTCTAAGGGTTCCTTGGCGATGCATTGCATCTGGTATTATAACCCATGTTCATATGCTAGGATCTCTTGGTATATGTTGCCCGCATAGTTGATGTTGTTGATGTGTGAGTGCACATGTGTAATGTCATGAGTAGTGGCATATTGCTTAGGTGCCTAGGACTGGCATTCTTGAGAGTTCTATAAGAACTGAACCAAGTAGCTTGTGGTGGAGGAAGAGTACCTCCTAGATCCTTGTACCTATTAGGGATGGATAATACTCCTATGTAAGAACCTCTGGAGAGGGCTATGGATCATTTGATTGGTGTGTTGCTCTTGGTTTGTGAGTGTTTGATGACCCCTATGTGGTCTGAGTGTGTGGATGCATTTGGAACCATGGTTGTGTTTCCCTTTGTTATAGCATGATATATTTTATGTTTATTCTTATTCTAGGATGCTTGATAGCCCTTGAGTGGCTTTTTTTCTTGCGTGACCCTACTTGTTTAGGGTGACTGATTGGTGTCCATGTATGACCTTGAGTTCCTATTAATTGACTTTGAGTGGAGTGTGGTGTACTATATTTTGTCATTTTTGCATTAAAGTAAAAGTAAATGAATTGAATCATGTTGATTATATGTTGGCATTTTAGTAATTGCATTGAAAATGTATTCCTCTTAAAGAGATAGTTTTTGATTAAGGTAACAACAGGTTTTGAAGGGGCCCTAAAACCCTTTAAAAAAGACCAAAAGATAGACAACGGAGGAAAATGAAACAACTAACTGTCAAAAGAGACAAAAAATCAAGAGAGGGCTAAACCCCAGATTTAACAGAAGATTACATTACACAATATCAAAACAGAAAACTAAAACAAGATCCCAGTAGATGAAAAGCCAACAAAAATTCTAGCAACCCAAACTAAATAGCTTCCATCTGATCCTCCAGCATCTGAACTTCAACCATTTGCAACTCCATTCTCTAGATTGAATCCCATAATTTCTTGATATCTTGAGTTTGGACTTGGGCTTTCTTTTTAGTACTGGAACGAGTCCTAGATCCCGGGCCTAAAGTTTGCACTTCCTGAGGGCTATCTTCCTCCTACCTAGCCTTATCACTGTCATTACCATCCAGAAGGGTATATAATGATTTTAGATTATCCAGGGAATTATTCATACCCATTTTTCTAATAGCAGTAATCTTTTTAATGAGAACCTTGTTGTTGTTAATCTTATCATTAATGTTTTTGAGCTTGTTATCAACCAAAGTACTGATCTTGGTATCCATATTGTTTACCTTATCAAAAATATTATGCCCCTGCTCATACATAGTAGCATCATTGTGCATTTTATCAATAATTTTCTCTAGCAGTGCAGTCCTATTCTCTAGATTGTTATAATTATCTTTGATCTCCTTTATGTCGTCACGAATCCACTTATCCATGTTATAGCTATTCTCTACTTTTTTACCTGCCATTTACAGAAAATAAATAGTTTCCACCCTTTTGACTTTGACCTGTCTATCATGAAGATCATCCTCAAGGCTCCTCTTGTTATAGACATTTTTGTATTCTGGGTCACCTTTCAAGTTATCCCGGCTGTCATCAGGCTTCTCACTGTCAATGTTATTTTTCTCATTTTTCTCTGTTTCCTTGTCGAGGATGATATCCTCCTCAGTGTTCTCTATTTTGCCTTTGTCATTCTCCAAATCCCCTATTTCCTTATGGTGATCCTGAAAGTCTTGACTCTGGTCTTCCCCATCTTCAATGTTAAGAATGTGATCCTCAATGTGGGTTTTAGTATCCCCCAACTCCCTCTGAGACTACATAGTGTCCTGCTTCTGATCCTCATCACCATCCTTATTTATAGTGTGGTCTTCAATGTGGGTGTCAATCACATTGTCAATTTATTCCTATGTATCCTCCAAATTTTTTTTCTCCAGATTCTAGGTCTCCTTAAGAGAATCTTTACCACTTGGAGACACATTGGGCATCATGTCCTCATTTTTATGAAACTTCCCAGTAAAACCCTCATCCCCAGATGACACAATTTCTTGTTCATCATCCATTTTCATTCCCTCAATATCATCATAAATTGATAGAGATATATCCACTTCAACAGGGCCTTTGCATACTTTTTTAGCAATTTATTTACTAGGGCTCTTACCCTTAGATTGCTCCAGACTTTTCCTCTTAGTATTCACAATACTTTTGGGAATGGGGTCAGGGATATGGTTCTTGTGATAATTAGTAATCAATAGGATTAATCCCTCATGTAATACAGGGGAAGACTTACTCCTATGGTCACTAATGCTCTGGTTGAGTGAGCTTAAGAGAAAGAAGGGAAAACAAACCCTAATATTATGATATAAATGGTTTACCATAACAAAATGATAATTGTAAACCTTAGAATACATGCTGTCCAATGTGAAGTACTCCATGATAGCCCAGATCACAAACGTCCAGATCCGCTTGATATTTGATAGGTTCACATAATCATTGTCACCCTTCACAATCATAGCCCTTTCTTTGTCAGTCTTAGGGAATTATTTATAGGCCTTGTTTCCTTATTTTTTATCTTTCAAAAAATGCTTCCCATCCTTTGGAAGACCCATAATTTCAGCAATCTGGTCCATAGTGAGCTTGAGAGATTTTCCCAAGATATTGACAGTGCCATTCTCCCATCCCTTTACAAAGGATTTTGTCACCTCCTTGTCATTTCCATGGAGCCGCTTAAAATATCTATGAACATTACCCTTATTAAGCTTGTTCCACACATCTTTTTCTTCCCTCCATTTACACTCTGTAGGCTCTTCTCTCTTCAAATCTCCACCCATGTCTTCTTCTTCTGTAATTTGACGTCTTTCACTGCTCTATTTCATACTGGTATTAAGCACAAAATGAAAGCCGATTTTCACAATGACAGTACTTAATGATAACCTAGAGACCTTGCATCTTAATTAAGTCATTAGTAATTTGATGTTACACAATGTGCGACACTGTCGCCGTACCCCTAATCAAATCATCATTAATCAGAATGATTAATGCGAGTGACCTCACCTGCCTTATGATTGAGCCTATCATAATTAAGTAATAACTCCACTTCATTATTAATTCTTTCATTCCCATGCCACTTGCATGTGATATCTTTCTTAACTCCAATGTTGGCTAGACAATCAGCCACTTGATTCATTTCTTGAAAACAATGAGAAACATAAAAATATTTAAATTCGAAGCCACATTAATAATCTTAGTAATGATGTGTTCTATGGTCCAAGAAGCTTTATTCTTGCCTTTAATGTTATTAATGATATTTAGTGTGTCTCCCTCCAGCTAGACTTGTTCACATCCCATATCCTCTACCAAAAATATAATTTTGAGACCTGCCATAGCTTCGGCCCTATGGTTAGATTGTGTTCCCAAAGGAGAAGCAATGGCCCCAATACTATTACCATTCTGGTCTCTAATTACTCCACCTCCTCCAGCAATACCCAGGTTGCCCTTTGCAGCCCCATCAAAGTTAGCTTTTACCCAACCTTCAGGGGGCGATGTCCATGTTGCCAAAGGCCTTTGATTGATTTGATTGTTATTACTGTCACTTTTCTTCTTACCTAATCCCTCAAGTTTTGAAACAGAGAAATTTTCTTCCAGTGCCCTACAAATCTGATTTCCAACCACTTCAGGAGAAGCTTGATTTTGTCTGAAAATTCTATTGTTGTGGTCTTTCCAAATTCTCCAGTATACATGAGGAGGAATGAGGAACCATAGGTCTTTATCAATAAAGTTCTGAGGTGGGTAACTCCATTGAGCAATAAAATCTTGCCAGACAAAAGGAAAACACCAGTAGATATGCCATTTTCTAAAAATGATCTCCCATACCTTACAAGTGAAAGGACAATGGAGCATGATATGATCACAAGATTTAGATTTTTCAAAGCAAAGACTACATCTATTAACAATGTATATACCCCTCCTAGTGAGGTTATCAAGAGTCAACGGTTTGTTCTGAATTAAGATCCAATAGAAGAATTTAATTTTAGGTATGAGATTTTTGTACCAAACAAAAGAGCAAGGAGGCCTTTCCTCTCTCTCTGAAAGAATATTAATAGCAGAGCCATAAAGTACTTCCCATCAGAAGTAGGATTCCACACAACTGAGTCCTTAATGTTATCTTTTATGTGCCAGGTGTGCAGCTCATGCTGGAGGGAAATGAGACTAGCATCAATATCTCCCAGGTTCTTCCAGCTACTCTCCTGCCAATAATCAATAACTTTGGTGCCAATGGCTTCTTTGCTTCTTTCAATAATTTCTTTCCAATCTTGATTAGTTGACAAAGGCACTGAATGGATCCATTCATCATCCCAAAACTCAATTCTACAACCATCTCCTAGCTTCCATATTTTTCCCTTCACAATAAGATCCTTAGTTGATTTTATACTATTCCAGATGAAAGAACCATTAGTGCTGTTGTCTTCGACTATAAAGTCCTCCAAAGAATTGTTGAGAAAGAGATACTTAATTTGAATGATAGAGTTCCACTCTTTTTGATCTCCATAAATCCTCCACATCTGTTTAGCCATGAGGGATTTATTAACTTTTTTAATAGTCTGCAACCCAAGACCTCCCAGCTTTTTAGGTCTACAAACTTTTTCCCATGACACAAGACTCATTCTTTTCTTTTCCTCAACCCCAGACCAGAGGAATCTTTTCTAAATTTTTTCAATTTCATTAGAAATTTTATGGGGGATTTTAAGTAAGCTCATAGCACAAACAGGGAGGTTTTAGAGGGTAGATTTTAGAAGTTGGAGTTTTCCAGCATTGCTGAGAAGTGCCCCTTTCCAACCAACAAATGTTTTTTTATATCTATCAATAAGAGTGTGCCAGAAACTTTTAGGAGGATTGGAGTAGAGGGGCAGCCCTAGGTAAGAAGAGGGGAGTTTTCTAATAGTACAACCAAGAATAGTAGACATTTTTATTTGTCTATTTTCAGGGGTATTAATAAAGAATATGGAACTCTTATTCCAATTGACAAGCTGACCGGTAGCCTCAGTATAGATAGATAGTCCTTTCTTCAGATTTCTGGCCTCTTTAATAGCTGACTCTCCCATAATAAGAGTGTCATCCTCAAATTGCTCATGAGAGAAAATGAGTCTAGCTGAGGAAGGTTGAATACCTTTTATTTCCCCTTTTTCCACCATCTTATGTATATACCTCCCAAGGCACTCTACAAGAATAGCAAAGAGGATAGGAGATATAGGATCTCCTTGTCTTAAGCCTCTAGAAGGTTTAAAAAAGGGAGAAGATCCCCCATTAACAATGACAAAGGAGGAGATAGTAGTAACAAGTTGCATGATAATTTTGATAACCCCCTTGTGAAAGCCAAAAGAGGCCAACACCATCTGCAAAAAATGCCAGTCAACTCTGTCGTAAGCCTTTGAGAGGTCCTTTTTCATCATGAAGCCCTATTTTTTAGCCTTCTCCAGAGAATGGATATTCTCATGAGCCACAATGATAGAATCAAGGATTTGTCTCCCAGGGACAAAGCCATTCTGTTGAGGGGATATAATATTTGGTAGCAGCTGGAGGAGTCTGGAGGTAATAAATTTGGACATGATTTTGTAAAGAGAGTTGCACAGGCTGATAGGTCTAAATTCTTCCACCGTGTTAGCTCCAGGTTTCTTAGGAATCAGGACCAGGAAAGTTGCATTTAATTCCCTGAGAAGACACTTAGACCCAAATAATTCTTTACAGCTACCAGAACATCTTGACTAATAATATCCCAGTACTGCTGGAAGAACATCATAGGGAAACCATTAGGACCCATAGATTTTTCTCCTTCGAAAGAGAAAACAACATTTTTGATCTCCATATTAGAAGGGATAGCTTGGAGCATCTTGTTAGAATCTTCATCTACCAACTTAGGAATGGCATTAAGAATTTCTTTCTGATTAGGTCTATCTAGATTATTATCCTTTGCAAGCAGCTCTAAGAAGTATCTAACCATTTCAGATCTAATTTCCTCCTCCTTGCAGATAGTTTTTCCTTTGGAATGGAGATTAGTTATCGTATTAATAGCTTTTTGTTTCAAAGCCGTCATATGAAAAAATCTAGTATTTTTGTCCCCTTCCTTGAGCCAAAGAGCTCTAGATCACTGTCTCTAGAAAGCGTCCTCCTTGGATATAATATTATGATAATCAACAATCACAATGTTTTCCTTGGTTTTAGTTTCCTTTGAGAGACCCTCTTTCTGGATGTTGTTCTGAATTTCCTTTATATCATTCTACAACTTACCTTTTTGACTGAAAATATCCCCAAACACTTCCTTGTTCCATATTTTCAAATTGCTTTTAATAGTGTTTAGTTTCTTAGCCATTCTATACATTGCTCCCCCTTCCACCATTCCTCAATTTTTTCTTCTAGGTTAGGGTGAGCAATCCACATTCTTTCAAATCTGAAGGGAAAGTTCTTTCTGCTCTCGATTTGATTGATGTTTAGGGATATTGGATAGTGATCAGATCCAATATGAAGCTTGGCTGAAAGAGTGCAGTAATACCTAGCCATCCAGTCATTGGTTAAGAGGGCTCTATCCAATTTAACTTGATTTAATTCTTTCCCAGTACGTCTATTAGACCAGGTATAGTCAATGCCCTCCAAGTCAATATCTAACAAAGCTTCCTCATTAATAAATTCAATAAGGTCAGATCTACTGTCAAGTTGGGAGAGATTCCCTCCCATTTTTTCCTCATTCTTGAATGGAGTGTTGAAATATCCCATAATCATCCAGCTAGTTTCTTGGAACAGACTACGGAGAACTTTTAGTCTTTGCATATAGTTCTGTCTACCACCTCTAGTGTTAGGGGCATAAACATTGATCATATTCCAGCAATAGTTATCCTTAAGATAAGTGATTTTAACCAAAAGAATGTTTTTTTCACTATGAATTAAGTTGCACACAACATTTTTATTATTCGAGAATATCCGTATTCCTCCTGAAGCTCCATCTGAATCACCACCTAGACTTTCATAACCTTTAGAAACATGCATTCTTTCCAATTTCTCTTTAGTCATTTTAGTTTCTTGAATAAGAAGAATATCAGGTTTACTATCTCTAACCATATTCCTAAGAACATCTGGTTTGTGGAGGCTATTTAGCCCTCTTATATTCCAAGAGATGACTTTCATCTTAAAGACTTGGGGAACATATTTTGGGGATGGTACGTTGTTTTCCATCCATGATATGCTGTTTTGCTTCCTGTTCTCTTTTCTTCTTTTGTGATTCCCTTCCTTTCTTACTCTTAGGGGTACCGACATCAGCCTTTATTTGTCTTCTAGTTTAAACTCCCCCTAGGATGTGATTTTCTTGTTTTTTGGATGATTCACATGAATCACTGTTGTTTTGGTCTCCTTTTTTTCTAGAAGATTTGTTGGAGCTTTTATGGTTCTTGACATGTGACCAAGGAGCTTCTTGACTGAACATGTCTGAATTCAAGAAAGACTCAGGGATTTCTTCACCCCACAGATCAACAATGGGGGAAATAGAGTCATCCTCACTATCTTTTGAAGAGGTCCCATTGGGATCAATTTCCCCACTAATTCCAACATTGGGAATGGGAGGCCCAGTAGAAGATGGAGGAATGTTTTCTAAGCTAATCAAGATGGTTGCAGTATTAGAATCTTCTAATCCCTTCAGCTTAGACTAACACTGTTCTTGACAAGATTCAGTGATAACTTGATCGACCTCATTGTTTTTAATCAAAGAGTTTAGGTTTTCTATTTTCATCATTGCTTCTGATTCATTGGTAGGTTGATCTGGATTAGTTTGGATTGCTGGAATAAACTCAGACTGATTAGTATTCTCCTTTTCTGTATTGTTCTCCTGATGATCATGATTGGCATTATCTAAAGAACTTACAAACGTATTGTTTTTCTATTTCCATACCTTTTTAGGTTCCCTTTTCTGTTCTTCTTTTTCCTTTGTTTTTTTAATCGGACAGTGTTTAGCCCAATGGCCAACTTTTTTGCAGGAAAAACAAGCAAAAGGAAGTGATTCATATTCGATAGATTGGATGTACTTACCCAGTTTGGAATGATGGTAATGACCTCTAGGAGATTCATCTTATGGTGTATGTTCACACATATTCTGACATAGACTAATCTAGACCTGGCAACCATCATCGGATCAATCGAAAGCAATTCCCCAAATGCACTCGCTAGTCCAACAAAAACATCCTCGTGCCAATATTCCATTGGGAGACTAGGTAATCTCACCCAAACCGGGGCTATCTCAAATATCTCTACATTTAGATCCAGATTCGTTACCCATTTTTGAAGGGCCAATGATGATTTTCCAAACATCCAAGGTCCTCCACAAAGAACCTTTGATAAATCTTCCATATTTGAGAAAAAAAATGAAAAGAACCCCTTTGGCATTGCTGCTATGTCTACTTGTCCCTTGAGTTTCCATTTTTTATAGGTAAACTCCCTAACAATCTCAATATTAGGTCTTGTCCCTATGAACTTACTGACCAGAGTAAGAGCCATTGAGGAAATAGTATGGTCAACAAGGGGATTAGGGATTGTTATGCCAAAATAGCCCTTGCTGGTATCTGAGGTATTGCTGATTTTTGGAAAAGAGGATTTTCCTGATGGTTTGATCCCAAATAGCGACCACCAACTTCCTTTGAGAAGACTCCTATTTAGGGCTTGAACATTTGGATTAGTCAAGGCACCTTTAGATGAGCATTCTGGCCCACCGTCTTGGAAAGGAGGATCCTTGACATCATCCAAATATTTTGTGGAGCCCTCCTTTGTTGATCCTCCCATAGTCTGTTGATCACCTGCAGCAGCAGATGCCAAGATTCCTCCAGCATCACGGTTCCCGCCATTGTGAGAATTCAAATTCCTTCCTGCCTACCCTTTCTCTCCATCTCCTGCTCCTGCTCTCGCTCCTTCCATTCTCCACCGTTCCACTTTGCTCTGATTTTTTTTAATCCTTAAAGAGAGATAGTTATGCACCCTTGCAATTATGAAAATAAACATCAATTGTTAAAGAGTAGTGAAATTATCATCATATAATAGATCATTTGGGTTAATGACATATGTCCCCAAATAGTATGGTTGCCTTGGTCTCTTAAGGCGTTATATTTTTATTTCTATGAAACATCATGTAGAAATTGTTCCATTCTGTTGTATCATGTATCAAGCATGTTGTTCATTGTAGCATTGTATCTCCCATACACTGAGTGCCATGAGGCCATAGTGGTCATAGAGATCAATTGTCACTTGAGGGATGTTGAGTTTGTGACTATACCCTTGTGATGTGTGTGTGTCATATCATATTGCAATCAATTATGGTGACTTGTGATGCATGTCCCTTGTATGAGAAGGATCCTATGTGGTTGTTTGTTAATAATTCCTTGTCCCATCATTATGTGATGACCCTGGTGCGAGCATGTTGAGAACCCTTCTGAAAGATCAAAGTGTAATGTTATGACCTTGTGTATGTATCAACTAGTGGTTGTAATCACCCTGGTGACTCTTGGTTGTATTCCTTCTTTGTGTGCTTTGCATGTGGCGTGTGTAAAACTTCTCCTGATTGAACCCTACATAGTGAAATTATTGCATTGCATGGAAACATAAAGGAATATAAATAAAAAAGGAACATTGTTGCATTTATTAGTGTTTATAGTGATGCCTGTGATAGGAATCTTAGATGGTTTACTATTTGTTGTGTTTGGTTAATATTCTCCAACACTGCTGAGATATTGTATTCCTTGGTATTGTGCAGTGGTTACTCCCTTTGATGTAATTGATATTAGTCACAATGTTACATGATTGTATTTCATGTTGGTGATCTATTATGTTTTCTTGGTGGATTATTCCCTAGTTGTATGGGCTAGTATTGAATTTTTTGATTTTCCTTATGCTTGGACTAGTCGCTAAATTTTTTCCATCTATCTATTTTTGACATTTGTCATGTTCGATTTATTGTTTTTGATAATTAAAGAAACCTTGCAAGGGGGTTGAAACTTACACAACCACAACCTAAAGGTGTCAAAAAATACAATTACAAGTTATTAATGATGCACCAACAACACAACATATGTTGTCAAGCACAAAAAGAAATAACACTTAGCACAAAGGATATAATCACTCCAGTAGGAAGGTCACTCTCACACTGTAAGTGGAAAAGCGAAAGGGTTTGAAGAATCATTCTTCCTGAGCCTCTGGAAAACTGTCCAGAAAATACTATCCTTAGGATCCCAAACAAAAGAAACTCCACTAGGGCATTTCTCATCACATAGACCATAGTGTTGAGAAATTTGTGTAATGCCAATAGAAGCTTGAAACTAAGTAGGAACATAAGCAGAAGGTGAGAGATGTTCACATGGTTAGAGGGGGTTGTCTCAATAGTAGTAGGGGCATCACCAAGATTTTTAGTAGGAGCATGACCCATTTTAGAAAAAAAATCATGACTTAGATCTAAAGTAGGGACATCACCCAAATTCACACCAAGATTATCATCCTCATCATCAATTTGTGAGGATTCCTCAAAGGAAGAATCATAGAGAGAATCAGAAGCACGAATGGTCAAATGATCCCCATTAGCATCCTTCCACCAAGTAGAAGCCCCTTTTTGATGTAGAAGAGAACACTTTTTAGGAATATGCCCAGTAGAGAAAAAACACTTAGAACGGAAGGGAAAACCCTCACAATCCAACATTTGATTTTTTATTGAAATATGCACATTTTGGGGATTTACTGTTGGAATTGATGATTCCCCCATTTCAATTTTCCCTTTTCATTTTCATGGTGACTATTTTGAATGTTTGACACTGTTGCCATGTTTTTGGATTTGTATGATTCTATCATGTTCAATGTGGACCTCTGATAGTATGTTCGAGGGAGAACATAGCAGATAACGTACTATAATTGTGTTTGTTGATTAAGTGTAAAGAATTTTATTAGAATGTTTTCTTATTTAAATGAAAGAAATGCATTTTATCATTATTTTGATTTAAAGATTTATTGAACTGTAAATCCACCTTTGTATGGATATTAGTAGATGCATTGAGAAATTGAGTAGTAAATGTATGCCATGTTTTATGAGATTATAAATTGCATGATATTTATGTAAATTGTTAAGAATGGATGGTTGATTGTGGAAAACCTCATTTCAAAATTAGTTAGAATCATTAGATAAATGTTGTCTTTTAGGAATGTTAATGCTTATCTTGTGCAGTTATGGTTAAGAATGAATGTTTGTATTGGTTTCTGGTGTGTATGCTTTTTTTGATTCTTGTTTCTCCCATGCCCGTGGTATTGAGATTTTGATTGTCCTCTTGCTTGTCTTTGCGTAATTTTGATGGTTGGGTGTGACAGAGTCCACCTATGAGGTTTAACCTTGGTTGTGGGTCTTTAGACCATGTATTTATTTTGTGCTTGCCTCTTTTAAAGTGGTTATGGAGGTGCTTCTTGCACCACTATTTTTGTTAGTGATTGTCAGTGAGTGTTCATTGGGCCAGTTCCATTGTGGATTCCCTAACTTCTTCTTTAGCTAGCATAGCGTGGGGGAAAGGAGTCTCCTTTTCTATTCTTTGACACTCCCTTGGCCATGTATCTATATGATTATATATCATGTTACTATAGTAGTTATGTTATCCCTCTTTGCAAGACTCCATGTTGGAGATCAGTTTTGTCGAAGGAATTCTAGATAGTGTGTTGTGTCTAGCTTTGAGCTAGAAGATGACATAGTCTCTATGGTCATGTCGTGACTTCCTGAGCTTGGAGATAGATCCAATTGTAGGATTATGGAGAACCTTAGGACTCATTTCTATCTTTTTAAAAGTGAGATCGATCATGGTCTAGTTGGATTGGCTAACCCTTATATCCATTATACTTGAGATCTCGACATTCAAGCTGTTATATTAACTCCTATGCTTGGTCTTTAGATGAAATTTGTTCATCACTTCACATGGAAGGAGGGCATTTTTTAGCCTTTGTTGTGTAAGTAATCTTGGCTGTGAGAGGAAACCTCTTGTTCTTGTACCTCTTGGTACCATGGGTTAGTCTTAGTGTCCCTAAGAGAAGTGGATTTGGATAGAGGATCCTCACCTTTTTTTGATTCATGGGTGAGTATGTGAGACTCTAGATGGAGCTAAGTATGCTCTAGATGAGCATGGTAGTATTTTTATGCCGTTAGGGATGATCTTTCCCCTTGTTCTTGAGTTCTTGACATGAGATCTATTGGTGCCTTGGTTTGAGAGTAGACCCTAGAGGGCACTATTTTGCAACTAGGTGCCTCATGATGAGGTAGAGAAATAATTTCTATGCCTCATTGGGAAGAGATCATGGCTAGACACATTATTGCTAGCACATATTATGGAACCTTTGTAGGAATTTTATATTTTTTTATGCTCCTTTCAATGTGTGTTGGTCCTTTCAGCAACTGTGAGGCTGGATGGTAAGGAGTTGGTGTGGATTCGCTAGACTTACAAAGGAGTCAGATGGCTATTTTTGAGATTGGATTTGATTGTGGATTTCACACTTTGTTTGCTTTGTTTTGTAACTTGTAGGCTTCCAGGAGAAAGCCTAGTCCTTGAGGGGATGATGTAGTGCCTCTCCCATTTTCTTTCTGCATGAAATCCTTATGGATGTAACTTCAACATTATGATGTGTTAGTGCCTCTATGTAGATGGATGAGATCTCCTGTGATTCCTTGTTGTGGCTCTAGTTTCTTCTGTATTTCTATATGAGATTGCTTGAGCTTACCTGATGCTTTTATGGATATATGATTGTATTGTATGATGATATTGGACCCATGAGAGGTTGGTACATTTAGGGTGATCTAGTTTATGTAATTGCATTGATAAGCTACTATGTTCTTATACCTAGTTGTGAGAACCATTGAGTTGTAGCTTGTTGCATACCTAATTTAGGGTGCTAGACCTTATGATATTATTGTGTGAATTATTTTGACTCATTTTTTTCTTGGTGATTTGGTCCTGAGCTTGATTCTTTTATGTGATTTGGTGATTGTTCCCATGTTATGATTATATGCTAGAATTGTGAGATGCACCTAGTTCAATTAATTCAGGTCTTCATTCCGAGATTACTACTGAGGTTATGATGGTATCTATTTTATATGATGTACAAGAAATTGCATATTATATGAAATATGATGCGATATGATGGTTTCACTAATGCATGTGTCAGTCGCTACTGGATTATGATAATTTATCATGTTTAGTTATTATCTAGACCAATGATCATTATATATATTTTCATGATCTTATCTCTGATTTTCAGGGGTATTATTCTTTATCATATTGATAAATATTTATCTGGATTTTTCATTGTTATATGTTCGTGTTGTTGTAAAATAATTAATTAATGTTTTAAATATAATGTTTAATTATGTTGTACATTGAGGATTAAATATGGAATAACCAGTGTTATGGTATTCTAATAAATATGAATCATTATGCCACTAGAGTGTCCTTTTCTATTAGACACACTTTGATTATTATATGCATGTGCTTCAACTATATATACTATGTGCATGTTTTAGTGAACACGTACCATACATCATCTTTGCCAGAGCTATAGGTTTTAGTGTGTCTTTATCCTAGATGGTGGTTACAGGGGATAGTCACATTGGCCATTTTGCATACTCGGCCTGGATTTCATTGCATATTGTTTAGACTAGTGAGTGTCTGTGCATTTTAAGCATTTAATAATAGTCTTAGTTATATTGTATTTTAATATATGTTGATTGATATTATTTAAATATTGATTAATTTATCATCGACAAATTGTGTCTTGTGTGTAGTCTTTTATCAGAATTAATTTAATTTATTCTTTGGGCTTTTAGGAATTTTAATTGGTCTTTAAGTGATTTATTTTATTTGATTTATTTAATTGGGGGAAATACCTTTTGAAAAATGTCTTATTTATTTTTGAAAGTGAAGTTTTATTGACTTTTGATTTTGTGAAGTTTTGTGAATTTCATCCACCCTCTTTTGGAGAAATTTGATTTCTTTTTGTTGGGAGCGACTCAGGTGTCCAAATTTGGTGGGCATTGGCTCGTTGGGATCGTGGCAGGATTTATATAGTTTTCTGAGAGTTTCATTAGCGTGTGCAAAGCATCCTTTTTTATTTCCTCATTTTTCCTTTTTGCTAATTTATGAGGTAGGGCCTCTTATTTTTAATAAATTTCTCCATTTTATCAAATTTTTATTGTTTGCAATGATATAGTGGGATGTTTATCTATGTTTTCCCCATTTCTCTTGTTGCATTTGATGGTCGATTGTGCTTGTGTGTATTTGGGATTTTGGAAATGTAAAATTATCATCGTTAGGCTATCCGTTTTCTCCCATGATGTCAAAATTGAAATGTAATTGCATTTTTGGGTTAGTAGGACTATGAGAACCAATGAGTTTTAATTTCAATGCAAGATTTTGATTTTAATTTTTGGATGTTTTTGGTTGTGCCTCATTTTGCGTGATCTCCAAGTTCATTTTTTTTATATCATTTTTTGCATGTTTTAAATGATTCACTTGGTATTATACCATGATCGTGATAGGATAATGTGATCATAGTGAATAGAGGACATTATGATCAATAGTTATCATGATTTGAACTCACCCTTTTATTATAAACTTGATGATTTTCACACCTTGTCAATTATTTCTAGAATTAGGTATTTTTGTGTATTTGGGACCTTGTGAGCCATCCTTGTTTTCTAGTGAGATGTTTGATGAATTCCATTATAATGCATACTTTTTGAAAAGTGGCCAATCAAGCAACTTGATATGTTTACCTTGCATATTTGATCACTCAGTTTTACACCTTCAGTGTTTGGGGGTTGAGTTATCCTCATGTTATTACTTTTGTTTCTTGTTTTTTCTTGCATTATGATTTCCATTGTTTTTGGGTGAATGTTGGTTTGAGACTGCATTCCTATCTTTGTGTATTGTTCCTACCTTATGTTTCATATCTTGTGTTGATATCCATTGCTTTTATTATATTTGGTTTTCCATATGTGCATGAGACCATATGTTATGTGGGTGTATGGTGTTGAGACCACATCCAAGCATGTAGTTGAGCTATGCTCCTATGCCGAGGTTTGAGTGATCTACTAGAAATTTTTCTCACCGCCTCCAATCCAATGATAAAACATAAGACCTAGATCATGAGATTAAAAAACTAGACCACACATTCAATATTATCCATAGATTGAAGACAAGAAAAAGTAATATATTAGGATATAAAAGCCTTCCACACTTTGAGCTCCACTAGACTCAAGAGGGTGTTCCAATGACATAGGTTTTCATACATAATAAACTCATCTTAAACAACAACTACAAACCTCTCAAAGTGGATAGTTCTCAGATCAACAAGTAATGGGTGTTAAAACTTCATCCACCTTATGAATAATCCCACTTTCATTTAACATTTGCTAAGACAAAAATAACCTACTCTTACTCCTATAAGAGAAATTAAAAAGGATTTGATTAATGATTTTAAATCTAAAAATCCTCTAGGGCTCTCAACAGTCCAGTGCCTAATCTTGGGCCACGAGGTCAAAATTAAAACTATAACATAGATCATATGAGAAAATGAAAACTTAACTAGTGGGTTTCAAATGTGTTAATGCTTAACATTAACAAGCCCACTCATGTTGTCACTAAGTCCCGTTGGAATAATGGAATGGTGTGTATTGAGAGGGGAGGGGTGAATCAGTACCCTTAAAACTTTTTATCAATTATCCTTAAGTAATCTTTTCTTGCATTATCGACCATATTTATTTTCTACCTTATGCATGTAATATCATAGCATAAATGTATTTGCATGTAAACATTCATAGAAACATTCATGAAGCTTAGTTACATATGACACAAGAATTGGTAATGCATAAAACCCTTGTTAGAAGGTAAAAACTGTGGTGGGGATGAAACCCACAAAGCTTCACTATCTACAGAATTGAAGGTACCGATTAAGGCTACAAGTGTGATCACTTCAGATGATCTTACCCTGTTAGGAGTAAAATTTTAGACTTGTTATGTCTACTCAGTTAAGATATTTTAACAACATCGTTAAGTGTGCACTCAGTTAAGAGATTTACAATAAGACTATTAAGTCCACCTTCTTAAAGGATTTCTTCTATTTGCTACAATTTTTAGAGAGTAGTCAAAAATACTTATGACCTGATCGTATGAAATATTGAATTGCTGATTACAGATCCTTTAAGTTCACATAATGTATGTATCACCTATAATAATGGATAATACCTCTGTTCTGCTTGGTAGCCTTGAATCTTAGTTCTTCATAAGTGAATTCTTTCTTTTGTGTCCTTCTGCATGAAACTGTCTGTCTGATCCATAGATTTACTTGTGCAGCTACAATCATCATCTTCTTGATTTATTGTACATCTATATATACAATGTATTGACCTAATTAGGTTTCACGCTTTACAATAAAAACTCTATGATCAAAGGTTTACAACTTAACCTTGATATCCTAGTTTGCATGTTTACAATCAGTTAGACTGACTAAAACTATTAATTATTCTTTAATTGATCCTCAAGAAATGTTTTTATAGCTAAGCATAAAGATAATTTAAAAATAAAGTTCTTTAGCTGACGTGTAGTCTCAGATCCACTTTTCTCAGAAATAAAACTGTCTCTCAGTAGACTAGTGCTCAGTATGCTCTATAGTCTGTGTTCTCAATTTACTATGTAAACTATTTTATGGTGATAGCGTTATCGGTGTTCACTGATCTTGGTGATCACAATGCTAATATATTTTTGGTGACTATTTCACTTGTCTATTTCGGTGACCATTGCACTTGTCTGTTTTGGTGACCATTGCACTTGTCTGTTTCAGTGACCATTGTGTTTTTCTGAATGCTGTCATGTGGTGATCATGTAATTGATGGTTCAATAACCTTTTCCTTGTATACTAATGACAAATTATGATCATCAATCTTCCCCTTTGGAATTAGTATCAAAAAATGATATGTTCAGTATACACACCAAGTGTTTAACTTGTCAAATGACTCCCCCTATGTGCATGCCTCGGTACAATGTATGTACATATTTCCTCCTTTGTGTATTTCCCTTTGACATGTGTTTCCCTTTTTTAAGGTATATACATATATACATTTTCTCCCTTTTTGATTTATACATATATTTTCTCCCTTTCATAGATTTTCCCTATTTTTTGAAAATAATGAAAAAGGTGTAGTACTTATAGCTTGTCAAATATGTGGGCATGGGATTTTTAAATGTCAACCATATACTTCTCCCATTTCTCCTTGAGGTGTTTGAGGGTCATGTGTGCCAAAGTGATTCTGGTGTGCATGTCATATATACTCTCGGTAACTGACATCTCTGGGGTGGCAATTAATGCTTTTGTCGAAGTCATGTGTTTCAACAACAATGTGAGATTTGGGAGTAACATATCTTGAAGCTCGGTTAACTCATCTTTAATTTTTCATTCAGCCTTTTTTATCTTAAGTCTCAACCTTTTGGATTCTACAATCTTCTCATAATGCAATTTCAATTTATTTTCCTCGGTTGTGAGACTTTGTGCACTAGCTTTAAGATCTTCATCTATTTTAGCTATCTTTTCACTATGCTCGATAGTGAAATTCTCTAGTGTGCACAAATTTTGAACTAAGTTGAATACTTCTGATAGTAGTGGTTCCAATGTAGTAACTAGCTCAAAAATGTTTACCTTGTTTTCTGCCACTTCTTGGCTGATCTTCTCTCTAAGCTTGTATTAACACTTTTCTTTTGCACGTTCTTCAATCACCTTGTCAGCTTTTACATTCTATGAATTAATGGCCTCAGTGAGAACTGCTAATTGATCAAGTATTGGTTTATTTTGATCAATTTGAGTGTTAGGTACTATCTGCAATAGTATTTCCCTTGTATTATTCAGGACTTGTGAGTTTTTGTGCTCCTTTTTGAGCTTGTCTTGTATTTCCTTTTTCTTGCAAAGTTCTCCATATTTGGTTAGTGACTCAGGATCCAATGTCCTTGGATCACAGTCGGGTATGACAATGATTTCTTCTAGTGTGACCGGTGCTTTTATTTTATTCTTCTTCTTTGAAATAGTACTGGAAGCAGGGGAATGAAGAATTGTGGAAAGATCCTTCTCTTGCTCTATTGATTTTGGTGAATGTGTGGGAGGTGTGGTTCCTTTTGTATGTTTCTTGGTATGAACCTGGCGGTCAGTTGTAGGCATCTCTACAACAACCTTTTATTTATTTTTAGCCTTGTCTTTTTCGATGTTTTTGTTATTAGAATAACTAGGTTTCTCCTCTCCACTTGTTTCTTTCTGCTCTTCATTTGTATCTTTCTACTCCCCATGGTCATCACCTTTTTCTTCTGGTATGTTTCCATCAGGCTCAGGTGTCTTTTCCTTCTCTTTAGTAATTATATTAATAGCTTGTATCAATAAAGGCATGTGACCTAGCACATTTTCGTGTGTAACATCCATTGTATCCTTTTCCTTTTCTTTCTCGGTGGTATCATTTACATCTTCATCATTCTTAGGATCATTATCAGAATCAATATTAGGTATATCTTTTATGGTGATCTTTGTTGTATCCCCTAATGATTGTAATATTTGAGGTATGTCATCCATAGACTTACTTGCCTTTGTTTTCAAATAAACTGGATTGACATCCTCAGTTTCATTGATGAAGATATGATCAGGGCTCGGTGTGGCCTTCTTCTCCTCATAGTGAGGTGTCTCAGTAAGAGCTAGTACCTGCTTGGGGGCATTGAAGATTTCATTCAAAATCTCATTGCTTTCTTTGTCAAGGTATTCTAATATTCCCTCTAGTACTTTGTATGCTATCATATTTTCTAAAAATTTCTTTGCATGCTCCTTCATTGTTGAATCAATTTCTTCAACTGTTGACTTAGGTGCCATGATTGTAACTAGGGATCTGAACTGCCTCACAATAGGTGCTTAGTAATCATGCCCAAAGCCTCTCTTAGGAATAGTTTATTCAATTTAAGGATCACTTCTCCCACCATGAGGTGCATTTAGTTTTTCAACACAGGGATGTATACTTGAAATGGTACGACACAATATGTGCACTAAGTTCCTTAAGGAGACATTCTACCTATGTTGCAAGAAATTAAAATACATAAAATGAATCTATACTAGGGCTATAGGAAGGGAAACACACTTATTACTTACTAAAATGAATGCTACAACTTGAAAAATCTACTTAAATCTATTCTTTCAACTTAGAGCATTCACTATAGCTATCCTTGTAGGTGCTGGAGGAACATTCATGAAGTACAATTCTGCAGGAAGAAACTGTAATCTTATATCTAGAATACTAGAAATGAAAAAAGTAAATCTATTCTACTTCTACTCTAATCCACCTACCAAGTGGGCCCCCTTGGTTGGCTTTTTCTAATCTATGAACAAAGAATATGAACCAAGAGTTATTTCATTATCTTTCAAAACTGATTACATAAGAATAAGACATGAAACTAAAAAAATGAACTTGCTATGCAAGATACAATTAGAACATTGTATTCCCTTCAAAAATCCAAACTTACAAACAAATAGTCTCCTCCCTATAAATAGAGGATTGACTTCTTTATTCCAAAATAGAAAAGGAACTAACTAACTAAAACTGTGCCAAAGAAAGAGAACATGAAGCGCAATGGCCCACAACATGCACAATGAAGTCTGGGAGACCAAGTCAACATGATGGTAATATGAAAAGAATATAGCAGAGCTACATTTGTGCATCTCTGAAATAGTGGCTCCTGATTTGTGGCAGCCATGTCTTCTGATGCCATGATGGATTATCCACTCGAAGGTGGTCTTTACGTCCTCCTTCAATGCCGTCAACCACTCCCAGCGACTCCTACTTCCTGGAAAGATTAGTTAATATGAAAAATATATTCATGCAAGCAACTTATCAAATTAATCTAGATGTTAGAACACACATTTTGATTATTATATGAAATACTGCAACATATATATAATATTGGTGTAATATGACATATCTATTCCACCCATGGCTTAATGGTTCTTTCTGTACTTAACAAAAGTTCAACTGACTAAAAGCTCACAACTGTTCTGATAATACTTGAAAATAGAGTGCAAGGATTAATATAATAAAGACAGTAAAATAGGCTCATCATTTGCCCCTTGGCAAGCTGAATGCTTGTCCTCAAGCATTACATCTTCTGGTAATTGCTCTGAAATCTCCAACCTCTATTCTTCCTCTCCTTTGGCTTTTAAAAGTGTAATAGAACCCTCTTGTTCTCTCCCAGACACCCACTCTATGATCTTCTTGAAGTCGGTCCAGTTTGTCAGTGTTGATTTCATACAGGGGCTAGAGGAGTATTGGTGGCTGCATGGTGAGTGGACACCAGAGTTCTTGTCTAGTTTGCCTTCCCAACTATATGTATTTTGGTACTCTTTGGATAGCTTCTTGGAGGTTGATAGGACTGTGTGGTTCTGATAAAATGGATAAGCAAATTCGAGCTAGGAACATATTAATCCAAATGAGTTAGGAAAAAGGAAGATTATCATGAATTAAACTAATCCTTAGAGCATACACCAAAAGAAACAACAAAGGAGACAAGAAGTTTTTGAAGGGGG
>MU227861.1:1854303-1881562 GCA_018584345.1 Thuja plicata | reverse complement strand
GAAAGAAGACAAAAAGAAATATATTAGGATACCTTGACTTATATCCTAATATATTAGAACAAGAAAGGAAGAAAAGATCTAACCTTGGTTTATAAATACACCAAGGAAAGATTACAACTTCTAACAGGTTTTGATCTCTTCAATATCTCAGATAACCTACCCCATCTACTTCTAGCTCTAGCCATCATACTTTGCATAAACCTCTGTTCTAATCCCAAAAATTTTGTCCCTTGTTTCTTCCTTAATTTTGCCATAATTCAAATTGAGCCAATCTTTGAAGACTGTAGCTAGCTTGCTACTCTCTACTCTTAATGGTAATGGCTCTATTTTCTCCTGTTCCCTATAATTTTTTAACTGTCTATCATAGTTGGCTTCATTATGCATCTAGGACATAAATGCCCTTAGGTGGATATCCCCTATGTAGAGTAGAGGATTCCACTCAGTCTCAGCTGGGATAGTGAAGTTATGCATGTATAGTTCACAAAGTAGATTTTATTTTCATGAGGGCAGAGTCTGATAAAGACCATAAAATTCTTGGGCTGACTTGAATTCAGAATCGATATCTTTGATGGTCATTATTAGTTGGAACAAGAGGAACTGTTCTTTTAAATAGATGGTATAGACCCTAGGAGGTGGCCTACACGCAATGACTTGATCAGCCAATTTTAGGGCATGATCCATTTTCTATTTTTGTTTTGCCAATTGTTCTTTCAATTCTGCAATTCTTCCTCTTTCTCTGTTATGACCTTCTTTAGTTTCTTCTTTTCTTCTCTCCATAGAGTTGTTGTTAACACATACTTATTATGCAATCCAAAGAGAAGCATTTTCAATGTGATCGGGCCATAATCTTCTGTCAGATTTCTTTGCCTCCTTTGTTCCTTCCAAGACTGCTCTAAAAAAATTACTAACCAAGTTCTTTTGTAGGGCACTAAGGCAGTTTCTGCATAGGCTGACTGATGGATTACTGAGGCATTTTCCTCGTTAATGACTAGAATGTTCTGATGGATTTCCTGGGAACTATTTTGAAAAACACTAGGTTTAGCTTCATAAGTTTCTGCGGAGTACGGAAGAAAGTCTGGAACTGTAGATTGATTTGGGGAATTGTCTGGAATTATTTGCACATTGGGCTGTTCATCAGATTGCAAAGGAGAAGTGGGTTCGCTTATGGAGGATTCCCTAGGGAGCTATCCTCTCATTCTAGGACTCCTTCATACAGGGGTCTCTGCAATTTCTACAGCCTTTTCTTTAGTATTCTTCTTTGTCTTCTCTGCTGTAGGAGTAGCTACTGTAGGAACCGACTTCCTTTTCTTCCCCTTCGAAGAAGTAGGGATTTGTGGTTTGGCTACAGGAACTGGAGGTTCTTCCTCTAATTTTCATTTTCATTTGGTTTAGGAAGAAGTAGGTACATTTCTCTCATGAGTAGGTAAGGGCACATTTCCTTGAAGATTTATGGTTTCTGCCCCTTGGGTATCTTTTTCAACGACTGGGTCAGTTGGTATTACATTATCATGACCAATTTTCTCATTAGGGTTAACTTGTGGTCGTAGGGTTTTACACTGGACAAACTCTGACCATGCCATGGGAGAGGCATCCCTAAGAGATATTTCTATTAATAGTTTAATTAGGGCATGGTGAGTAACAAAATTTGCATTCCCTTTTTGGTTCTCTTTAGCACTAATGCATAGCATGTTATATAAATTTTTTGGAACATTTACTACTAGATTATGCCTCACATAACTCAGTAATTTGAAATGATGTGCATGTAAATTGAAAAATCTCCCTTCACATGTGAAATACCTGATAAAATTCAGGGCCAACTCATTATACAGTGGAGGGATAGAAATTCTCTTGTAACCCTGTTTGGTAATCTCCAAAGGAGGATCACTTGGTAGGGTGAACTGAGCCCTTGCTGATCTAGCATCATGAACATTAGGGTAATGTTATCCAACCATTGGTAATCCAATAACTTCTGTAATCCAATCCTCTGTTGTGAACACTGTTAATCCCCACACATTTGTCTGACCTTCTTCAATTATACTAACAAATTCCACTGCTGAGTCCTCATCAAATTCTGTTAAGCTTAGGAAATACCCTAACCAGCCGCATGCATTGAATCTTCTGACCGCTTCAACATTTGAGAGTAACACACCATGTGCTACAAGCTCATGTCTCTATAACTGGCCTCCCATCTATGCTTTGCTAATTTCAATCTATCTTCTCAGCAGTAGGTAGATGCCTTATTCCTTATTTGAATTTCAGACTACTCATTTTTTTAACAAAGGACTATGAGCTTTCTGTTGAATTTCTCTATTTTTCTTGGCATGAACAATGGTGATGAATTGAAATAGGAGAGATTATAATATTTAATATGGGTTGTCACTTAACCTAATTATAAGTCACATCAAGTCTGACATTCATGGAGGATTCAGGAATAAAAGTACAATAGTTGTGCGATATAACACTTAGAACTTTAACGAGGCAAGACTAAGTACAAATTTGAGGTGACATAAAATATTTCAGGTGTAAATAGAAATGATAGTTCAGAATTAATACACTTCCCTACCCCCTAATTAACATTGACAAGTCTCCACACTTGGTAGACATGGCACAAGGGATGGAACTGGTGTAATGCTATAATGATATATGTATTGCAGTACTAGATAAAATTATTGAAATCTATGTGCTAAAAATGGAATTTTTTTTTGAAAAGCACGTACCTGTCAGTCGATCTTTGCATATGCCAGAAAAGGTGGCGAGAGTGGTACAAAAGTGGCAGTGGCTTATGTCAGCGTACCCAGCTACTTATTGAAAGCTTTTAAAGGAAAAATGATGATGATGTGGAAGGTGGGTGGGTGGTAGATTAAAGAAATGAGATGAGTTGGAAAGAAGAAATAGAAAGTGAATGGAGGAATGTACTTCATGTAAACACAAAGAATTTATTATGGACATGCTTGATGGATTTTTACTGAAGAGCTGTAGGAAGAAGGTTCGCACCCTCTGCTGTAGGAAGTGTTACTTGTTGCTCATTTAATTTTTGTTGTTTGAATTGCTATAGGAAGTCTTCTTTTGTTTGGGGTTGGTGATACAACTTTAGCCGATGTCTATTGACTAGAAGCTTGAAGTGTACCAGATCAATTGTGGTCAACTAGACGGCTCCATTGGTGAAAAAATGGCTTATTTCATATGGCCCCAGCCATCTTGTCTGCAACTTGCCTGGTATTTCTTTGAATCTTGAATCATACAACAATGCCTAGTCTCCAAATTGAAATTGTTTTCTCTTGATATGTGAGTCATGCCATTTCTTCCTTTGTTTCTAGACTAGTTCAGTTCTCTCCAGTGTAGATTTACGCATTTCATCCAGGGAATTGAGATGCAGTAATCATTCCTTCTGTGCTGTAGGAAGATTGATATTTAACTGCAGTGCTATCCTTAGTGTTTTGTGTTCAAATTCAACTAGTAGCATAGCTATTTTTCCATACAATAGTTCAAATGGAGTGAATCCTATAGTGGTCTTCCAAATTGTTCTATACGCCCAGACAACTTCTGATAGTTGGCTGCTCTAGTCCCGACGATGCATATGAACTGTCTTTGTTAAGATGGCTTCTATTTCCTAATTTGTAACATCAGCCTGTCCATTAGCTTGAGGGTGATAAGGGCTGGACTTCCTATGTCTGATATTGTATTCTTTCATGAGCTCTATTATTGAATTGAAAGTGAATTGGGCACCTTGGTCAGTTACAATTTCTCTCGGTACTCCATATCTTGTGAAAATCTCATCATACAAAATTTTTTCAACTTTATGGTCTCAGGCATGTTTCATAGCTTTTACTTCAACCCATTTGGTCAAATAATCAGTGCACACCAAGATGTAAGACTTCCCATTGGATGGAGGGTCTATTGGACCAATGAAGTCCATACCGCATTTGTCAAATGGAGTGACCACCACTTGTGGATTTAATGGAATTTCATCAGACTTAGTCAGTCGTCCCATTCTTTAACATTTGTCACATTTTCTTGTATAGTTGGCTGCATCCTTGTTAAGTGTAGGCCAATAATATCTGGTTATTAAAATATTTTGGGCTGTTATTTTTGTTGCAAAGTGTCCCCCACATGGTTCATCATGATAGGCATGGAGAATGTCATATGTCTCATCTTATCTCACACATCTACGCATTACTTGATCAGGTCCAGTGTAAAACAACATGTTATCAATCCAAGAGAAATTAAAACTTTTTTCAACCAGTAGCCTTCTTTCTTTGTAAGAAAAATGTGTTGGAACTTTGTTAGCTGCAAGGTAATTAGCTATGTCAGCATACCACAAAATTTGGACAGAAATATGAAACAAGTGCTCATCTAGAAATGCATCATCTATTAGAGTAGTATATTTTTCTGTATGGTGGATTCTTGACAGATAATCAGCTACTACATTTGCCTTGCCAGGCTTGTCAACTATAGTAATGTGAAATTCCTACAAAAGAAGAAGCCATCTTGCTAACCTACCTGTGATAACAGGTTTTTTCATGAGATATTTTATTGTTGCATGGTCAGTATGAACAAAAATAGGATAGCTAGTTATGTAATGACAGAATTTGTTCAAGGAATATACTACTGCTAGTAATTCTTTCTCTGTCACTGTGTAGTTTAACTCTAGTCCATGGAGGCTTTTGCTAATGTAGTAAATTGCATTTTCCAGGTTACTAGACTTTTGTCCTAGGACAACACCTATTGCATAGTCTGAAGCATCTATATGAATGTGAAATGGCAAAGTCTAATCAGGACCCATAAGTATGGGTGTAGTGGTTAACATTTTCTTAAGCTACAGGAAGGATTCATCACATTCTTTTATCCAGTTAAATTCAGCCTCTTTAGTAAGCAAAGTATACAGAGGACTAGCTATTTGACTAAATTTTTTGATAAACCTTCTATAGTAGCCAGCATGTCCTAGGAAAGACCTAACATATTTTTTCTTTATAGGAATAGGGAATGTTAGAATTACCTCTATTTTTGCAGGATCTACCTAGATTCCAGCTTCAGATATAAAATGTCCCAGTACTATGCCTTCTTGCATCATCATGAAACATTTGTCACTATTGAGAGACAAATTGTGTTCCTGACATCTGATTAAAACTCTTTCCAAATGCTTCAGGGCTTCCTCAAAGGTGACTACAAATGTAGTAAAGTCGTCCATATATATCTTCATACAATCATGTGATATATCAACAAAAATGCTAATTACAGCTCTCTGGAAAGTAGCTGGTGCATTGCATAGGCCAAATGGTAATACAGAATAGGCATATGTACCCCAGGGGCATGTGAATGTATTCTTCTCTTAATCTTCTAGAGCAATGCTGATCTGGTTGTAACCACTATATCCATCCAGAAAGGAGAAATATTTCTTACCAACCATAGTGTCTAGGACTTGATCAATAAAGGGTAAAGGAAAATGATCCTTCTTTGTGGCATTATTCAACTCTCTGTAATCCACACATATTCACCATTTCCCCCCTTTCTTAGGTACAATGACTAACGGTGATACCCACTTGCTATCAAAGATTGGATAGATGAAACTGACATCTAGTAATTTTTGTAATTCACTTTTGACTATCTCTCTCAATGCTGGATTTATCCTTCGTTGAGGCTGGTGTAGTGGTAAGCTGCCATCATTAATGTAGATCCTATGGGTATAGAGCTTGGGGTTCAATCCTAGCATGTCTCCATAATTCCAAGAAAAGGCTTTCTCATGCTTACATAAGAGTTTAGTTAACAGTTCCATTTGTTGAGGTGGCAACTTGTTGTTTACATGGAGATTATGACCAGGGGAAATTTCCACAGCAGTTGTTAGCTCTACCATTGACATCTTAGGTACTGGGTTTGTAGCTATTTCACATGGTAACAATTGGCTAATTTCTTTAGGGCTTGCTGGGAAGACACAGTCTTCATAGGTACATAGCTATAGAATAACACTTTCAGAAACATCTTTTGCTGCTATACACTCATTGGTAAGAATAATTTGTATTACATCATCTTCCTCTTGAATTTTTAGAAAAGACTGTCTATGCATCATCATAAGCTGAGAAAAAAAATTGACCTCTTCTTCCTTATCTCCTAGTTCTGGCCAAATGGGATCCTTCAAATCTAGCTGAGGCTGGGCATGAGGATAGAGTTCTATTTTCTTTATTGCCTGGCCATTTGAAATTGTCATACTCCCTAATCTGCAATTAATTTTTTCATCAGTGATGGCTAACCAAGGTCTCCCCAGGATGACTGGATAGGCAACAAAGTTTACTTTTGGTGATAAGATGAGAAAATTAGTAGGGTATTCCCATGAGTCTAGGGTAACTACCACATCTTCTATAAGACCATCTGGAGTGACTGTTGAACTATTAGCAAGTTGTAATATTCTTGGTGTTGTTCTTAAGCCTTCTATACTTAGTCTGTGCATTGTATCTTTGGTCATCACATTAATGGCTACCCCCAAATCAACTAAAGCATTTTTAATAGATTGTCCATTAATTATCAAGTCAACTACTGGACTTCCAGGGTCTGAATACTTGGGTATAACTACCTTCCCCAACATGATATCCGGAAGTTGCCCTATGACATGAACTATTTGAGGGTCTTTCTTCTTCCTCCTAGGCTTTTTAAGGCATGCATCCTTAATTGCTTTCCCATAGATAGGAACATCTTTGATAGCTTGAAATAGAGGTATTTGGATATGAATATTTTTTAGCTTCTCAAGAATATCAAAATACATTTCCTCTTGGGATATAGGTTTTTCTATTGTGAGCCTTTGTGGAAAAGGAGGTTCAACTGAGGTTTCATCATCAGTTTTGTTGGATTTTTGAGTTGATTGGGTGGTATTTTACAATATAGCCTCTGGAAGAGGTGTTTATGCTGCAGGAGTGTCTGCAAATTCTGTGATAATAGGATGTTCGGGTGTAGGCAGAGTAGTACCTGACCTTAGATGTATGTCAGATATCTCTAGAGCGTAAGTAGGATACTACTATGTATCAGAAGTATACATTGGTTTCTGCTGTTGCTTGCTATTTGGATTTGGTTGCGGCTGAGTAGGAAATTGTGTTTTCTTTGGATTGGGGCTAGTGGCTACAGGAGGTGACATTATTGCAGGAGGTGGCACTGGTGGCGGTAATTATGGAAAAGAAGGATACTGGTTAGGCCACTGTGGAGGTCCCCTCCATTGATTATTTTCCTGCCAATTCCCTTGTGGTGGTTGCCATTGGTTTTGTTGGTTAGGCCACTGGTTATTTTGCTAGTTAGGCCACTGGTTATTCTAGGTTGGCTTAGAGTACTGAGGAATATTCTAATAACTTTGGTTTTGCCATTGACTATTGTAAGGATTTGAAAATTGCAATGGGTCCTGAGGCATACCTTGTCGTGGTGATCATGGGAGACATTGAGAAACAAAGAACACTTGCTCATTATCTCCTATCTTCATGTACTTAGTAGGCAAATGTTGATTTTCCAGATTTGCCACTAGCTTGCACTCACAGTCTTTCTTTTGTTTTCGGCAATGAGGGAAATATTCAGCCAACTGAAATTCAGTGTTTTCATGTTTCTTCTTGGCAGTCATGGTGTCGAGATGTGTGGCAACATCATTAATGATGTCTTACTTGAAATCTGCTAGCAGGTTAGATATCTCCAACTTAGAAATGCCTGAACTACTCTCTTTAATTGCTATAGACTGATATCATCTGCTTTTCTTCCCAGTTGATCTAGAGTAGTTGAGATAAAATTTCTTGAGATCATCCCAAGAAGATTGGGATATGTCCCCACCAGCCATGAGGTGCAATGCTTCCAGACAGATGTCATTCACTCCTCTCAAGAAGACTAGTTTATGTGAATCCTCCGCTAGAACATGTTGGGGATTCTTCTGCATGGTGTATAAAAAATGTGAAACATAGTCCTCCAAAGTTTCATCCTCCTTCTGTGACATTCCAAAAATTTCATCTCCCCTTGGGTCACTCCCCTTGCGATATTCTTTTTATTTCTCTAGAAACAGGGTCTGCATCTCATCCAATGTACCTGCTGCATTTTCTCCTAATCCCATGAACCATCGTAAGGATGACTCTTTCAGTGTTGCTAGAAATAGCTTGAGTTTGTGGGCATTAGTGTTATAGTCAAAGCTACAATAGAGGATGTCAAACTCGAACAAAAAGGTGTCAGGATCTTCGGCTATCAGCCCATAAAATTTTGGAAGTACAGCTGAGGGTATATTCTTGAGGTTATCATTGTTTATAAAGCTTGGTAGAGGAAATAGGAAAGTAGGGTGTGCCATTACTAGAGGTATCAAGGGTGGTACTTGCTGTTGGAAAGGAATATTAGCCACAAGATTTTTATTAGCAGGTGTGTTTGGGTCAGAATTATCAAGAAAGATGGCCAAGATTTCAGAAAAAGGCCAGAGACCACTTATATCAAAAGACCCTTCTCCAGCGGTAGATGCTGCAGGAAATTCAGGACTTGCGTCAACAAAAGGAAACTCAACTTCTTCAGCTTGCTCATTCAAATTCATAGGTTCTCCTAGAAGAAATCTGCCATATTTGTCTCTTCTTCTTCCCCTTCAATGCATGCAAATGAATTCTTCACATTGGTGAAGAAAATTTAGGACAACAAACCATTAAACTAACTAAAAGACTCAGAAGGTTTCTTAGCTTGACACCATACCCAGCAGCGATGCCAAAAATGAACCACCTCACAATAGGTGATTAGTAATCATGCCCAAAGCCTCTCTTAGAAATAGTTTATTCAATCTAAGGATCACTTCTCCCACCATGAGGTGCATGTAGTTTGTCAACCCAGGGACGTATACTTGAAATGGTACGACACAGTATGTGCACTAAGTTCCTTAAGGATCCATTCTACCTATGCTGCAAGAAAGTAAAATACACGAAAGGAATCTATACTAGGGCTAAAAGAAGGGAGACACACTTATTCCTTACTAAAATGAATGCTACAACTTGAAAACTCTACTTAAATCTATTCTTTCAACCTAGAGCATTCACTATAGCTATCCTTGCAGGTGCTGCAGGAACATTAACAAAGTACAATGCTGTAGGAAGAAACTGTAATCTTATATCTAGAATACTAGAAATGCAGAAAGTCAATCTATTCTACTTCTACTCTAATCCACCTACCAAGTGGGCCCCCTTGGTTGGCTTATGCTAATCTATGAACACAGAATATGAACCAAGAGTTATTTCATTATCTTTCAAAACTGATTACATGAGAATAAGACATGAAACTAAAAAAATGAACTTGCTGTGCAAGACACAATCAAAACATTGTATTCCTTTCAAAAATCTGAACTTACAAACAAACAGTCTCCTCCCTATAAATAGAGGATTGACTTCTTTATTCCAAAATAGAAAAGGAACTAACTAACTAAAACCGCGCCAAAGAAAGAGAACAGGAAGTGAAACGGCCCATGATGTGCACAATGAAGTCTGGCTGACCAAGTCAACATGCTGGTAATACAGAGGGAATATAGTAGAGCTACATTTATGCATCTATTAAATAGTGGCTCCTGATTTGTGGCAGTCGTGTCTTCTGATGCCATGATGGCTTATCCACTCAAAGCTGGTCTTTACATCCTCCTTCAATGCTGTCGACCACTCCCAGTGACTCCTACTTCCTGGCAAGATTATTTAATATGCAAAAGATATTCATGCAAGCAACTTATAAAATTAATCCAGATGTTAGAACACACATTCTGATTATTATATGAAATACTACAACATATATATAATATTGGCGTAATATGACACATCTATTCCACCAATGGATTAATGGTTCTTTCTGTACTTAACAAAAGTTCAACTGACTAAAAGTTCACAACTATTCTAATAATACTTGAAAACAGAGTGCAAGGATTAATATAATAAAGACAGTAAAACAGGCTCATCAGGATCTTTCCCTTATTTTTTTTTGTATGCAAGGCATATGTCCATCTTGCTGATATTTTTTCATTAAGAACTTGTGGCATATTCTTGTTGTATTACATTGGCACATAGTTATATGCAACCATTTCCTTAATTATGGCCTCTTCTATCTTATTTTTATCTCCGGGAGACAAGGTTAGCCATTGTCTAATATTGCGATGTGATATGTTCCCTGTGTTGATGATTGACTCTGCAGCTTCATCAACTATTTTAGGAACTTTAAGATTTTTAGTTTGGAGTCCTTGTTATCTCTCATCCTGTTCAGTGTCATCCTTGTCTTCTTTTCCTCTTATATATTTCCTTCTTTGGCTCAGTGTTGATTGCCCGATTTGAGGCTTTCTTTTCTGATAAGTCTTTACTATACCTTTCTTTACCCGTGATGAGTCTGTATCTTTTGTAGTCTTACTCCTTGTTCTTGATGCAGCTATTACATTAGTATTTCTTGGTTTCTTTGTTGGTGGTGCATCTGATTTAGTAGATTTGAGTCAGTTATCTCTTTACCTTCACCGATGGGTGACTATCCCTCCATGATATCTTGTTCTGATTATTCATCATTTACCGATTGTTTCTTCTCAATTATTTTTACCATCTTTGTTTTCTTTCAGCCTATCTTCTTCACTACTAAGCCAATTTTGATTCTAGACTTGGCTTCCTCATATGTTCCAAATCTTCTCAATGATTTGTCCACTACTTCATTTAGTAGGGCTTCAATAGCATTTGTGACTTGATCAATGTTGATCTCATAGTCCAGCGGTGGTAACCATGCTATTCTTGGTACAACTAGTTTGATTAGAGTGGTGTTGGTATCCACTATGAAACATATGTCATCCTTGTATTTTTCCACCAATTATGCAGGTATTCTCATTCTCTTCTACATTCTATCCTTGAAAGTGGTGATGTATGCATCCATTACAGATGTGAAATTATCCCTTAGTGACTTAATGAGTTCACTAGTATGTGCAGTTATTGGCTGGGTTGTGTCCCAATTGACATTACCGACAGATGGAAAAAAATTATAAAAGTAGAAGAATGTGCATAGAAGGAGTGATCCAAACTTACATGAATTAGATATGGCTGATCTAATTGTTCTCATATTCTCCTCTAGTTGCTTTAGTATCAACTCAGATAAGTCCATTTGAAGTCCCTTCTTCACAATCATATAAGTAGTGTCAACTATTCCACAAGCTATGTTGTTTAATCAGCTAGCTTGGAATACCTTGTACCCAATCACACATGTACTAAAATTCATCTCTGGGTCAGTGATTGAATTAACTTTCAACCTCTGCCTTGCCATGCTACACCTGTTAATTTTTTAATCTTGGGATGATAAGGATGCTTTAGGACTTTAGCCTTGTCAGTTACTGGATAACCTATTACAGTGTGAATCACATCCTTTGTGATTAGTTTTGATTCATCCAACCACATTTTCTATCATGTACCCATCTAAGTACAATGTGTATGCACTTGGTCTTAAACTCTTTTGATAAAATTAGGGCATTGCTTAACCCTTTCACCTCAATGTTCTTGTGTTCCTCTTTAAGGTTTCTATCTTGGTAAAGCTTCTAGTAAGCTTCTTCAACCTCAAGATCTCTGATCTCTACAACCTTGTAGTGGATCTATGTGTGGATATCTTCAACAACTAGAAGCCTAGGAGGTATACTTGAGAATGCTCTCTTGTCATCAGGTTGTGAAGCAACCTCAGGAAAAAAACTTATAGTTAGGCTCCTCATAGGTTGTATTCTTAATTAGGTTGATCTTCTTTTCCTTTAAGTTCTTGATCTTTGAGAGTCGCAATGTGGTTTCCATTTTTTGCGAAAATAGGGCTTCTCCGTAAACAAATTGTGAGCTCGGTGAGTCCAGATACTCACTTGATATTTTTTGTAGATGTTAGGAATCTATTAGAGTATCCTTTGAATCTACTGTGAATTTCTCTACAATCTTGTCGCTTTTGGTCTCTTGTCTTCACTCTACTATTTTCTCCTTTTTGCTTGGTGAATGAATGATCTCTTTGTTGCCATATTTATAGAAAATAACCTAAATGGTGCATTGAATGCTTCAGCTACCACTTAGTCAATGAAAAAGCTTTCATCCTTGGTGAGTATAAAGCACTCGGGGTAAGTGACAACTTAGTTGTACTTTTCACATGTTCATCGACCGTGCTCGGTATGTAGCGAAGACTTGATTGTATTTAATATGTTTATCGACTATGCTCGGTTTATATTGACAACTTGGTTGTTTTTCATATGTACACCAACAATGCTAAGTATGTATTGACCGAAGAGACTGGATTCTCAAAATCATAACAAGTAATGCCATAGTGCATCCATTCATGCTAATTTGGCATATTATCAATGAATATTGGAACTGATGTAAAATATATCTTTGTAGAGTGCAGTTCCATACTTACTTGTTTTTCTTAGGTGGGGGTGGTGATATCAAAAGATCCATTGGATGAGGTGTCACCAAATGTAGTGCTTGGTCTAGCATCATCTTTTCTTGAGGCTTTCCTCCACATTTGATTTCTCATCCTCATGATATCTTCAATAGTGTTCCCATTAGCAAAAGTACTTAACTCTGTCACTTGGTCTCTGCAGTCCTTGCTTTTGTGACTGACCTTATGATAGTGTAAGCATGCCATTCCGGAGTTAGTCTAGCTCCTTTATCTTCGTATCCATTTTCTCATGTATTTTGCAGAAATGTGTCCATATCTACCACATGCTGTGCAATTTACCCATGTGTTGTAATCCCAAACATATGAGTTACTGACTCTTCTCAGTTTATAAGCATTTTCTTGTTCTTTTGGTTTCCATACTTGCTTTTTACTTTTTCTGCATTCATGAGATGTGTGGCCATGCATTTTGCAAGTGGGACAATATTTTTCCATGTAGGATTCCTTCTTTGGTTTTTTCACCTTAGATCTTCATTCATGTGCTTTGTGTCCATGCTTGTTATATTTATAAAAATTACCTATGAATGTAGAAGTGGATTTAGGAATACCTTTTTCTTTACTCCTGCAAACATTTGATGTGTGGCCTGGTTTTCCACAGTGATTGCATAACTGCTTCTTTTCTCTTGGATTTGTGTAGACATCTTTTTGATCAGCTCAGTTTGATGATTCTCCATGCTTGGTATACCCTAGACCGGTATTTTTGTTGAGTCTCCTTTGTCCATTCAAAAAAACATCCATTCTTTTTGTACTCTCTTCAGCTTTCTTGACCATATCATTATGTTGTTGCTGAATCCTTACTTCATGCTTCAGTTTCTCATTTTCTTCTCTTAGTTCACCAATAGCTTCTAATTTCCCATTAAGTTATATATTCACTTGGTTGGCCTCATGAATCATAAGAACTATTTGATTGGTGATCTCATGATGATATTTGGTAAGTCTCTGTTATAATCACATAAAAATGGTCATCCAAACCCTAGACCCCCAATCACAATAATTAATCAAGAAACCCTTATCTTGATAAACCCTAAGTCCTAAATCAAATAGGCAATTCTTCAATCTATCAATTTGAAACTAATCTAACCTGAATCCTAGGTCCTAATCAATCATCATACTTGATTAATTAATTAATTCCTAAAATCATAATACATTGGAAATAAACCTTATGTTAATTATTTAATTGATATTCTGAAATATTAATTAAATAAAATTACTAAATTATCAGTTAAATAAAAAATGAATTAAATTAATTAATAAAAACAAATATGCATTCAAAATCATTTAAATTATTAAAAATGCATATGACATCATCAAATCTAGTTAACTGATTATCAAATTGGAAACAGTCCAGTTCCACTTAGTTAACTGATTCTACACTATTTATCATTTTGGAAACATTTCAGTTAACTTAGAACTGAATTTGGAAGTTTCCAAAAGAATGATCAATCAGTTTAGTCAACTAGAGCTTTTGACCAATCACATTGTTTGCACATGGATTGTGCTTCTTCAATCAAATCTGAGCCACTCTTTTCATTTGATCTTAACCGTCGATTCAAGAGAGATTTCTATAAAAGAAAAACTCATTTCCTCCACAAAGGATCCTAACTTTTGCATTATTGTTATTATACTGTATTTTACTCTCAAGCATATTCTAGCTTTCTTTCATTTTAGCTTTCATTATCTTAGCTTAGTTTACTTTTGTTTAAGCATGCAAATCTTAATTTTAGAGCATATTTGAATTTGGTGCTTTAAAATGAATCTTTCACACTTCAATTTGGTTCTCTAAAAATTGAATCTAATTAACTTGGATGAACAAAAAATTACATTCTTCATATGATTTTAAATCAATAATCTAGATTAAAAATCCTTCATTTAGAACAAGTGTAGTCACTGGACTTTGCAATGACCTAAGAGCAAAGTCCATAATACTGCCTACTAGAAGGCAATAGATCGATTTAGGTTAGTGTAGTTGTTTACTGCATTTCAATTTCATATTTTCTAACCCACTAACCATGTAATGATCTATTGAAGTGTGTGTTTGTTGTGAAGCTTGTAGATACCCATTTTCACACATACATTTCTAGCACCCACCGTGGGGCTTGAATCTCCTCTTGAGCCAAACCTTCCCACTTTTTCCTCTTTAACCAAAATCTGACTCCACCATCACGGTTGAATAGTTGTTTCAGTTTGGAACGACTATAAACTCACCTATACTTGAAAAAAGTTGAATCCATGGCAAATTTTTTTTGCACATAGGCCGTACGACCTTCTCCACGTAGACGAAGGCCTGCACGCATATCAAGGCAAAAATCTCACAAAAAGTTTGGTTTTAAATCGCCTACATCACTTTTCTATTATTCTGTGCTATTAAATTTCTATGCATCATTCTTCTATTACTCTGTGCTATTAAATTGCTGTGAATGCTGATCTAGCTCATTTTGCATCTATGCCTACCACCAAGCCTTATGTTTTCATTTGTTAAGTGTTACACTTTCTATAAAAACAAATTATTTATCTATGGCCTTGCACATGTGGGAATAAAAGTCCCTTATACCTTGTGCTCCTAGCTTAGTACAGTGCCGCTTGAGCTCTGCCTCCCTACTCAAGCTACGCTCAAGCTCACCCCACACCTTACCTCCCTCCACTGCCCACTCCAAACCCTACCCTCCTGTCAACACCTTCCTCCCTCCTCCCTCCATCCTCCACTCCTTCCTCTGCCCTCTCATGCCCTTAATGCCTCCCTCTAAAACCCACCTCCACTCCCTGCCACTTGCACTTCAACCCAGCCCCATTATCTCCCTCTCCTGCCACTTCCCCTCCCTTCAACGCTTGCAAAACCCTGCTCCACCCAACCACTGCTTCCCTACCTCTGTGCACCTCCCCGCTACTCAGCGACTCCCTCTCTCTGCACCTTTTCCCATCCCACACTCCACCATCGCTCCTCCCTCTGTGCTCCACCCATCCCCCACTCCACCGCCGCTCCTCCCATAGCCTTCAAAATGGGTGGATAAAAAATGGGTACATGGCACCCAAGAATTAGTTTTTTTTTTCCACGCAGTGATTTTCACATTTTTAAATTTGAAGGCCATCCAGCCGTCCCCTTGTAGGTTTATTGGCTTTCTGTGACAACCAGGAGACCATCAAATTTAACCTTATGGTTAGCTGATGTCAGCCAGGGTTTGAATTTCTCTTCCCTCACCATATGTATTTTTGAATTTGTTGTTTATCTTTAGAGGGCCATATCTTGTTTGTATTAAGTCCTTTTTTGGAGCAATATTTTTTGATTTTGGGTAGATTTTGCTGAATATTACTGTGGTGAAGTTATTTTATGGTTTTGGCTTCCAGATTTATCAGAAATTGCATCTTTGAATCTCTATACCTGTCTAATCCTTTATTTTGCATCTTCTAGAGCCTTGTACAGGCTCATACGTTAACCTTTTTAAGTGCAATTTTTTTTGAAAGTGCATGATTTTTCATCTTCTTTCTAAATAGGCAATCAATTTTGTGATTTTTAGATTTTTTTAATGCTAACAAGTTTTGGTCTTTGTTGTTCTCTGGATTATCTTTTGATTATAGCCTAACAGTGGTTTGCAGGACACAAAAAATGAATAAAAAATCATAAACTATTAATGAGTTTGATGTAGGATGCTTGTCGAAGACTTTGTGTGTCTTCGAAAACCATCACATCTACTTTTAATAGTTATATAACACTTCAAATTTGGTGCTTAAAAAGAATCAATTTTCTTATGTGTTTAAAGTGTTATTTATATTTGTAATCCCAAATAATTGCATGAATATATCCTCTCCCATCTCCTTCATGGATCTTGGGTGTAAGATAAATTCATGCAAATATTTTAGCGCGGCTACCTCCTGAGAGCTTTAACAGAGCCAGTGAGAGTGGATTTCCCAATCGGTAACAAGCTAAAGCCAAGCCCTTCCAAACTGATATATAATAAATGTCATTGTGATTAGTGTCACAGTGAACAAGTATTGATTATGTTATATTGAGAAGAAGATCTCCCTCAGTACCCTTGTGGTGCATAAAACCTATAGAATGTAACTTCTGTAGGTTGGGAGGCCTCTATAACAGAGCTAATATTCCGCAGGTATAACCACCTGAATGGAAACCTTAGTTAAATTTATTTTTGTAGTATCCAAAAACCCTCTATTTGCTGGTTGCAGAAGGTCAGAGACTGACTAAGATGTTCCACACTTTCACGGCTCTTAGTAGAGACAACGATCGCTTGGGAAGTGATTACCCTTGGGATTGGAAGCTTGGTGTGCCTAAGAAGTGAGATAAGGAGGAGCCTGTGCCTCCAAGATTCTAAGTTGTATGCTATGAGTAGGCATGGATGAACTTTGGTTCAAGTGGGAATTCAACAGATATTGTCCTGGCTTACCTAGGATTGTGTGTTAGGAATGGGAACACTGAGAGGGGGGGGGGTGAATCAATGATCAACAATTTATTATATTTTAGAAACTTGAAACTTAGCCTAATAAATAGATAAAAAATTCAATATGAAAATTATATAAACCATAAAACATAACATAAGATATGTTTATGGGGAAACCTTGATCAGAGGAAAACCCTGGTGGGAATTAGTACCCACAAATGATTGTACTAGTCTTATGAACTTGTTAGAGTTCCTTTGCCCTGTTAGGAGAAGTCATTACAAAGCTGAGTACAATGAACCTATTAGGGGTCTTTTAAAAACCCTGTTAAAGGTGTATGGCACACTCCCAGAGCTCACTGCTTAATAAGAAGAAGGCTACAACCTCCTTATAATAGATACTCACAATATCTGAAAGTTGAATTGCTGTTATGACACTGCTTGTATGATCAGTTCCTTTACTGCGCTAAAACTCTAATCAATGGTAAATATTTATTTAATACTAACTCTTCTCCTCTTACTACTATTTTTCTTACATTCATTGTCTTATAACCATTCTACACCTTAAAACAAAATACATGTCAAGTATATATACATACTCAATAGACGCGACCGAAACTAACACTTAGTCGGCCCAAAATACACATACACAATGCTTCCAAGTTAATTGTCTTAAGCATATTTACATGCATGATAATAACATCATTAAAAACATATTAAAATAGGCACATAGCCATAACAAAACAAATTAATATGCGCTAATAAAAATCTGTAGTCGGCTCCATACTTTGTTCTGCTGAACTGCTAGTGACACTTAGATTTTCTGGAACTTCACCATACTGACATATCTAATCATGCATGTGTAAACTTAGTATAATGCTATATCCAAAATATTATATATGAAGGTGTAGGAAATATTTCATAAGCACATGCGCTGGTGCTCTGATCAATGGGTGTATCTCTATCTGCATTGTCTTCTATACTTAGCCAAATTCTGATCTTCAAAGTTTATGAACTCACTATCAAAACTTCATATGAATTTGTTGCCATAATGAAAACACAAAATTAGTCATATAATCTTAGTGAAGTCAACTTTCCAACAATCTCCCCCTTTGTCATTACTGGCAACAAAGGAATGTGGCCATGTTACTAAACTTTGAATTCATACAACAACTGTACTTATACTGATATATCTCCTCATACTATTTTAACTTTGGATATATACACTATGATCCTTTATACACTATAATCCCTCTTTGAGATTAATGAAAAAGGTGCCAAAAAAATGAAAATCTCTAAGTACTTACTCAAAGTACACATCTGGATATGCAATCTGCAATTTTTTGACTTCTTGCTTCCAAAACACATTGAGTGCATCAACCATCTAAAGATGAGCGCATAATGCATAGGTGAGTTTCTCCATTTTTATCAGATATATGTAGGGGCCTTGATCATATGTGACAATAGTTGCATCAATCTACCTGATATTCTCATTCAGTACAACTAAGGAGGGCGCAAGTGCATTTCTCAGTTGTGTTTGTCTGGTCCTTATTTTGCTAATCTCTATCTTGGCTTTCTCAATTTTATCTAACTGCCCTTGATAGATGTTTTTACAGACATTGATGTCTTAAGAAGAGACTTCAACTAATTTTCTTATAATTTCAATCAAGATGTTTGCTTCCTCAATCTTCTTTGTATGTTCATAAGTGAGCTTACCTCTGTCCATACAATTAGCTATCACTTTTCTTCCTTTTGCTGCTAACTCTTTTCAAATTTCTTGACCAATCTTCAATGAGTTGAGATCTAATGAGAAGTTCTTTATTAATTCATCCAACCTTTCCTTTTTGTACTTGTCTTCTACAATTTTAGTGGCTGAGTCTACTAGACTTGTGAAGTTTTCTTTTAAGCTTGTCAAAATTTTATCGACATCATCAACTGATTGAATATTTGCCAATTTCTTATCTATTGGCACTAAGTTGTTCAAAATGATGACTGACTCAAGAAAGAGAGGATTTCTCATTACTTGTTTCTCTTTTTATTTATCCATGGCCAATACACTTATTTTGATCAAATCTTCTTCTCCCCATGCATCTAGGTTTGTTGTATCAGGGGTCAAACTTGACAACAATGACATTGATGGTTTGATAGACTGAGTGAATAGTGCATTTTGACTTACATCCATACATTCACTCTTCATTGGAGTCTCAACAAAGGGTAGTTCACTAGGTTCATCCTTTCTATCTTTATCCTGAGATGTTGTTTCTTTAGTTGGGACTTGTTCTTGCTGCAAAGGATCTTTATCAGTGCATAATATCTCAGCTTCTTTAGTACTCACAAAATATTCCTCAAATTTATTCAAATCATTTATCATAATGGTTTCATTTGAATCTTTGACTATATCAGGAGGTGAAAAGACTTGGGGTGCTAAATCTTGTGGACCTGTCATGGGTACATTTAGAATCTCTAATTCTTTTTCTTTCTTGGAGGGAATTTGAGTAAATTTAGTTGTAGGAACCATTGATGGATACATGTGCCTATCCAAAAACACTTGCTAGAATTTTTTTTTAGTCTCCTTTCCAACCAACTCATACTCCTTATTCATGATGTGTAGAGTTCTTGTCTTAGTTCTTAGATGAGGTTTTATCAGATCTAACAGTATCACCTTCTCATCATGTGAACAAACAGGGAGAAGATTATCTAATATTTCTTCTCTAATCCTCATATCCTCTTCTAAGGCTTGTCTTTTTAATAAAGAAAGTATGTTCCATAATTTATCAGGAATGACTATCTTAAGTTCCGAAACTGACCTTTTGAACTTGATCATATGTGAGATAATCATAGAATGTATTTCTGATTTATCATTTTCTTGATACTTATCATAGACATTTGCAATTGAATCTAACCTACCTTCATTAATAATTCTATTTCTCAAAAATTCCAGACTAGGTATGAATCATACCTCAGAAGGAGCTTGAGTATTCTTTAGTTTGCTTCGATTTTTCCTTGAGGGTGGGTGGCTTGTGGGGAATTTCTTTCTTCTTCTAGTCAGCTTCCTTGGTAGAGAAGGTGGAGAGGATTCCAGGTCAATAGTAGTAGAGGGCGAAGATGTGTTCTCACCAGACTTATTCCTTTTCTTCTTATGGATATCATTAGATTTTTCAATCTTGATTTCTGTAGGTGTTTGCTTAAGTTCTCTAGCAATTTTGGCTTCCCGAGCTTTATCTAGGTCTTATTGAGTGACACCATGAACTTTTAGAATATTAGAGGTAATCCTTGATGCTTTCCTCTTATTATCTTCATTGTATATGACATGATCAACTTGATTTGTCTTTTCTCTATATGTGCCCCATCTAGGCTCATTTGGATCTTTAGGCGCAAATAGAAGGACTTGTGCATATCCTTCCAAAATGTGTTCTTCTACCTCATAACCAAGTGGGTGAATCCATTTGGTTCTTGGCTCAACTACTTCCATGAATGTACAATTTATTTCTACCATGAAGCATATGGTGTCCTTGTATTTTTCAACTATATTCTTAGTTATTCTGAACCTCTTATACATTTTAATTCTGAATGTCTTGATCTCCATATCCATAGAATCCTTTATACTGCTTTTAGATGTAGCTTTCAATAAAATTTGAGACAAGGTAGGTTTGCTTCTACCTAGGTAAAGATTATAAACCTTACCAACAATGTGGAAGTATATGTATATAATCAAGGAACCAAATCTAAATATTTTTCTTTTGTCATGCTTGATAGCTTTAATATTCTCAATTAGCTATGCGCGCAATATCTCACAAAGGTTATAGTGAGTGTTATCTCTTACCATCCTTATTGCTGCCATAACTATAGCTACAGATACACTATTCATTCAACTTGTCTGCTGAAACTTGTAACCAAGTATCATGGTAATGAGTTTGATGTCTTTCTCCACTATAGGATCCACAGTCATTCCACGCCTATCACTCCTAGATAAGCATGCCTGCTCAACCTGTTTCTTGACAACCTTTCCAGTGGGAAGAATGAGACTGACCTTAGAGAGTCTAGTCATCTCATGAATGAGATCAATAGTAATATGGATAGGAACTTTACCAATTCAAAATAGATCATCATGAATCCTACTGAGTAGAATTTTAACCCATTTTGGTTCATAAAACTCATGCGCATTTGTATACTCAAAAATAGGGTTATCCGAGAGATGTGAGAATTCATCCTTGAATGAGTAATCAGGGTTAATCATAGATTCCATAAGCATTGTTATGCTGCTATCACCTATAGAATCCTTCTTACAGTAAATGTAAGCGCGTATGTCCTCAACATGCATGACTCCTAACAAAGTCTTGGGAAATGCCCCTTCAACATCATCTAACACTGACTTGAATGGATGCTTTTTAAACACATATTGCTTCTTCTCAGTGATGTCAAAGACTATAGGAGTTGCCATTAATTACTTGTAGATTGCTTAAATAGGGTTTCACAGAGATTCTAAAATGATGCATCTATGCTAGGGTTCCGTTACAACTGCAATCCACTTTTCTAACCAACCAATGACAATCTGATAATACTAAGATGCTTGAATCTCCTGTTCTCCCCAACTTCTTTGATCTCAATGTAAAAGTGAAGACATTAGTTCTTTTAGTGACTTATAAATTGAGTTATTGCAATTAATGCTTGTTTTTGTAACACGGTTTCCACTATGAATTCCAAATTTAGTTCCTGCTCCATTTAGAACCTTGTGCTCTTGCATACTATATCAACATGTGACTAGGAACATAAAACTGAAGGTGCTTACTCAGAGGTGAGTATACCAGCTATGCAGCGGTTTAGAGCTTATCTATCTCCCCCTATGACCATGACGGTCATCTATCCTAAAGTAGAAGGTGCATCCACTATGGATGCATCTACCACTTTGTCAACACCATCATCTTTCTTTACTTCAACCTATATTTTTCCTGAATCTTCTGTAGCTTTCACAAAATTAACTTCTCCAGATTCTTCAAATAGAGATCCTTGAGACTTATTAGGTCTTTCTTGTCTTTGCATTCTAGATCTGCAAACCTTGAGATATGTCCAGCTTTGTTACAGGAGTGAAAAATTATTGGAGGTAATTTGATATGATTTACCATGCTGTATTGTTTGGCCGTGTGTCCATTATAATTGCATATCTGACATATAATTTTTTGATAATTTTTCTATGACTGATTTCTCTGATTGTACTGAGTCTGACTTCTTTGATTTTGATGTGTCTGATTTCTTAGATTTGATCTACAGTGTATGGATCTATGACCAAATTCATTGCATGAATAATAATAACCATTGAAAGGTCTTACCTCTTTACAATCCCTTTCCATATGTCCTTTTTTTTACAGGCATAAAAAGTATGGTTAACTGGTTTGCGTTCATCTTTAGGTGGTTCTAATTTATCTTCTACAAGAGTCTCAGTTGTCTTTGCTTCTATAGATTCTTCTTGTGCTTTCTTTCTTTCTTGCATTGTATTGATTTGAATTTGTGATTCATTATATCCAACACTAGTGGTATCACCTCTTAACTTTTGTTCATAAAGATGTGATTGTAATAGATCAAAACTTGTGTGTAATTTCTCAATATGATTCTTGGCTTCTGTCAACTCAGATTCTATCTTTTTCTTGATGTTCTCCAACTCCAAGATTTTCATATTTGCTTGCATAAGTTCTTCATCTAATTGTTTACTTTCTTTAGTCTTTTCTTCAATAGCTATTTGGTTATCTGTTAACTGTTCATTCAAATCTTCGATCTTATCCTTCAGAGACATGTTTTCTTAATTCAGATTTTTGACCATTTTTCCCAAATCATTTGTAGAGAAATCTTTCAAATCTTTTCTTAATTTTTTGATGAGCATTTGTGATCCATCAACTTTCAATTTTAGTTCTTCATTTTCTTTTTCTGATCTATCAAGATGTTCAAGAGATGCTTCAAGGTTCTTTTTCAGATGTTTCAGTTCTACTGAGTCCACGATCTCCTCAAGTGGTTAAAATTCTCTTAGAGGACCAAAGTTCTTATACCAATTTTTAGGAATGGGAACACTGAGAGGGGGGGTGAATCAGTGTTCAACAATTTATTATATTTCAGCAACTTGAAACTTAGCCCAATAAATAGATAAAAAATTCAATAAGCAAAGTATATCAACCATAACACATAATACAAGATATCTTTATGGGGAAAACTTGATCAGAGGAAAACCCTGGGGGGAATTAGTACTCATGAGTAATTGTACTGGTCTTATGAACTTGTTAGAGTTCCTTTGCCCTTTTAGGAGCAGTCATTAAAAAGATGAGTACAATGACCCTATTAGGAGTCTTTTACAAACCCTGTTAAAGGTGTATGGCACACTTCTAGAGCTCACTGCTCAATAAAAAGAAGGCTACAACCTCCTGATAACATATACTCATAATATCTGAAAGTTGAACTACTGTTATGACATTGCTTGTCTAATTAGTTCCTTTAGTGCGCTAAAACTCTAATCACTGGTAAAGCTTTATTTCATACTAACTCTTCTCCTCTTAGTTCTATCTTTCTTACATTCATTTTCTTACAACTATTCTACGCCTTAAAAAAAAATACATGTCAAGTATATATACATACTCAATAGACGCGACCTAAACTAATACTTAGTCGGCCCAAAATCAACATACACAACACTTCCAAGTTAATTGTCTCTTAAGTGTGTTTACATGAGTGATAATAAAATAATTACAAACATATTAAAATAGGCAGATATCCATAACAAAATAAATTAATATGCACTAATCAAAATCTTTAGTCGGCTCCATGCTTTGTTCTGCTAAACTGCTAGTGACACTTAGATTTTTTGTAACTTCACCATACTAACATATCTGATCATGCGTATGTAAAATTAGTATAATATTGTATCCAAAAGATTATATTTGAAGGTGCAAACCATGATGAGTTGATATGCATGTGTGCTAGTGCTCTGATCAATGGGTGTATCTCTATCTGCATTGTCTTCTATACTTAGCCAAATTCTGATCTTCAAAGTTTATGAACTGACTATAAAAACTTCATATGACTTTTTTGCCATAATGAAAACACAAAATTAGTCATATAATCTTAGTGAAGTAAAATTTCCAAAATTTTGGTGTGTCTATTGTTTTTACAACAAACATTCTTGTTGGTGTGCCTTGCGTGAGTGAAACATCAAAACAATCAACACAAACAATCAAAACAAACATCAAAACGCTCCAACAATTCCAAATCTACACTCTTAGGTGTTAAACTGTCAAACTCTTGTCCAAGTTTTTTCATCTAGTGCAAATCTTTGAGAATCAGTCAAATTTCTGTCCAAGTTGATATTCTGTCATGAATGTTCTATCTGAATCTTCTCAAATTTATGTTCTCACCAACATCATCACTAGTTTGTCATTAACTGCAATTTGTTGACAGTCTGACTTGCTTGCTATTTTGAAATATGAATTTTTTGTTCTAGTCCAAGTGACTTGTTACTCTTATCATCTTTGTCCATGTTGTCCTTATCCTGAGTTGTGAGAGCAGGTTCGTTAACCTTGACTCAAGATCGGAGTTATTGCTATCTCTCTCTCAGTTGGACATTATCTCATTTGTCCTTTGCACTTTAGATATCACTTCAACACCTGTCAGTCAATCAATTGATTCATCATACATTCTCTTCAATCTTCTAAGCAAGCACATCAAGACAATCTTACAATGTCTAAAAGCAAAGGGGCTAAACCTTATGGTCCTAACAATGCGAAAGAAGAGATTCTTATGGCATCTTTCTCAAATCAACTCCAAACTTTGAAATCTAAACTCCAAGAATTAAAGGGGGAAAATGATACACCATTCAATAAGTCCTCATCAAGAAAAGAGGTATCTAAGCATAGTAAACCCATCTTTGATAATGAACAATTTTATTACCATCCTATCTTTGATCAAGAGATTGTAGAGGAAACTATGACATAATTAGATGAAAGTATTTTCTATCTGCAAAAGAAAGATATTGCACATCAAGAAGCATCTAATTATTCTTTAGAGAGAGTATTTAATCCTTTGGGATAATCGTATAAATCAGCATTGGAAGAACTTCTCGAGCATGATATCATCACATTACCTCAAGTCACATCATGTGGATTGAAATTCTTGAGTACCTATTGTACATATCATCAAAGCAATGAGCATAAAACTTTAGCTTGCATGGAGTTAAAACATAAAATCCAAGATCTCATAGATGATGGCATAATTAAACAAGACAATCCTAATGATTCATCTAATCTCAAGCATGATCAATATCAAGAATCCATGTCTAGCAATGGTTCACATATCACATCTACTTCTTCCACCATTCCTCCATCTCCTAAAGCTTTATAACTAGCCACACCATCTCTATCAAGAACTGAGCCTAATGAAAACTATGTATACCTCAAGGAATACCTCTAAAAGAGATCCAAGCTAATCAACATACGACTGCAAGTCTTTCTTAGGATTCAAAGATCATAGGCCAAACACTTCCATGTGCTTCAACGCTTATCATGCCTAATAAAAATGATTGTCCATCAGTCTATCATGAATCGCCTATGCAGATCAAAACTCCTACCTCATCCTTAGAAGTGGCTCCATGTCAAGAGGGCAATCCATAGTGTGAAGAAACAAATATCAATATTGATCAAGATCAAGATACCATCCATCCTTATCCAATAGTTGACCAAACTCACATATCCCTAGATTCTAGGGATGATCCTCTCATATCCTTTCATTTCTTCTAAGAAGATATTCAAGAGCTACATAGGCCTCCATCTCCCAAGCAAGATCAAGATATCCTTTCCACCATCTATAATGCGCCTATTGAAAATCAACAAAAAGGCACCCTTTCTAAACCATCTAATGATCCTTGTCAAGATTAGAGCATCTGATCATCCCCTTGTCATACCTCTCCATATCCACCTCAAGAAAATATCATTCCTCTAAATCCCTTGCATAAAAATAAATCCTCTCAAGCTTTAGTTTCTCCTATCAAAGCTACTCATCCACATATTGATATAAAGATGAATTCTAAAGAGAAGAGACTTGGTCGTGTAGCTCACTCTAAAGATGTTGATATCGCTTCCACACCTTATATCCCTCCATTCAAATGTAAGAATCATCCTTTACTATCCTCCAAATCCATCCTTGGTTACTATATCCCAAAGCGAAAACCATCAAATCTTCCATCCATATTGGGTCCTTATATCCCTCCATCCACCATGCCTATAACTACTAGTTTGTCATCTGCTTACCCTATCCCCTATCAAGATCAACAAATACATGCATCCTTGAAATATCCATATCAACCCATCCATATGAACCATCCATATCTACCTGTAACATATAAAAATGTGACTAATGTGTAACATAAGAAAAGAGATGTCACATTTGAAATAAGTGGATGTTTGTGTGATGTGTGGGGAAGATAAGATATTCCTTTCAACCTCAAATGCACAAATGAAATATCCAAATTGATCAACCCAAAAAGGATCAATGCACAAATGAATCAATCATTTGGAAATGAGAGAAAAGATGAAAGATCTTAAATTCTCATTTTAGAAAGGAATGTATATGATAGTTCTAGGAATTGAAATGGATGAGATGAAGTACCAACCTTCCAAAGTGGCAGATTAAAGATTTCTATTTTCTAAGATATGTAGACTATTTCTGGAGATGCTAACAGTTGATACTGAACCAAAACACCAAGATAGACAAAACCTAGAAATATTTTTCCAATCTGATGTCATCTTATGAAAAATGTCGACCCTGTACCACTTTTGCCAACTCAATCTGCTCAACTCTGAAAGTGTCCCTGTTCGCACAGTCTGAAAGAAATCTGAAAAGGGTATCTAGATCTGGCCTTGGATTTACAGTCCTGAACCTGTACCTACAAGAAAATTTTTTGTTTGTTGTTGGGGAGGGGTTTTCCTTGGTCAAACCCCGGTTTTGGAATTAACCTTATAATATAATTGAAATTGCAGAGATAAACAAAGTAAACACATAAATTCACCTTGCTTATATGGAAGCCCTTGTGGCGGATTTGAATCCATGAATCCACAAGTATGTATGCATAAAATGGATCTAGAATGTAGAATTTATCATGTATCATGTCTTCAATCAATCGCTTGTAGATCTCCAACACCAAGTCTTGAATGGGTTCTTGAATTTGGAAGAGGCTTGGAAGAAGGTGGATGGAGAGATCACCAAAAGGGAACTATGTAGCTTGAATCCTTCAATGGCCTCCAATGGATTTCCTTCATGAAAATGGATGCTTGAATGCTTGAGAATGGATGGATGCTTTCTTGAAATCTTTCTCCTTAGCTTGCTTGAACTGCACTTGAAAATCCTTCTCAATTGCGTAATGATGCTTAGAGAAAATGAGAGGAGAAAGCTCCCTTTTATATGAAACTAGGGCACAATCTTCTAAGGAGGCCTAC